>JACMZG010001918.1:365057-402557 GCA_018340805.1 Microvelia longipes
CGATTTATTTTTAATCTAACTTGGTACATACATAACTACTGTTAGACGTCAATGTTAACAAATATGACATGTCAAAATATAACACAAATCAGGTAGATAACATTGACGTCTAACAGTAGTTATGTATGTACCAAGTTAGATTAAAAATAAATCGTTGAGTGAATGTAAATACTCTTTGAGATTAACCAAAAGAGCGTGTAGATTACGGAAATAGGCTTCATTTATCACAAATCCGGCTGAAAAGTTTGAAAAAAAGTTATAAAAAAAGTTTGTTGGTGATCCAATGTTCTAGAAGGCCGTGGATAATCGACCGCGCCTTATAGGTTTAATGAATTAAACGTTAGATGGTCTTCAAAATTAAGGCCTCTCGATAATTCAGGCTTGCCATAATAAGACAAGACTTGTTACTTGAGAAGCAACCAGCACTTAAGTGATATTTAATTAGTCGAAAAAGCTTTCAAATCCTCAGCTCTTTAGGTTAGCGGATACTCTTAAGTGAGGCCTCTTAGAGCTGAAAATACTTAATAGCAGAATAGACATCAGGTGGTTTTACTCACTCAAGATCCAAATTCTATATATTTTAGAGGCTTAAGAGAAGCAGATTAAAATAAACGAAGTAAATACGGTTTCTTAAAGGTAAATACGGAGTCACTCGTGGTGTAGTGGTTAAGGTACGCGGCCAATACACAGAATGAATAGTCTTCAAACTTCCGAGTTTATTTAGTCATGGGTTCAATCCCAGCACGGGCCTCTGGGATTTTTATGAGAGGGATGAAAATTCTGCGTACCACGTCCTTCTGAAGGGACGTAAAGCCGGTGGTCTCAAGCCAGTGCGTTGTCAGGTACTCGTTAAAGATCCCTTACCCTAAATGAAACTGGGTATAGGCAAAATTTAGGACCCTTATTGTAGATTCATTATAATACTATAGTGTGTCTGCCTTGTAGTTTGAAGTGTATGGAGGTTTGGTTTAACAGTGAGGGCACGTGTTGTTCCTAGTTTTCAATAGACTATAAAAGTCAGTGAAAATATGTATGATTGCTTGAAAAAGCATGAGAGTAACCATAGAAATTCACGGCTCTTCTGTCTAGATTAGATGAAATATACCTCAAATGAAATTAAAAGGAGCAGAACACTATCTTAGGGAGCTGGCAAAAAGGGCCCAACAACGTGTCCTACTTGCCTGGTAGTTACTACCACTCCCCCCATATTACTACTTCTACTACGGTCTCTTATGTCTAATCAATGTCCCTGGCAAAGAATTTTATCACAGTGCGTAGATAGTAATAAGTATTCAGTTAAATAAGTTGCGTCAGCTTCGTCAAGTCTTTTGTTGAGATTATAAAGTATTATAGGATACCTGGAGTACCTAGATGGCTAATAATCTTAAGTCGTACCTGAGATCAACTAGATTCGGTTCATGACTTTGTAAAATATCCGCCCAAGAGAATTAATTGCTATATTTAACGTAGGGTTCTCATCTCTTCTTCTGTACCATTGTACAGAAGGTGTAACATTGTTTACTAAAGGGTAGAACATATCACTTCCTCTCATCATTCCTCTGAGCTTTGCCATTGTATGTGCTTTTGTAACAGGAGAGGAAAAAGTAAGAAAAATATATATAAGGGAATCTTTTTCTTAATTTTTCATCTCCTGCTAGAAAAGCGCATACAATGGAATGGAAAAGCTCTTCCTTTTTATTACGCTGATGATTTTCACTGCCACCTTGATTATGTTGACGAGTTTTTCACTATGTCTTCCCATTTTTTTATGTTGCAGGAGTTAAAGTTAAGCACGAAGGCCCTTGCTGGTCCAACCCTGGCCACGGTCACTGCCCTATGGATCCCATATATGCCCCTGTCTGTGGCAACGATGACAAAACATATGTTAATAAACTTGCTCTTGAATGCTCCGCCAAGAAGACTGGACGAGCAAGTAAGATTTTACATATCATATTTACTGACTTATTTAGAATCCCTGGTGGCGTAATGGTCTGCCACGCAGTCAGTCCGGGTTCGATCCCGGTCGGGGCCTCTGGGATTTTCATGAGGGGGATGGAAATCCTTTCACGTGCCGTCCTTCGAAAGGGACGTTAAGCCGGTGATTCCGAGCCTGTGCGATGTCAGGTACTCGTAAAAGACCCCTAACCCTAAATGAACCTGGGTTGAGGCAAAATTTAAAATTCTCAATAGTAGTTTATATTAAATATATATGTTTCTGCCTTATGGTTTCGAGAGCAGGAAAGCCTGGTCTGGCAGTAGGGCACGTATTGCTTCTACTTGAAGCTAGAGAATTTAGAGTAAAAAGTCACGGCTCTCCGGTGGATTAGACGTAAAATGCCTGCACTAGGACTCATAAGGTATAGAACACTATCTTCTATCTAAGGAGTCAGCAAAAAGGACCCAACAACGCGGCCTACTTGCTAGGTGGTTAGAGGTGGTTAGGTCTATCACATATCCCTAATTAGTACCTTTATCACACTAGAGTACCTGGATATATTCTAATGGAACACCATTACTGTTCTACATGTCATTAATTTACCTCATCAGGATGTAGATGTCTCACTTACAAACAGGAGATTCAATGTATAGCGGATTGGAAAATGGTGGATGTGATAAGTCCTAATGGACCATGCACATGTGGTTGGACTCGAGCTGAAAAATACTCAAGCTTTTCTCCCGTACGGTTCCTTTTGCTGGAGCACTGCTAGACACTGTATTTTGGGTTATTTCCTTATTTGCATTTTGCAATGTGCCTTCTTTAGACGTCCCTGGTCTTTTAGAGTTATGCTAAAACTTTTGGATTGCTTACGACCATACTTTTTTATTTTATTTTATTTTTTTTTTGTTTTGGCAAAATTTGTCTTGCGGGAAAAATGTTACCAAAAAAGAGAGAGAAATGCATTTACGCACGAAGACAGCGGTCTGTCAACAGTGTTGGACTCAGGGTCTGCCTCATACTAACTAAAACTCACTTCGCGAAACCCCTTAAACCTAGCCTGGAACCGTTATTCACCTTACTTCAGGCTAGGTCTTATCTAGAGCCTTCCGCTCCCTCCCATCTAATACATAATATCTATATATATATATATATATATATATATATATTATATATATATATATATTATATATATATATATATATACACACCATTTACGCAATCTTATAAGCGTCATTTTCATGATGAAAAAAATCGCTAAAAAGAGGATTTTTGGTATGCCTGACCTGCAAGTTACTACTGGATTTTTTTGTTCACTGTAATTAACCGAGTAAGATCCATGTTTAATAAGTATCATCCATGATAATGATTAATTTCTCAATGGATGTGGTGTTGTAGATCTGCGAGTGAAATATCCAGGTGAATGCGTTGGTCGTGGAATGTGCTACTTTAGTAACTACACATGGGACAAACCTGTTTGCACTTCTATTGGTAAAACTCTTCAGTCTTACAAAGCGATCAGGTGTCTCAGATCTGTTGGATCAGGTTAGTACTTGACACTTGGTTATTAAACATAGAGATATTATTACTAGAGGGGCCCTATAAGTTAAATTTTGAAACATCGAAAAAGTAACCTGACAGAGTCACCCGTGGTGTGGTGGTTAAGGTGCGCGGCCAATACACAGAATGAATGGACTTAAGTCATAGGTTCAATCCCAGCACGGGCCTCTAGGATTTTTATGAGAGAGATAAAAATTCTACGTACCACGTCCTTCACAAGGGACGTAAAGCCGGTGTTCTTGAGCCAGTGCGTTGTCAGGTACTCGTTAAAAATCCCTTACCCTGAATGAAACTGGGTATAGGCAAAATTTGGGACCTTCATTGTAAATTCATTATGATACTATACTGTTTCTGCCTTGTAGTTTAAAGTGTGTGGACGTTTGGTTTAACAGTGAGGGCACGTGTTGTTCCTAGTTTTCACTAGACTATAAGCGTCAGTGAAAATATGTATGATAGCTTGAAAAAAGCATGAGGGGAAAAGCACAGCTCTTCTGTCTAGATTAGATGAAATATACCTACACTTGAAATTAAAAGGAGTAGAACACTATCTTAGGGAGCTGGCAAAAAGGGCCCAACAACGTGGCCTACTTGCCTGGTAGTTACTAATACTCCCCCCATATCATTAAGTAACCTGACCACCTTCGCTTATAAATATAATCAAATAATCAGTACAAAATTACAATAACTTATATAGTAGAACGTTAAAATTAAAAATACAAACATAAACAATATGCGTAGGTATATGGGACAAACCTGTATATGCGTGAACCGTAATAAATTTATTGATTATAACCTTAACTCTCTCTTGAAAGAGGTTGCAATGAGGTAACACAG
Organism: Microvelia longipes; assembly: GCA_018340805.1. Taxonomy (NCBI): domain Eukaryota; kingdom Metazoa; phylum Arthropoda; class Insecta; order Hemiptera; family Veliidae; genus Microvelia; species Microvelia longipes. The sequence continues at coordinate 369,388 of JACMZG010001918.1, forward strand.
AGCCCCTGAGAGCCCCAAAAAGATGTTTCAGGCCTCTTAATGTATTTAGATAGGCTATGCCAACTTCATTTTACAAGTAAGCTAGCAACTCATTTTAATTTTTTATACTGTTTATGAAATATTAAACTGTTTTATGAAATGAATGTACCTATTCTTATGTACCTATACTTTTTCTTTAGGAAACTTTCTTGGCTTTCCAACGATATTCATAATTTATTTGTATCATTTATACCTTGGAAGTCAAATCATGTTTTTCCAACCAACATCCGCAACCCTAAAAAATGATGAAATTTGACCTTATGGTTTATATATATATATATATATATATATATATATATATATATATATATATATATATATATATATATATATATATATATATATATATGGAATGTATTGTGTATGGTAAAGTAACAAGCAAAATTCAATGCTACATCGGGGAACTAATCCATCATTCGACATTCGTCATACTTGATGGCTCGACATAATGTCATGTCCCACTCTGTTTCGTTACGTCTAATTCATCAGGACTGATAGAGCTGGAACTCACACACACGGTTTTTCGAAAATAACCTACCTGTTACATCAGCCACGCTTGGGCCCGTATTCAAAGACATTTTCCCAACATTCTCCTTGTTCCTTAAGGAGAATGTTAGGAAAATGTTAGGAAGATCTCTTTGAATACGGGCCTTGATCTATACAGTAAATGCTCTTTCAATTCCCTATAAATAATTTTAACTATCTTATTATTTTTATATTTAAGAATCTTTTTAAGAATCGCGCGTCTTTGGATTATGTTTTCAGGTATCGAAATAGTCCACGACGGCCATTGTACATCTAAAGATTTGAAAACAGTCCTTAAATCTCGCACGGCTGTTTGTCAAAGATTGAGGAACGAAGTTGAACCGTTCCCAGTCTGTGCTACTAATGGCGAAACATTCCCAAGTGCAGCACATGTCATATGCTATCACCCACGTAAGTAATAATAATAATAATAATGATAATAATAATAATAAAAATAAGAAAAGTACAATTGTAGAAACTTGGCACACAGTGTCCGCTCTAGAATTAACCACTTTTTAAATGAGAACAAAAGAGTCACCCGTGGTGTAGTGGTTAAGGTACGCGGCCAATACACAGAATGAATGGACTTTAGTCATGGGTTCAATCCCAGCACGGGCCTCTGGGATTTTGATGAGAGGGATAAAAATTCTGCGTACCACGTCCTTCAGAAGGGACGTAAAGCCGATGGTCTCGAGCCTGTGCGTTGTCAGGTACTCGTTAAAGATCCCTAACCCTAAATGAAACTGGGTATAGGCAAAATTTAAAACCCTCATAGTAGATTCATTATAATACTATACTGTTTCTGCCTTGTAGTTTAAAGTGTGTGGGGTTTGGTTTAACAGTGAGAGCACGTGTTGTTCCCAGTTTTCACTAGACTATAAGAGTCAAGTGAAAATATGTATGATTGCTTGAAAAGTATGAGAGGAACCATAGAAATTCATGGCTCCTCTGTCTAGATTAGATGAAATATACCTACACTTGAAATTAAAAGGAGTAGAACACTATCTTAGGGAGCTGGCAAAAAGGCCCAACAACGTGGCCTACTTGCCTGGTAGTTACTACCACTCCCCCATATCACTATCACAATCACTAAGTGAGAACAAAAACTTAAACATAATAATAAGAGATATCTTCCCAGAGATGGAAGGATTCATGATGGCTATAAATGATAAGATAATCAATACAAGGAACTATAGAAAACACATTCTGCACGACAAGAACTTAACATCTGACACCTGTAGACTCTGCCACAACCAACCAGAAACAATAGAACATATCACTACCGGCTGTATGATTGACCGGCAACTATGATTTTGTAAAAATTTACCTGTGATGCCTGAAGATGCCTACAATGTTAGGTGAAATATATAGCTAAATAATTAGTTTTTGTTGTTATTAGAGAACTTTAAGCTGTTGTGTTTAAATTTCCTATCAAGATGTGGGAGTTCTATAAAATAAATAGTGCTACAAAAGAGAAATTACCTATGAGCTCTACAATGACCGTACTATAATTACAGACAAACGTACTACTATATTACAGACAAAACCATTCTAAGCTCTACAATGACCGTACTATAATTACAGACAAACCATTCTCTACAATGACCGTACTATTACAGACAAAACCATCTACTACAATACCGTACTATAATTACAGACAAAACCATTCTAAGCTCTACAATGACCGTACTATAATTACAGACAAAACCATTCTAAGCTCTACAATGACCGTACTATAATTACAGACAAAACCATTCTAAGCTCTACAATGACCGTACTCAGACAAAACCGTTCACAATAACAGATCTGATGTAACGAGTCCATAACGTCCTCTAAACTAGAGGAATTTTGGCTGCAGTGTATGCCCGCCATAAATTATAAGCGGGAACCAATCAGAGCCCAGAAGTCTCCCGCAATTTGTGCGTCGTAAACTAATAATCATATCATAATATACTATTTAATTTTGCAGATCTAGACATTGAGTTTTCTACAGCATGCAACACTCCGCAGCATTTGGCTTGTAAGAATGCTAAAAAATTAGACAGCCAGAAAAAATGCAAACCTGTCTGCGGCTCGGATGGAAAGAATTACAACTCTGTCCACCACTTGAACTGCGCCAAGATCTTCAAGAGTTGTAAGTATTACCTTTTGTTAGAACGAGGAGTAATCAGTCACATTATGAAACTTTGTCTTACGTTTAGTAAAATGTCCACAAAGTTTTATTTTGGGACAGCCATGGGATTGGACACAGTAGTCCATGACGTGTGTCAAAGTGTAAAAAAGTTAAGATTTATCACATACTTATTGATAGAAATTGCAAAAAATGTGAATTTTTTTACAGTTTGACATACCTTGACACACGTTATGTGCTACTGGGTCCAATCCCATGACGGTCCCAAAATGAAACTTTGTGAACATTTTACTAACAGTCAAAGCTCTTTTTAGGAAATTTTCAAAAATTTTTAAAAATTTTCTTCTTGAGATTTTAGCATTTTTATTTTATATTTGTTCATAATAAAGACTTGCAATTAATTATCAATTAATTGAAAAGGCCAAGTTGAGGCTTTCAAACGCCACCAAAATACAAATTATACCATATGCAGAATTTTAGATACAGCCATTTTTGTGGTCAAAGATATGTTGAAAAAACACATTTTTTAGAAACTTTACCACACTACGTCGGCAATATGGCTGCACCAAATGAGCCAAAAATCTGGATTTTTTATATATATATATATATATAATATATTTATTATTTGAGAATGATCTAAGCGTTTCCGAAATAGGGAGGATGGGCGCACCTGATTTTTTGTTTTTTAACTTTAAACAAATATAGTACAATTTTAGTATTTTTAGTATATATTTACAGTTTTTGGTAACTTAATAAAGTGTATTTAGAAAACTACTTTTACCTACGATTTGAGTTGTAAATCAGGCTTTCGTTAGTAGCGACTTGACCCCGTAAATGTGTTTTACGTCCCTAGGGACGTAAAACACGTATTAACGTCCATAGGGACATAAATATGTGGCAGTGGCTATATAGAGTCATCTATGCCGAATATTTTATTCGGCATAGATGTTCAGCGACTTTGATTTTCAAAGTCGCTGAACAAATTCTAAATTATGTCAGGAATGTAAACGTGAATGTGCACAAAAAGATGAAAACCCTCTAACTACAATCGTTACGAACAACCCTTCAAATTGTAACTTCTCGTTTCTATCATTGTCAACAAATTTTAAAAATTAATATAAATATATTTTACTTATTATTTAAGTCGTAGGTAAAATTTAATACACGACAAGGATCGAAGAATTTCAGCTCTCGTAGGATCTTCCTCGGCTAGGCCTCGGGAGTTAATTTTAGTAATTTTCCTCGTCAAAGCCTCGGGAGCTAACTTGCTTACCTCCCTCAGCCTTATGGCCTCGGGTGATAATGAAGTTTTCACACGAGGTAAAGACTGCTGGTGGCAGTCGCATGTGTTAATCATTACACCATCGGGACCTCACCATGACTGGGTAATAAGTACCAAAATAATAATGGGAAATTAGAATCCGCTAGAGTCAATTTACTGGTAGTATAGACCATTTCCGAAAGTCTAGCACCATGTTTTACCCTTTTTTAAAGAATTTTACGCAAGTGCATATGAAATGTTTCATCTTCAACAAAGAGATAGTTGTAAGGTTGGCAATACCAATGGCGGGAAAACGAAAGGGTGATCGAATTTTTTTTTATCATAGGATTTGCATGGGAGCCGTTGAAAATTCTTCTTTTATTCCTTTATTGTTCGTTAATTTGTGATAAATGAGACAAAAATTAATAGAACGACCATCGGTGCTAAAAAAAATGGCCAATATTTCATAGATAAATACTTCGATTATTCCAGGATTTCAAATATAGAATCAGGCTCTTATCACTACAGACTTGGATTTGTCCAATTTAACCCAGAAATAATAAAACCTAAACGGATAATTTAAACAAAAAATTTAAAGAAACATGAATTTATTGAGTTATTTATTATTTTAATGTGTAAATAAAATTGATTCATAAATTAAAACACCATTACGGTGAAAATCGGCTTGTTATCAGTTAATTTAAATACCTGTAACAACTAATTTAAACAATTTAATGCAATTAAAAGGTAATTTTGTGTGTTTGTGTAAACTAAAATTATTTAAAAGTAACATTAATTAACAACATTAAAATAAAACACTATATTTTTATTTGCACTATCTTATCACTTAATTTAAATACTCGTGACAACCCATTAAAACCCTATTTTTCAACGAAATAGTGATTCAACTGAGTTCATACGCCCTAAAATTAATTAAATTAAAGCACTTTGATAAAAAATTTAAAGAACTAATCGTCACAAATAAGAAAAACCAAAAAACTCCCATAAGGACTTTAAGAACGATCACCCTTTCGTTATCAATTTCTTATCAGCGACGGCGGCGCTGCTACGGGACTTTGAATCGCGAATAGAGTGACGAGCTAGATACCAGTGCTGCAATCTGTTGAGCAAACTTATGAACTATATATAAACACTTTATTTACAAAAATAAATATGTGAAGCTGACCTTATGCAAAGGGTTGCTACATACACAGCGTACTTATCGATCTAAAGACAAATATTAAAATAAATATTTTTGATAAAGGTAGATTTAAGTCATAGTATATACAACGCTAAGAAAAATAGGTTAGTCAATAATTCTGTTTTAGGCAGTTTCACTTTTAAATAAAAGATTGTAAAAAAATTATACACACAAATGTGTATGTATATATATTGTGTGTGTTTATGTATATATGTATGCTTGTTTGTATGTATATATTTATTTATTCATTTTTACATATACGGACCTAGGTCCTTTTAGAAAATACAATAAAATATTACACAAGTCAGATGATTAACTATTCTTCACATACACAAAATACAAAGATAATTAGATCAAAAATTAAGAAAATATAAGAAAAATTATTTTTAAATGCTCACCCTTTAAGTGGAAGATTTTCCGATAGCCAAAGTTATACCACAGCAACCAAATGGTCAACATATTACTAATGGTCGAATTCTATATGAATAAGACGTTTATGGCACTTAAATAATAATACTAATAAAATACGTTTATTTATAGATAAAAAAAAAAAAATACAAAATACAAAAAAATACAAATAAACATGCAAATTAATATTATAGTTATTATCAATAATTTTATTATATACAACTATCTAACTTATTATGGGAGAGATAATAAACATTTTTTAGCCGCAAAAGCTTGAGCTTGTGCGCGGTTTAAGTCTTTTTTCTTGAGAAAAAAGAAAAGTTCTTGAGTTCTCAAGAAAAGAATTTTTCTTTCTGCTTACTTCTTTAGTTTATGAGACTCCCTATGTTTCTATAAATTTCCCTATACTATTTAAATTTAATTGTATGCATTGTGTGAATTTATAAGGCGCGGTCGAATATCTAGAACGTTGGATCACCAACAAACTTTTTTTTAATTTTTTTTTCAAAATTTTCAGTAATTAGCCGGATTTGTGATAAATGAAGCCTATTTCCGTAATCTGCACGCTCTTTTGGTTAATCTCAAAGAGTATTTACATTCACTCGACAATTTATTTTTAATCTAACTTGGTACATACATAACTACTGTTAGACGTCAATGTTGACATGTCAAAATATAACACAAAATATTGACGTCTAACAGTAGTTATGTATGTACCAAGTTAGATTAAAAATAAATCGTTGAGTGAATGTAAATACTCTTTGAGATTAACCAAAAGAGCGTGCAGATTACGGAAATAGGCTTCATTTATCACAAATCCGGCTAATTACTGAACATTTTGAAAAAAAAAGTTTGTTGGTGATCCAACGTTCTAGATATTCGACCGCACCTTAAGTGGCGATTTATAAGTATTAATAGAAGGGATCATCTAATCTAAAGATGCAAGTTTAATACATATATAAGAAATTATTTATTTATATAATGTTGTGAATTATTTGTAAATGCTGGAAATAAAACAATTAAAAAAAAATTATAAAAATCATTAAAAGGCCAAGATTTTATCATAAATTAAAATGATAGTTTAAAAATGAAATTAGCTGTTCAACATATAAATGATATGTATCTTAATATAAAGTTAATATCTAAAACAAAACAAAACAAAATGAAGAAAACTAATTTTAATGAAAAATTTATATTTTTATTTATTATTATTAATTTATTTATTATTTTATTTATTTTTTATTTATAATTTTATGAATTTATGTCAATAAATAAAATATAATAAATACTTAACCATTATTTTTTTGATTCAAATAAACTAATATAGCGTAAAATTATATTATTTCAATTATATTAGTACAATATTATATATTATATTACAATATTACATATTATACAATATTATATATTACATAAAATATTATACGTACAATTTTACGTACAATATTATATATTATATTGTACTAATAATTATATTAGTACAATTATATTAGTTTAATTATGTTAATGTTTGGGAATTATAACATTTCTTTATCTTTTTATTAATTATTATTACGTGCCTGGAATTCACCTGATTATTTAATGAATTTAGTTTAATTAACATCAGTGAGTCAATAGTTAGCTCAAATACTAAAGCGTTTAAAGACAATTATTAATTTATAATTATTGTTTTTTATTTTATATTTCGACAATTCTACTCTATATTTATTAAATATTTGTTGAATGGGTATTGGAGTTAAATAGCTTTGTTATACGATTTGTATGCATCCTCCCATGTGGTCTAGTGGCTAGGATATCTGGCTTTCACCCAGAAGGCCCGGGTTCGATTCCCGGCATGGGAACTTAATTTTTTGTGGGTTATTTATTTGATGATATGAAATTAGTTAGTTCATATTGTTTGATTTTTGCAATGTAATACCATTTGTTATCGAAATCGTTTAATTTTTTAACGGGATTTTTAAGTTTTTGTTTTGTTTTTTTTACTTCTCTAAACTCTGTCCAGCCATGTCATGTCATACGTAACTGTGTTGCGTTTAGTATAATTTTAAATATAAGGCGGTGAAAATTTGTCTTCTAAAACAATATTGAAAAATAAAGTATTTTTTCTTTCACAATAAATTTTGTAAAACTCTCAGAAGATTCGATAAGGCCTGGTTAAAAATTTACATCGCGTTTTACTAGTTATTACTAGAATTACTAAAATATACATAAATTTTTAATATAATAATATAGAAATAAAATAAACTCATCTAACTACTAAATTAACTCTCTAATACAGCATAATAAGTTTGTCTATCTTAAAGAATTAGCAAAAAGGGCCCAACAAAATAGGCCCTTTTTACTTGCTAGATACTAGATACTTGTATCTAAAGGGGCCTAGATACTTGCTAGGTGATTTATCAGAATAATAATTCATAAAAACATTTAATTTAATTGTTTGTGTTTAGATCTAGTGATGCTGCATGATGGTACATGCGAGCCATTAGACAGCCCATGTGTACGACTTTATGACAACAAGATGAAACACGATCCTGTGTGTGGATCTGATGGAGTGACTTATATCTCTCCACTAGCTATGGAGTGTGTCGCCAAGTACAATAAGAATGGTAATATTTACATCATTTTATTGCTATTATTTTATCAAAGCTCTCCAAGATGAGCCGCCTCCGTGGCCGAGGTCGTTAAGGCGTTAGTCTTTACACTGACCTTTGACACCCACGGAGGTCTGGGGTTCGCATCCCAGGTTACGCTCTCAGTTTATAGAAGATTATTGTTTGGATAAATTATCGCCAACTTTAGAATACACTTTGAGCGTAACGGTTGCTACTACCACCCGAGGTGGTTCTCGCAGGGGTTATCCCTGATGAGCCGCAAGGCTCTAAACGGGCATTATTATCATTATTATTATTATTATTATCTCCAAGATGAAGCTGATTCGTACCATGATGATCGCTGGAATCCTAATAGTCAAAGAGCCGAACCTGAAAATCCCAATTTGTATACTAAAGATTTGAAACTTGGTACAAAAATTAATCCTTACAGTCTATCGTTTAGTTTAAAAATCCCCAAGGTCATAAGTATTTTGGGGATTGACCAATCAGAGAAGTCGCTGCCAACCTCTCACTTAAAAGAGAAAAAACTCCCTACCACCATAACCGCTGTAGGGAAAAACCCTTCTTCCCGGCAATCGTTCTCTTTGTTTTTGGTTCTTCTTTTGATTACATCGTTTTAAACTAATTTCAAATTAATGTTAAAATGATATTTTAAAATAAAAATATCGCCAAGAAAATACGGGTAAAATAACCTGATTTGTTTACATAGTTTTTTCCCGCTCCCTTCTTGCAGATATTTTTTTCTTAAGAATCAGTGGTGTCTAAACTGACCTGTCAAGATTTTTAAACTAAACGATAGACTGTAGGTCCTATTGTGCTCTCCTGAAAATAATTTTATTTAACATCATTAACCGCCTACTTAGCAAAAATTTGAAAAATTCATAAAATGCAGTTTGAGATTTAGCTCGTATGTAGTGATAAGATTAGTTATCACTAAGTTATCTTATCACTAGTTATCTATAACTAGTTACATAGACGTATACACAGAGATATATACTAGAAGGGGCATAGTCTATCTTAATACATTGAGAGACCTGAAGCATCTTTTTGGGGCTCTGTGTAACCTCATTAAGATTCATTCTAGAGTATATATGAATATATATATATATATATATATATATATATATATATATATATATATATATATATATATATATATATATATATATATATATATATATATATATATATATATATATATATATAATATATTATATATATATATATATATATATATATCACTAGAGGGGCATAGCCTATCTCAATACATTGAAAGGCCTGAAACATCTATTTGGGGCTCTCAGGGGCTCTGTGTAACCTCATTGAAACATCCCTCAAGAATGAGTTAAGGTTGTAATTAATCAATAGTTTTCAGCTTTCCGCACATTGTTTGTGTTTTGATTTGTATTTTTAACGTTCTTCTATATAAATTAGTGTAATTTTGTTATGATTATTTGATTAAATTGTTAGCGAAGGTGGTCAGGTTATTTTTTCGATGTTTCAAAATTCAACTAATAGGTCTCCTCTAGTAATAATATCTTTATGGTAATTAATTTTTTTTTCGGCTTCCCGCACATTGATTGTGTTTTGATTTGCATTTTTAACGTTTTGCTACATAGAGATATATTATTAGAGGGGCCCTATTGGTTGAATTTTGAAACATCGAAAAAAATAACCTGACTCCCTTCGACTATTTATATAAACAACTGAACAGAACAAAATTACAGTAAATTATATAGCATAACGTTTAAAATACAAATCAAAACACAAAAAATGTGCAAGAAGCCGAAAACAATTGATTTATTATAACCTTAACTCACTCTTGGAGGAGGTTTCAATGAGGTTACACAGAGCCCCTGAGAGCCCCAATACGATGTTTCAGACCTCTTAATGTATTGAAATAGGCTATGCCCCCTCTAGTATATATCTCTATGTTTTGCTATATAAGTTATTGTAATTTTGTACTGATTATTTGATTATATTTATAAGCAATGGTGGTCAGGTTACTTTTTTTATGTTTTAAAGTTTAACCCCTCTAGTAATAATATCTCTATGGATGTATAATATTATTCAGTAGTAGCAAAGAGTATATATACCTATATACTCCTTGGTAGTAGGTTTAATGAGACAGATTTTAGTTACTTTAAACAACCAACAGATGTCTCTGTCAGTCTCGATATAAACTCTGTATGCTCATTCCCACTAATATTTTTTTAAAATGAAAAGTTTAAGTTTAAAAAATCGATAATAAGTTTATTTGTTTTTAAAGTATACAAACTTTATACATATGGTTATGTATAGATAACCATACATACATACACAATAATAGATAATAAATAATAAATTAATTAATGTTCACATCTTGGAAATTTAAACAAAATAAAATTAAAAGATCAAACTTAAGTTTAAGGGAGAAATTATAAATTTAAAATAAATGACCTTATTTTTAACAGGTTAAGGAAGAAATAATAAATAAAAGAGGCCTCTCTCTTTGACGGAATGTCTATAATGGACGCTATTCGAGTCTCATAGACGCTATATTTGTATCATCAGACCATTAGTTACTTATTATATTGATGGGTAGGAAAGCTTCTCTTTGAGATTTGTAAATAGTTCATCTTATTCAATAATAAATAGGTATATATATACATATACATACATATATATATATATATATATATATATATATATATATATATATATATATATATATATATATATATATAACAAATAGCACTTATTGACCATACGTATAGAAAAATAAAAAGTTATGAGGTTTTGGTCATGATAAATAAAACAACATTTAAGCTTTCGACCGTATGATTAGGTCTTCATCAGAAAGTGTTTAATAACAAACTAAAGCCGTTAACAGAAAGAAACAGATAAGGTATCTAAACATAGCTAGCTGTGTATACTATCGAAGAATGAACTACAAACTAAACAAAGATCTAGCCCGGGGCTTAACATTAAGGTTGTATCTATAGAAAATAACTATAGAAAATTTACAATTTTGACTAGTAATGAAAGGAAACAAGGAAATAATTTTCTATAGTTATTTCTATAGTTATTTTCTATAATACAACCTTAATGTTAAGCCCCGGGGCTAGATCTTTGTTTAGTTTGTAGTTCATTCTTTGATAGTATACACAGCTAGCTATGTTTAGATACCTTATCTGTTTCTTTCTGTTAACGGCTTTAGTTTGTTATTAAACACTTTCTGAAGAAGACCTAATCATACGGTCGAAAGCTTAAATGTTGTTTTATTTATCATGACCAAAACCTCATAACTTTTATTATATATATATATATATATATATATATATATATATATATATATATATATATATATATAATATATTATATTATATACCTATTTATTATTGAATATTCTATAAATTAATTTTATTTTTTAATATTTACTTTGATGTTTTTTTTCAGGTATCGAATTTAAGCATATGGGACCTTGCTTAAAGAATTATTGAGTAAAAGTCTATCATAGTTTTTACACAAACAAGTCCGTCATAAGACGCTGAAAATTAACAAAATATTTGCACTTTAATTAGGTTAGTTTGCAATTATAGTATATTTAGTAGTTTGGATGCTTAGCGCCTTGTATTTGAGTCAAAAATATGGTAGGATCGCATTAATCTTTTTTACAGACAAAAATATGGTAGGACTGCCTTCATACTTTTACAGACAAAAAATATGGTAGGATTGCCTTCATCTGAAAAAGCTGAAAAGCTTTGTAACTTTTATACCTCTATAACGTCACCATCACTAGGTCAATTTTAGCATAGTTGGTAGCAGTGCGTTTCCGCCACTAATAATTAGTGGGAACCAATTAGAGCCCAGAGATCTCCCGCAATCCGTGAGTTGAGTAAAGCACAGCTTGTCAACTTCTGTTGTCAATCTGTACAGATCATGAGATTGTCAATCAAACAGATTATCAAACCCTATACGGCAAGATTGTCAACTTCCCTCTTCTTCACCTTTGACACTTTACTAGCGCTGTTCCCCCAAAATAGTGGTCAAAAATGGAAACATCACTGACTCCCTCCCGCTTTTTTACAAACCTTTATTTGATCCTTTGTAAACAAGCATGTAGTATCTCTTCGAGCTCACTTGGGACATCACAAAACAACACTGCGTAGCATACTTACTGTTTTATTGTCAATAATATGTCAAACATACCAAAGGAAAAAATGTTACTCTACAGAAATAAAATAACTCAGTGCTCTACTGTATTTATAAATGTATAGTATGAATTTATGTAACTCAAATAGTAAAACCATTTACTTCAGCCTCGTTGAATTTAATAAGCAAAATTAACTGGAATTTGTAAGAAATTATCAAAAGGAAAAACTGAAAGAAGTTTTTTTTCACTTTTAATTAGAATTAAATTAAAATTAGTTTTAATTTTAATATTTAAAATTATTAATTTAATTTAATAATAATTTATTTATTAATTTAATAATAATAAATAAAAATTAAAATATATAATGGTAACAAGTTTTAATAATATTAAGATGAAAGAATTTTTTTTAATCAACGTACACAAATTGTTATTGGCCTAAAAAATGTGACTCATTTTGTACTACTTCAAACCTAATTTTTCTGAAAATATACCTTAAAATATGAAGGAAAAGCATAGTCTGCCTATCCAGAGTGGAGCCCTTCATATGAATGCACTCGCTCAAAATATGAAAAAATCGCACAAATTCCAGTTTTCTTGCAATAAGTGGTTCCCTGTAGGTCGTGTGCAAAACATGAAGAGAATTTTTTTAAAGCTGATACAATTTTCTATTATACGAGTGTTTTTTCATCAAAATTATATAACTACAACTAAAGTTATAACATTTATTAAATGGCCAAAAAATGCACAAAAAGCCAACATTTACCCAAAGAAATTCGCTGACTTTCCACAAATTAACCATTTTTTGTGTTTTTGAATGAGCTATAACTTTGGCTGCAGTCATGCGATTTTGATGATTAAACATTCGTTTTATAGGAAATTTGATCAGCTTTAAAAAATATTCTCTTCATGTTTTGCACACAACCCACAGGGAACCACTTATTTCAAGAAAACTGAAAGTTGAGCAATTTTATAAAATTTTGAGCATGCGCAATCATATGAAGGGCTCCACTCTGGATTGGCAGACTATGTTTTTTCTTCATAATTAAAGGTATATTCTCAGAAAAATTTGGTTTGAAGCATAATGAATCATGAAAAAAAAAATGAAAAAAAAAATGGTTTGAATCACATTTTTTAAGGTCCTATTGGACCATAATAATCGTGTATTTGAGTTTTCCTGTCACCCCGGAAATTCACGAGTCTTACCGATTATAACCGACAAGCTTACTATTATCTCCGCTACCTTGGAGTACCGGTGCTGCTACGGAACAAACAAATCGCTGAAGCTGAATCCTGGAGTAATGTTATTTATTGTCAGATCAACATGAAAGGCGCCGAAATATGAACTATAGGCTTGATCATCATCAGCGCTATAATACGACACATGGCTAAAATCAGTTGACAGCGTGGGAATCATAGATAAACAATATTAACGGATAAGTTAAGGAAACACAAACAATTCAACTTTGACATTAGAGGTTCGAATCCAAGGGGAAAACAGTATGGGGGGAGGGGAGAGAATTAGGAGTGAGAAATTAAATTTTTCACTTTTTACCAATTTATACGAAATTCATATAGATCTTATTTGGGATCACTCATCCATCGACTCCTCATCATTCTAGCGCTGAACAGCGGATGGAAAGACTTGTTTACTCCCAACAGTAGAGTGCCTGTATAACAGAGTGAAGCCATTGGATCAAAAATGGTGGCGGTCCGACATCTTTAACTGCAAGAGATAAGAAGAAAAAGAAGAATATAGAGCCGCTATATTTAAATATAAAAATCTTTTTTACTTTACGTAATAATTTTTGCATTGAATAGCCGTTGTTATTTATTCTTTGATCATTTTATTACAGATTTTCATTTTGAAATTATTTTAATAATGCTTTTGAAGAAATATAATTAATTATTGTGTTTAATTAAGTTAAAGTTTTTAATATTAAGTATTTAATTAAGTAATTGTGTAAACAAATTTACGTTTAGCACAATTATTTAAGAAAAACAATGGCAATAAAATACGAATACCACAATGCAACTAATATTTGCAATAAAAAATGTCTTTGTTCATAAAAAACAGTTTAAAAAGAAAATTTCACAGCCGATAACAAATGCAACGAACAGGAAACTGAAGCTTGTAGGGTAGAGTAACCTGATGTTTTGCAACATAACGGTAACCTAAAAAGGGAAGGGATTGATCCAAGAATCGACCAATAGCTTTTGAGTAGCCCTATGGCTTCACTCTGTTATATAGGCACTCTACCCAACAGCACGTTGTTTGGTTAATAAAAATGTCTGACAGTTTCACGCTGTCACCTCTAGATTGTACTACTTGAGTGTTCTGCATCCCATCAACTATTTTTTAAAAAAAAATCTTTGAGTGAGCCATCTATGTTAATATTGTTTATCTATGGTGGGAATATAATGCGAGAGAACCAATGAGGTTAGTCCTGGATGTTAAACCACGCCGTCAATTTCGGATCAGGCTAACCTTATTGGTTCCTCAACACTATTTTCCCGCTCTGTCAACTGATTTTAACCGAGTTTCGTACTATAGTTAAGAACATACTGAATTGATCTAAACTGCACCGTCCACGTATACATCATTGTTCTCCTGTAAAATTATATGAAATATACATAAATATTTGAATGCTATTTGCTTTATCTTCTCCTTGTATCAAAAATATCTATTTCTATGTCGCTAGCAGAGTGGGAAAATCACTTTACAGTCCAAGGTAAGGAAAAACAGTGATCAGAATAATGTGTATTTATTTTGGTATATTTTGTTATTTTTTGTTAGTAGTGATTTAAATCAGCTGTTTTTCGACAAGAAGATATCTTGACAAAAAAAAAAAACAAGTTGTTAGCAATTTATAAGGTTATTCAATTAGATGTAAGCCTTAGAATAATACTATATATAGAAGGAGCACTACTGATAACACGAAAGTCGGTTCACTGGTGCAACTGAGTAATGCTGCCACCCTTACAATATACAATCTTCTAAAAAAAGTTGGCAATACTTCCGGTTGCTGAATTATTATGTTCTATTATTAATTAATGATTGATTATTCATAAAATACTAATATAAATATCGGTGCATTACAATATTTAAAGCATTTTAAATTGTAGTTTAACGTATTTATTAAAATTATATATAATAAGTAGTCCTCATCAACTAAATGTAGATTCTTGTATTCCGCCACCCTTTTGCCATCTAAGACCAGTTTTATTAAATACTCAGCACGTGTTTTAAGTTATTATATTTGTTCTTTTCGATCTTTCTTCATTAATAGATATTTATGACAAATATTTAAAATAATGTTTTGTTGTCAGGTTGGCAGCATTACTTAGTTGCACCAGTCAACCGGCTTTCGTGTTATCAGTGGAATTACATTGTGTTTACGGCCCTGTGCTCCTTCTATAGATAGTATTATTCTAAGATGTAAGCCAAGGATCTTGAATAAAGAGGATGACGCATGAAGGAACGTTCTACTATATAAATCACTGCAATTTTGTTCTTTTTATTTAATTATATTGATAGTCGAAGGTGGTCTGGTTATTTTTTCAATGTTTCAAAGTTCAAGCAATAGGGCCCCTCTAGTAATATATCTCTATGCTTTATAATGCCATACATAGAGACATAGAGATATTATTACTAGAGAGGCCCTATAGGTTAAATTTTGAAACATCGAAAAATAACCTGACAACCTTCGCTAATAAATTCAAATAATTAGTACAATCTTTCAGTAACTTATACAGTAAGGCGTTTAAAATACAAATCAAAATACAAGGCATGTGCAGGAAGCCGAAAACAATTGATTTATTATAAACTTAACTCACTCTAAGGGGAGGTTCAAATGAGGTTACACAGAGCCCCTGAAATGATGTTTCAGGCCTTTCAATGCATTTAGATTGGCTATGCCCCCTCTAGTATATATCTCTACGAGTTCAAACCGATGTTCAAGACCTATACTGTAATTAAAAGTTATAATCTCTGGTCAGTGGTTGTCCTATAGTATCTCTAAGTTTTTTCTGCTTTTATTTAAATGTAGTCTGTTCTTTAACATAATAATATACTTTTATTACTTCATTAGTATTGGCAGACGTTTGTAAACCACATTTTTGTAAAGTAGAATGATAACGACTAAATAAAACCAAGTAAATAAACAAAAAATTGTTATAAATATACAAACAAAACTAAACAGTAAAAATTGTAGAGTATATATAAAATAGATCTAATAAAATATGTTTATCAATGAAATAATTCCTTATAATAACTTAAATCTAAATAAAGATCGATATTTTCTTAGGGAATATTTATTTTTGTAGGTTGGCCATTCTTCAAAATTAACATGATTTGCAATATGTGTTTATCCATAGAGATATATTACTAGAGGGGCCCTATTGGTTGAATTTTGAAACATCGAAAAAGTACCCTGACCACATTCGATTATCATTTTCATCAAATAAACAGAACAAAAAACAGTGAATTATATAATAGAATGTTTAAAATACAAATCACAACACAAACAATCTGCGGGAAGCCGAAAACAATTGATTAATTATAACCTAAACTCCCTCTTGGAGGAGGTTTCAATGAGGTTACACAGAGCCCCTGAGAGCCCCACTAAAAATGTTTCAGGCCTCTCAATGTATTAAGATAGGCTATGCCCCCTCTAGTATATATCTCTATGTGTTTATCAATAAAATAATCCCATATAATAACTTAAATCTAAATAAAGATCGATATTTTCTTAGGGAATATTTATTTTTGTAGGTTGGCCATTCTTAAAAATCAACATGATTTGCAGTTTGTATCTGTTTCGTATTAATTCTACTTAGTATTTTAAATATTTTTAAAAACACGTATTATTCTTTCCTTATTTTGTGTCCGCTATTTATAATTATAACTGCTATTACCTACAAATTAGTTTTTTTTTATTAAACGCGACAAATGCGACAAGGAACAACAGAAAAAGAAAATACACTGCTCTTATGACAAGACGAAGAACCAATATCATAATCAGAGTTTACTACAGCGAACCACGACTTAAATTTGAGCTAAAGAATGCATTTATTTTACCTATAAAGTTTCGACAGCAGACAGCATAATGCTGCTAAATCAATATTTTGATTAAATATCATAAGGAAAAGGTAAATAAATTCATAATAATAATGCATATGTTTATTAAATAACCAACAAAATTTAAAGCAATAATTATTAAAATAGCCTGACTTTGGACACCGTGTTAACCCCGATAAGTGTCAACACGACACATTATCAGAATTCAACATACAAATTATCGGTGTCGATATCGGTGTTCAACACCAGGTTGGACCCTCGTTTACACGGAGTAAAATCGTTGTCGAGGATTCAACCTGGTGTTCAAAACATCGTGTAGACAAAGTATTAGATGAAATCGTGTTCAAGTGTATCTCTTCACGTAATAAATAAGTATACGTTTCGTTTCATTACTTGTTGTTGTGGTTGTGTTTCTTGTTTACGCCCCAAACTTAATTATGACGGGGCATTAATTACTTTTTTATAACTAGGCGTTTACTTTCTTCATTCAGTTATTTTTTGTGTAAATGTAAAATGAATGTAGTCTTAATGCCCTTGAATACCGACACCACTAATCAATTATTTTCAGGTCTTTCGTACTGATCATTTCATTTCTTTTGCTAATTATTGAGCTCTATTTTGCTGGGTATCTAATCAGAGGGTTTGTTTCTCATAAGGCGCGGTCGAATATCCACGGCCTTTTAGAACATTGGATCACCAACAAACTTTTTTTATAACATTTTTTTCAAAATTTTCAGTAATTAGCCGGATTTGTGACAAATGAAGCCTATTTCCGTAATCTGCACGCTTTTTTGGTTAATCTCAAAGAGTATTTACATTCACTCAACGATTTATTTTTAATCTAACTTGGTACATACATAACTACTGTTAGACGTCAATATTTTGTGTTATATTTTGACATGTCATATTTGTTAACATTGACGTCTAACGGTAGTTATGTATGTACTAAATACTCTTTGAGATTAACCAAAAGAGCGTGGAGATTACGGAAATAGGCTTCATTTATCACAAATCCGGCTAATTACTGAAAATTTTGAAAAAAAAAGTTATAAAAAAAGTATGTTGGTGATCCAATGTTCTAGAAGGCCGTGGATATTCAACCGCGCCTTATTTACTTTATATTTGTTCATTTTGTTTCTTGATGATTTCTTTACAAGCAATTCTTTTTCTTCTTCTAGTGTTCTTCTTCTTCACCTTTTGTCACTTAAAATTTAAAATTTGTAATTATATTTTACTATTCCACTTAGTTTAATGATTATTAGGATATTCAACTGTTTAATTATACTTTTATTTATAATTCTTTTAAATATATTTATTAAAAACAAAATTATTGGTTTATCAAAATTGTCCCCTACACTAATAATACCCTCAAAAAATGATTAGTCATAAATGATTATATATATATTTAATTACTAAGAGTCAAAATTATAATTTAAAGTTGTTTTTTAAAAAACTAGGGGGGGTAGTTTTTTGTCAGCCAGCCAGCTGATACTTTTGTCAATTTAAGAGAACATTTAAAAATGTCGTTTCATTCAACAAGTCCTTTCATTACGACTTTTTGAATTCAAATCTGGCGCTTATTATTTTGCCGCCATTACAGTCACCGTCACGTGGTGCAACCTACCGTCCATTGCAGTAACTAGCGATGGGGCACCGTGTTCCGCTGCCGGCCGACCAATATTCTAGGTATTTATACCATTTGACTTATTAATTCCTCCAAATAATCATTAATAAACAATAATTAATTACTAATTAACGATTTAAAACCAAAAAATAAGTGGAGAAGTGTCTTCAAATATGTGTAAATTCAATCTAAAGACGGCTAACCCACACAAGGTCACCATTTTGCGTTGTTCCGAATTCGAAAAAAAAATGTAAACAAGTCTTAATAATACAAACAAAATTAACTCCTTAATTAATACTAGAAATTAAGCTCGCATCAAATTTTAAAATGTTTTTAATTTCTTTTTCCCTGATTTATGAAATTTACACCTAAATTCATTCTGAGCTACAAAGCTAAATTCATAATCACGCCCCTTATCGAAATTCTTATCACAAAATCTTTTTTAATTATATTTTTGTATCAAAAGCGTTGTTTGAATGAATTGTATTTGATGATAACTTTTGTTTTCTAGTCTTATCAGCTGATGTTGTTTATTATTGAGAACTCCCCCCCCTATCATTATTATTGATTTTATCAGCTGTTTAAATTGACTTGTTTACTCTGATTAGATTTTTTTGTAAACAAACTTCTTGTCTTTTTATTCGCTTCTAGCTTACCGGTGGATGCTTAGAATCTTAGAATAATACTATTTATAGAAGGAGCACAGGACCGTAAACACAATGTAATTCCACTGATAACACGAAAGCCGGTTGACTGGTGCCTTAGAATAATACTATATATAGAAGGAGCACAGGACCGTAAACACAAATACGTTAAACTACAATTTAAATTGCTTTAAATATTGTAATGCACCGATATATATATTAGTATTTTATGAATAATCAATCATTAATTAATAATAGAACATAATAATTCAGCAACTGGAAGTATTGCCAACATTTTTTAGAAAATTGTATATTGTAAGAGTGGCAGCATTACTTAGTTCAGTGAACCGGCTTTCGTGTTATCAGTAGTGCTCCTTCTATATATAGTATTATTCTAAGCTTAGAATAATACTATACATAGAAGGAGCATAACTGATAACAGCAAAGCCATTTCACGGGTGTTCTTGAGTAGTGCTGCCACCCTAACAATATAAAATTTTCTTATAACAAAGTTAGCAATACTTCCGGTTGCTGAATTATTATGTTCTATTATTAATCAATGGCCAATTATTTATAAAATACCTGTATAAATATTGGTGCGTTAAATTTTTTTAAGAATTTTAAATTTTATTTTAACATTTTTAATGTAAATTATGCAAAAAGTAATCCTCGTCAACTAAATGTAGTTTTTCGTATTCCGCTACCCTTTTACTATCTAAGATCAATTTTATTAAGTGCTTAGCAGGGTTTTTAAGTTATCTTATTTGTTACCTAAGATCTTTCTTTGATAGTGGATATTTATAACACATTTAAAAAATAATGTTTTTTGTAAGGGCGGTACCCCTACTTAAGATTACTTGTAAACCATAGAGATATTATATCTAGAGGGACCCTATTGGTTGATTTTTGAAACATCAAAAAATTAACCTGACCACCTTCGCTAAAAGTATAATCAAATAATCAGTCAAAAATTACCTTAATGTATATAGAAGAACATCTGCCTCCGTAGTCGAGGTTGTATAGTTCTAGACTTGGCACCGGAGGTCTGGGGTTCACAGCCCGGGCTATGCTCTCAATTTTTATAAATAGAATTTGATGTAATAAGGTTTTGCCAACTTTAGCTTTACATTGAGCATAGTAGATGTGACCCACCCGAGGTGGTTCCCACAGGGCGAAACCCTAAAGGGCTGAAAGGCCCTAAAACGGGCATTATCATTATTTTATTATTATTTATAGAAGAACATTAAAAATACAAAATCAAAACACAAACAATGTGTGGAAAGCCCAAAACAATTGATTTGTAATAAACTTAACTTACTCTTGAAGGAGGTTTTAATGAGGTTACACAGAGCCCCAAAACGATGTTTCAGGTCTTTCAATGAATTGAGATAGGCTATGCTCCCTCTAGTATATGTCTCTATCAAAGAGATTAAAACTATTAGAGGGAGTACAGAACCCGATTTACACAGTGATAAGAGGCTGGAAGTGAGACAGTTTTCATAGGTGCCGTAACTGTACTTACCCCTACTATAGTCTCCCAAGAGAGAGACTAGATACTCCTCCCCTCTACAACCCCTTTTAAGGCACACACTCTACAAACGGCGGACATTTTTCAGTGATGCCACATTAAACTACTTTATTTTCAACACAAACGATTAAAGAATACATGCAATAGATAATAATTAAAACTTAATTACATTTTACTTGATTTAAAACAAAATAGTCGAAAAATAATGTAATATTTACGTGAAAATGTAATTAATATGAAAAATGACGTCACCAATGATCAGTTATGGCACCTAGCTACCCAAGGAATGATAAGAGCTGTTGTATCCTCCCTCTAAGCTAAGGATTAGTCTCTTTGTTCTCTATGTGTAAACTGGCTTTTGTGTTATCAGTGGAATTACATAGTGTTTCCTATGCTATTAGAATTTCCTATGCTCCTTCTATATTAGTATTATTTCATGGGTGGATTATGCCTTATAGGAAAAAACCCTGAAGGGCTGAAAAGCCCTAAAATGTGCATTATTATTATTATTATTATTATTATATGGGAAAAGTATTATGTTTGCAAAAAAATCCAAAATCAAGATGAAACCGGAATTACCCGTTTGAGGTGTTTTTAAGGCCTCCTAAATGGTTTTCACATAGTTGTCTGTCTGTATTTGTGTGTCTGTTATCATCGTAGCGACCCAGTGTATTGATGCTAGAGAGTTGAATTTTTGTACAAAAATCAATTTACTGCTGTAGTTGTGCTATTCAAAAAATAATTTTTTTATGACAGCAAAAATTTTGAAAAATTATAAAACGCAGAAATATTATGGGATCAAATTGAGATTTGGCACGCATGTGACTATGTATAAGACTAACATATGTGCCAAGTTTCATCTTATTATCAGCATTAGTTCAATTTTTATTAAATGACTAGTGCGGGTTTTTTAAAAAATTGGTAAAATGGTCCAATTGTGTTAAAATTTAGTACAAGTGTACATTATTACCTAATATATAAGTACACTAAGTTTTGTTTCAATACGACAAGTATATCCATGATTTTTGTTGGATCATAAAAATTAAGGAGCATGGAGTGTGGTCAGTGCTGTATGGGTGACCGCTGAGAATGATACGGATGCATATACTATCTGATGAAAAGCGAGTCCAAAGGCATGTTGCAGTACAAATTTGGTGTACTGTATTTCTGAGGACGAGCGAAGCGAGTCTGAAGTAGGGAGGATGAGTGTAGAGATTTCAATTGCTCGGAATCCTCCGATCGAGTTTGGAGGATTTTTGTTATTGTTTTAATATGATGTGTCATGTATGTAAAAAAAGTGTTTAAGAAAAGTAGACTTTTGCCTTGTGTCTCCTATGAAACCAAAGAAAGAAAAAACTGCAGTCCTCTAAACAGTTCCAAGGTACCCTGTACCCGCTGTATGGAAGTAAAGTTCTAAGGTACCTGCTGAAAGGTTCCTTGAGCGATCTCTTTATCTACGCTTTACTGTAATACTTTGTTTTTTTTTGTCAACGGAGGGGAAACGCGGCCTCTAGGAGAAAGCTTTATCCCTTGGAATCAAAGCAGCTAACACCCCTAAAAAGGGATGGCTCCTGATCATCCGAAGGTTTGTCACCTAACGGTGACGAAGCCTAGCCCATGGCACCAGTCCATGGAGTGTGGGGACTGACCAACTTCTCGACTGCCCAGCCGGTACTGTAGCAGCTATTGTCAGCCTTACCTCACTAAAATTCTCTAGAGGTAAAACCCCTCCGCCAGGCGCATACCCCCAATTAATACTTTGTTGTTTTGATTTCAGGTAGAAGAAAAATCCGATTTAAACTGAATGAGTGAGTTCGAAGAAGTGCTGTATCCTCCCAAACTATCATTCCCAACATCTGATCATGGTAAGTGTCAACTGTTTGACAGTTTAGCCTATTTCCTGAAGAAAAGATAAGCTTATGAGATTTGGATCATAGAGGGTAGAGCTATATAGTCCATGAGCAAGGCTTAAAAAATGTGGCTCATTTTGTACTATTTCAAACCAAATATTTTTGAAAATATACCTTTAATTATGAAGGGAAAAGCATAGTCTGCCTATCCAGAGTGGAGCCCTTCGTATGATTGCGCATGCTCAAAGTATTAGAACATCGCACAAATTCCACTTCTTTTAATAAGTGGTTCCCTGTAGGTCGTGTGCAAAACATGAATAGAACTTTTTTAAAGCTGATAAAATATCCAATAATACGAGTGTTTTTTCGTCTAAATCGGATTACTACAACTAAAGTTATGACATTTGTTAAATGGCCAAAAAATGCACAAGTAGTCAATATTATTCCAAAGAAATTTGCTGACTTTGCATAAATGAACCATTCTTCTGTGTTTTTGAAGGACCTATATCTTTGGCTGCAATCATCCGATTTTGATTAGTAAACAAGTAAATTAAGCTCAATCAAAGACGGGCATTGTGCACAATGTTCTGGCAAAATTTCCCATATTGCTCACGTTGGTTGGGCATTATGCACATTGCTCTGGCAAAATTTCCCATATTGCCTGCGTTGGTTGGGAATATCACAAAGTGACTTGGCAGTAGTTGTGACGACCAAGTCACAAAGTGAAACCACCAAGACCTCGTATATTTACAAGCATTATCAGGAACCTACTGTGCTGGACTCTAATTCTACTAGATAAAAAAGGTGATTTTCCTTCACGATTTCTCTTATTATTTTATCAAAACTTACAAACTGTCAAATTAAAACATAAATAATCGTAACCGCGACACCTACAACTTGGCTTATTCAATGGTCTCACAACTTTTTACACTAGACTTGGCTCTTTTTTTACACGCATGTGTTTTTGTTGAGATTCTATTTACAAATGTGCTGTATTGGAATTTGAAACTGTATATTTGTCTCTGATTTATATTATTGATACTTGGCTGTGTTGATTTTAATTACCATGTTTGATTATGTGCGACCTTCACCTACTCATCTCATGTGTGAATTATTTACATGTTTTTTTTTTTATAAATATCAAACAGACTGTTTGAAATAGACTATCAGCTTATTATTAACTAGGTTTGGTGGACCCAGAATGATGTTTGAGAAGAGAAAGACAAAATATTTATTAACTGAGTTTGTTGTTTCTTCTGAGACTTTGTGATAATCGCTCATATTTTTTCATCACACGTTTTATTGTGATATTAGACCAAGTATTATTAAAGAATTATAGTAATTTATTTAATATATATATATATATATATATATATATATATATATATATATATTATATATATATATATATATATATATGAAATAAACGAGTTATTGTGATTTACACAAAGATCTACTTTACTCGTTAAGAACAACTTACCTGACTTTTGGAACGTCACTTTAAGGTGATTTGTGAATAACAATCTTAAAGCCAGCTTTGACCTATGGCATAGAGGTCTGGGGTAGTATAATACCCTCCCAATTCTTTCAGACTCCAAACACTCCAATCTGAAATCCTTAGAACAATCACATATGCTCCCTTCTATGTTTCCAACCAAACCCTACACGATGACACAGGGTTTACAGTGCTTCTGTATGTAAAGTCCAATGTAAACCGTCTTTAGAGACCGAGCCCCGTAGCTCATTGGTTGAGCACTCACCTTTCGACCTGGAGGTCGAGGGTTCAAATCCAGCCGGGGAAAGACCTTGATATGAGGTTATCCCCTACTGGGACCACTTACCATTGTCACTAACTTTTACGTTCATTGTTTGAATAATTAAATATTGTATTTTCTGTTTGAAGGACACGAAGGAGATGGAACCCCCGGCTGATGGACAAATATCTCCCTCCTCTGATAATGGTATGTTATTTAATTTATTACTTAATAAACGATAATAGAGATATATTACTAGAGGCGATATACCTTATCTAATCCTATACATTAGGAAGCTAGTAACCATAATCGCGATTTAAAGTCCGTAGCAGCGCCACCATTGCTGATAAGAAATTGATAACGTAAGGGTGATCATTGTTAAATTCCATATGGGTTTTTTTTTGGTTTTTCTTATTTGTCAATATTATTTATTTAAATTTTTTCTCAAAGTGCTTTAATTAAATTAATTTTAGGGCGTATAAACTCAGTAGAATCACTATTTCACTGAATAATAAGGTTTTAATGGGTTGTCACGAATATTTAAATTGAGTTATAAGAAGGTGAAAATCACAATATAGTGTTTTATTTTAGTTATTGTTAAATAATGTTACTTTTGAATAATTTTAGTTTGCACAAACACACAAAATTACCTTTTTATTGCATTAAATTGCTTAAATTAGTTGTAAAAGGTATTTAAATTAACTGATAACTAGCTGATTTTCACCGTTATGATGTATAATTTATTAATTAATTTTATTTACACACAAAAATAATTAATAACTCATTAATTTAACTTTTTTTGTAAAATTTTTGTTTAAAGAATCCATTAAGGTTTTATTATTTCTGGGTTAAATCGAAGTCTGTAGTGATAAGAGCCTGATTCTATATTTAAAATCCTGGAATAATCAAAGTATTTATTTACGAAATATTGACAATGTTTTTAGAGCCGATGGTCGTTCTATTAATTTTTACCTCATTAATCACAAATTAACTAACAATAAAGAAATAAAAGAAGAATTTTTATCGGCTCCCATGCTAATCCTATGATAAAAAAAAGTTTGATTACCCTTTCGTTTTCCCGCCATTGGTATTGCCATGCTTACAACTATCTCTTTGAATCGCAAATAGATACATTGCTAGATGGTCCCTATCTCTGGATTTCTATGGTTCCTCTCATTATTTTTTCAAGCAATCATTCATATTTTCACTGACTTATATAGTCTCGTGAAAACTAGGAACACAGCACGTGCACGTGCTGTGCCCTCACTGTTAAACCAAACCTTCATACACTTTAAACTACAAGGCAGACTGTAATATTCTATGAGGGTCCTAAATTTTGCCTATACCCAGTTTCATTTAGGGTAAGGGACCTTTAACGAGTACCTGACAACGCTCAGGCTCGAGACCACCGGCTTTACGCCCCTTCTGAAGGACGTGGCTAGCAGGATTTTTATCCTGTTTGGTACAAACTGCGCATGCTTACAATTTTCATAACAGCGCAGGTCTTACATTTTAGAGGCAAACTTACCTCTCAATGGTTTCCCATTGTTTATTGCTTGAGAAGGTTATTACAAAACACGCTTAAATTATCTCTCCCTGAAGTGGCAAAGTATTAGTCAAATATTTAAAACTATATAAGCACAAATGACTTAACAAGCACCACAAATGTAACAATCACGACAAGCACAGAAGAGAGTTGAGAAGCAAACTTGACAACTTTGCTACATAACCTGCGTTTTGCGCCTTTTTTTCATTATAACCATGGGGAAGGTAAGTTTGCTCCTGATTTCTCTATCTCTTACTACTTCCATGGGGTCAGAAATGTGTGTGTGTACGAGAGAGTTTGTTCTTGACGTTTCTGCTTTTGTTCTTCTGTTTTCGTTAAAAGCGATAACTTGTAAATGAAAATTGGTAAAGAGATCGACCTTATTAATATCCCGAACCCTTTTGTTTTTTGGCATGTGTGACGTCATTAACCCATAATAATAACTCAGTGGAAACGTTTTCTGATTAGGCTTAAATGTCAGAAATATTCCTTAATGTGTCATCCCCTTTATTCTAGATCCTTGAGTGAAGGTTATAATAAATCAATCATTTTCGTTCACCCGCCATTGTTTGTGTTTTGATTTGTATTTTTAACGTTCTTCTATGTAAGTTACTGTAATTTGTTCTGATTATTTGATTATATTTAAAAGCGAAAGTGGTCAAGTTCCTTTGGGCAAAATTTAACCTGTGCGGCCTCTCTAGTATTAATATCTATGTTCTATGTGGTATTATTCTAAGTCGATAATCTTAGAATAATACTATATATAGAAGGAGCACTACTGATAACACAAAAGGCGGTTCACTGGTGCACCTAAGTAATGCTGCCACCCTAACAATATACAATTTTCTAAAAAAAAGTTGGCAATACTTCCGGTTGCTGAATTATTATGTTCTATTATTAATTAATGATTGATTATTCATTACATACTAATATAAATATCGGTGCATTACAATATTTAAAGCATTTTAAATTGTAGTTTAACGTATTTAATAAATATTATTTTAAAAGTAGTCCTCGTCAACTAAATGTAGATTCTTGCATTCCGCTATCCTTTTGCCATCTAAGACCGGGTTTATTAAATATTCAGCAGGTGTTTTAAGTTATTATATTTGTTCTTTGCGATCTTTCTTCATTAATAGATATTTATGACACATATTTAAAATAATGTTTTGTTGTCAGGTTGGCAACATTACTTAAGTGCACCAGTCAACCGGCTTTCGTGTTATCAGTGGAATTACATTGTGTTTACGGTCCTGTGCTCCTTCTATATATAGTATTATTCGAAGTCGATAATATTAGCAAGATATAATCAGTTTTTGTCGACACTGACATTCAATCTGTCTGGTCATCTGTCGCCATGAATTAAACATTTATTGTAATTTTATAATTATTCATTTACTATAAGAAAACATTCTATGAAACTATACCTAGGGTTACCTTAAATATTAAGCACTACACTATGTAATAGAATTCTAATATGGTTGGAGATCTTTTAACTTTACTCTGACATGTGAATTAACTTTACAAAACCATTAACCAATTATGTTAACCGTGTTGATATGCAGAGCTGTCAACATGACAACCATTGACATGTATGGCTGTCAAAATGCTAACTTAAGACATACATAGCTGTCATGTTGACACTGTTGATGCAGTGTAATTGTTTACATTGGAAAAAAGTTTTTTTTTTTTTTTTTTTACTTAGAAGTGTAGTAAATTTAAAATTCTAAAGAGAACGAGACGCGAATTTTAATATTTTTTTTCTTGTTTTATTGAAATTTATATTGCAAAAACAGAAGATGTTTAGTATGGAGTTTTATTTTTTTAATGTTTTTTTTGTGAATTTCTTTCTTTTCTCACGGAAGAATGAGCTTAAAAGATTGAGGTCGTGAAAAAGGTGTTGAAGGGACTAAGTGATCATAAATACACACACACAAATATATATATATATATATATATATATATAGTGTGTGTGTGTACGAGAGAGTTTGTTCTTGACGTTTCTGCTTTTGTTCATCTGTTATCGTTAAAAGCGATAACTTGTAAACGCTTTCTAGAATCGAAATGAAAATTGGTAAAGAAATCGACCTTATTAATATCCCAAACCCTTTTGTTTTTGGCATATGTGTGACGTCATTAACCCATAATAATAACTCAGTGGAAACGATTTCTGATAAGGCTTAACTGTTATACAATGTATGATGCTATCTATACTATGTATGGTTAAGACATGTATGCAGAAAAATTTTAATATCGGTTTAAGTTCCGGTTTATTGATTGACATATATAACATAATGTTAACAAAGCACGTTTTTTGACTATAGTACGACACACGGCAGAAATCAGTTGACAGCGTGAGAAAATAAAGTGAGGGAAACCAATGGACTTTTAGACGTTCTTATTCTCGGATCGAAATGTAGCTTGGCACAAAAATTAATCAAGTAAATATCAATCTGTATCGACGGGTAACAGGTGGTCTATAGTAGGGATACCACAATAACAACAACTTTTTTTTTGAAATGTGCCATAAATGTCTACTAATGTAGTTGTTTTTATGTCTACTAAATGTAATATTTGTTTCACAAGAAACAAATACTAAAACATAAAAAGCCAGCTAAGTACTGAGTAATACCGTTCTTGTAGCGGAATACGAGATTCTACATTTAGTTGACGAGGGCTTCTTTTAACATAATTTTAATTAAAAACGTTAAAATATTATATTTTTTTTTAAAAATTGTAATGCATCGATGTTTATATTAGTATTTTATGAATACTAATGATTTTTTTATGAAATATGTATAAATACAATGTTCTAACCGACGTATTGTTTTGATACGCTATACTCTTTCTCTCTCTCTCCCTTTCACACACTTGCAGTATAGTGACGTCACAATCTCGAGTATACTGATATAGATAAAACCGTATGGTTCGACATTATCTCCAATGTTTATTAACAACCGATAAACAATAATAATAAATAAAATCAATATTGACAACGTAGCACGCATCTCTCTTATCTTATATGTGTTTTGGTGTTTTAAAATGGTAGTAATAATATAAATACACACACAAATATACTAATATATAATATATATATATATATATATATATATATATATATATATAATATATATATATATATATATAAAAAAACTCTATTCATGAAGATAAAAATATACATAAACACATAGAAACAGAAACACGGGACGATGATCAGCTACCAAAGAGCACTTTTAAAATTCGGAAAGGGAATGGCTAAGGTGACTAGTTAAAGGTAGGTGTCAAGCTGTAGACTGTAGACGACCAAAAGTTATACTCTGATCCACGGACTTGACTTTACGGAGGGCTAAAAAGGATCCTTTAGCGTGGCCACAAATGCTCCCCTAGCCAGAGTCAACAGTTACTTAGTTAGAAGATCTGAGATGGCAGATATGTGAAAGATCATAGGAGATATGATAACCGCTATAGTTGAATAGGGCAGATGTAGGATGAAATCAGTAGATGAAAGTAGAACTAATCGGATGCTGACGATAGAGAGAAGGATGTAGACACATACGAAACATTAAAGGTGACAATAACAAAGATTAAAGATAATTGAAAAATGAAGAGGTAATAACAGGTGGCGAAAAAACAAACACACAATACACTTGAAGGAAAACAGTAAGGACTCATGAGTCAGGTCACATAAACATAAGAAAACTAAAGTCGCACAGCGATCATATAAAACTTTATTCATAAAGACAAAAATATACATAAACACATAGAAAAAGAAACACGGGACGATGCACAATGATCAGCTACCGAAGAGCCCTTCTTGAAAATATATATATATATATATATATATATATATATATATATATATATATATATATATATATATATATATATAAATTTTGTTTCATGGCCTTACCACTTAAACGTTCGAAAGTCAGCTCTGTCTATAAATAAGTATTTAGGTTCTAGACAGTTTTCTTTTCTCCCACATTTTAATTTGCTGTCCCTCATTCATTGACTTGTGGCGTTTAATCTTTGGGGAATGCAGTTAGACCGGATATATCCGGAGGTGGACATGTATTCCGGTGTCTATATCAACTCCGGAACCGGTTATTTGATTCAATATGCAACACGGATTTCGTCATTCATTTTGCATCACTTTTCTCTGCCCTTTTACAGCGTGTCTTGTCTCGTTTTTGAAGTCATACATGTTTTTTTTATAGAGACGTAATTTTCTCTTCCAAATTTGCTTAAAATAAGAAGCTGTGACCTATGGAAATCACTTGTCTATCTCATAGACGGTAGTCTCACAGTAGAAGTGAAACTAAGGATTCATCATATACCAGTTCCAGTTTTGTAGAGCATTGTGTTTTTATCCATGATGTCCTACATCCCTGAAGATTCTCCGCAGTGGAAACTGATTCATCATATACCAGTTCCGGTTTGTAGAGCATTGGTTTATCATGATGTCCTACATCCTGAAGATGTCCCCAGTGGAAGAGAAACTAAGGATCATCATACCAGTTCCAGGTTTGTAGAGCATTGTGTTTTTATCCATGATGTCCTACATCCCTGAAGATGTCTCCCACAGTGGAAGAGAAACTAAGGATTCATCATATACCAGTTCCAGGTTTGTAGAGCATTGTGTTTTTATCCATGATGTCCTACATCCCTGAAGATGTCTCCCGCAGTGGAAGAGAAACTAAGGATTCATCATATACCAGTTCCAGGTTTGTAAGCATTGTGTCCATGATGTCCTACATCCCTGAAGATGTCAGTGGAAGAGAAACTAAGGATTCATCATATACCAGTTCCAGGTTTGTAGAGCATTGTGTTTTTATCCATGATGTCCTACATCCCTGAAGATGTCTCCACAGTGGAAGAGAAACTAAGGATTCATCATATACCAGTTCCAGGTTTGTAGAGCATTGTTTTTATCCATGATGTCCTACATCCCTGAAGATGTCTCCCAGTGAAGAGAAACTAAGGATTCATCATATACAGTTCCAGTTTTGTAGAGCATTGTGTTTTATCCATGATGTCCTACATCCCTGAAGATGTCTCCCACAGTGGAAGAGAAACCTAAGGATTCATCATTACCAGTTCCAGTTTGTAGAGCATGTGTTTTTATCCATGATGTCCTACATCCCTGAAGGTCTCCCACAGTGAAGAGAAACTAAGGATTCATCATATACCAGTTCCAGTTTTGTAGAGCATTGTGTTTTATCCATGATGTCCTACATCCCTGAAGATGTCTCACAGTGGAAGAGAACTAAGGATTCATTCATATACCAGTTCCAGTTTGTAGAGCATTGTGTTTTTATCCATGATGTCCTACATCCCTGAAGATGTCTCCACAGTGGAGAAACTAAGGATTCATCATATACCAGTTCCAGTTTTGTAGAGCATTGTTTTCATCCATGATGTCCTACATCCCTGAAGATGCCCTCCCAAGTGGAATGAAACTAAGGATTCATCATATACCAGTTCCAGTTTTGTAGAGCATTGTGTTTTCATCCATGATGTCTACATCCTGAAGATGCTCCCACAGTGGAAGTGAAACTAAGGATTCATCATATACCAGTTCCAGTTTTGTAGAGCATTGTGTTTTTATCCATGATGTCTTACATCCCTGAAGATGTCTCCCACAGTGGAAGAGAAACTAAGGATTCATCATATACCAGTTCCAGTTTTGTAGAGCATTGTGTTTTTACTATGATCCTACATCCCTAAGATGTCTCCCACAGTGGAAGAGAAACTAAGGATTCATCATATACCAGTTTCCAGGTTTTGTAGAGCATTGTGTTTTTTATCCATGATGTCCTACATCCCTGAAGATGTCTCTCACAGTGGAAGAGAAACTAAGGATTCATCATATACCAGTTCTAGTTTTTTTAGAGCATTGTGTTTCTATCCATGATGTCCTACATCCCTGAAGATGTCTCCACAGTGGAAGAGAAACTAAGGATTCATCATATACCAGTTCCAGTTTTGTAGAGCATTGTGTTTTCATCCATGATGTCCTACATCCCTGAAGATGCCTCCCACAGTGGAAGTGAAACTAAGGATTCATCATATACCAGTTCCAGTTTTTAGAGCATTGTGTTTTCATCCAGATGTCCTACATCCCTGAAGATGCCTCCCACAGTGGAAGTGAAACTAAGATTCATCATATACCAGTTCCAGTTTTGTAGAGCATTGTTGTGTTTATTAAAGATCTCGCCATCTCTAATATCGCATCATTATCTTTGATGATGCCTCCAAGATTTATTATTTACATTAACGCGGTTACCATCGGAAGACCTAAACATTTAAAAGAAAGACCGCGGAAGCTTCCGCAGTTTTCGTACAGTAAAACCCCTCCTAAATTGTTCTTAAACCACGCAGTTTGAATTCTGAATTCATATCTAAAATCGGCATGTCTTGCCAAATTTCCACCCTCTCTAGGAAACCCAACCAGTCCGTGACAGTGGCATAATTTGCCAAATAAATCATTATTTTTTGCCAAGTAGGACAATTTTAAAAACAATTGAGGCTGTTTATTTAATAGAGTAAGCAAAAATAATTGTATTTTTTTTGTTCTAATTATGCTGAATCAGGAGTTAAAGCAGTTCTGACGTCGAAGCATAACTTATATAGTGGTCTTTTATTATATATATATATATATATATATTATATATATATATATATATATATATATATATATATATATATATATATATATATATATATATATATATATATATATATATAGACCATATAATAAATAATAACCATATAAATAAATATATAAATGTTCAACCATTAGATATAAATTATGAAATTTAAGGTACTTTTTTGT
>JACMZG010001918.1:410057-420057 GCA_018340805.1 Microvelia longipes
AAAAACTATAAAAATTATCATTCCAACCAGGATTGTTGTTAAGCACGGAAACACGCATCCAAAGGAAATTCGCCCGACATGCGGACCACCACGCCAGAATTTTTTTTTTTAGGTTAATAGTCCTAGACTGAAGTCCTTTTTTCATTTTCCTCATTTATACTATGTACTTGTGTGACCGCTGGGAATGAAACCCATGTACGAGTACTATCTGATGAACAGCAAATAGAGTCCCAAGACTTTGTTCAGTATAAATTTGGTTATTGTTATAGTCTAAAGACGCGCAAAGATTGTCCGCAATATAGAGGATGGGAGTAGCGAATACGATGTACGATGTGGTGAGGAAGTTTCGAGGTACCCCGCACTTAATTTGTTATTTCTAGAACCCTCCACCCCTAATACTACTTAATGATTTTATTTAGTTGTTAGGAGCTTCATTCTTCGTTTTTAACAATAATTTTTAGTCGTAAAAAGTTCTAGAAAATTCTAACCCGTGTACCAAAAAAATTCCATCTGGATTGTCAAAGACCTTACGATCGATACACCCTTAGGGTTAATCGATCGGTAGGGTGGGATTTTTCCCAGCATTGTTTTGGATTTCTAGAACTCTCTACTCCTGATTCTAAGTTAGGAACCTAAGACCTGAACCGTTTGTCTAAGCATTGTTTTGGATTCTAGAACTCTCTACTCCTGATTCCCTAAGACCTGAACGTTTGTCTAAGCATTTTTGGATTTCTAGAAGTCTATACTCCTGATTCTAAGTTAGAATCGTAAGACCTAATCGTTTGTCTAAGCATTGTTTTGGATTTCTGGAACTCTCCAACATTGATCCTGAGTTAGAATTCTATGAGCTTGTTAGGATCTTTTGAATTTTAACCACCTCTTTTCATCGCAAAAACGTTCTACGGAACACTTACCCGTGTACCAGAATGTTCCATCTGGATTGCCAAGGACCTTACGATCGATACACCTTTAGGGTTTACCCATTAGTAGGGTGGGATTTTCTAGCATTGTTTTGAATTTCTAGAACTCTCCACCCTTGATCCTAGGTTAGGGTATCGTAAGGGTCTTCAAGTTGCTTGAATACCACGAATGATCCCTTACTTGAAAGTACAATGTTCGTGCACCCTACTTAAGCACCGTTTTTGACATTGTCAGAAGGGATAGATTCTATTAGAGTTTGATAGGGTGAATTTTAAGTCTGGAATTGCCTCATATTTTTGAGGTAGGACAAGTCTAGATTTTTCGAGTTAATTATATTATAATTTACAAAATATATTATTTAATAATTATTTATAGACTGGTTAATCAATTACTCATTGATTCTAACTTATGGTTTGACCAGCAGCTCATTATGGTTATTAACGGTTCGTCATCGTCTCGGACTAAGTTTGCAAGAACTTGGGGCC
Organism: Microvelia longipes; assembly: GCA_018340805.1. Classification (NCBI taxonomy): domain Eukaryota; kingdom Metazoa; phylum Arthropoda; class Insecta; order Hemiptera; family Veliidae; genus Microvelia; species Microvelia longipes. The sequence goes on from JACMZG010001918.1 coordinate 411,464, forward strand.
ATCACTAATTTCACTGGACTCACCGTTTCGGTGAACCTTCACCGACGGACCATCATCCGAAGGTTTTAGGTGAAATCTTCTGGTCAACTAAGCTACAGCACCCTATTTTCTTTTCTATCCTCTGTGCCTATTGCCAACCACAAACCTATCCAAGTCAAATCTAGTAGAAAGTTCTCAGTCGAATTAAAAGACAATCCGTACGTTTCTGGTTTAAAGGTTGTTGAAACGATTTCACTAGACCCACGGTTGAGTTTTTTAATGATAAAGCACTGCCAGCCGATTTATTAAAATCATTAAATCTGTGATTGAATAATTCAGCGTTTTGGTACTACTTGCAGATTCATTGCAATTTTTGACTGTGAATTTTCAGCGTTTTGATACCAGCAGCCGTTTTGATAGAATTTTTGACTCTGTGACTTTTCAAAGTTTTGATACCAGCAGCCGTTTTGATAGAATTTTTGACTCTGTGACTTTTCAAAGTTTTGATACCAGCAGCGGTTTTGATAGAATTTTTGACTCTGTGACTTTTCAAAGTTTTGATACCAGCAGCCGTTTTGATAGAATTTTTGACTCTGTGACTTTTCAAAGTTTTGATACAGCAGCGTTTTAGAAGACTCTTTGACTTTTCAAAGTTTTGTATTTGTTAGGATTTTGATCTGTTTTCATCGATTTGATACCAGCAGCCATTTTGTTAGAATTTGTGACTCTGTGACTTTTCATCGTTTTGATACCAGGAGCCGATTTGTTAGGATTTTGACTCTGTGACTTTTCATCGATTTGATACCAGCAGCCGTTTTGTTATAATTTTTGACTCTGTTACTTTTCAGCGTTTTGATACCAGCAGCCATTTTGTTAGAATTTGTGACTCTGTGACTTTTCAGCGTTTTGATACCAGGAGCCGATTTGTTAGGATTTTGAATCTGTGACTTTTCATCGATTTGATACCAGCAGCCGTTTTGTTAGAATTTTTGACTCTGTGACTTTTCAGCGTTTTGATACCAGCAGCCATTTTGTTGAATTTGTACCTGTGACTTTTCAGCGTTTTGATACCAGCAGCCGTTTTGTTAGAATTTTTGACTTTGTGATTGAATAGTTCAGCATTTTTAGTAAACCAACCGATTAATTACAATTTTTGACTCTGTGATCAAATTGTTCAGCGATTTGGTTCCACCAGCTTATTTAAGGAATCGATTCTAGACCTAGTTACTGTCTATTTTGGTTTTTATATCTATCGCTCATAAATATTGTTAAGCGCGATCTCTCTTGTCTTTTCCAATGCCTGTTTACATTTATATTTTATTATAATATAATTTTCCTTAACTTTTCGTGTCATCTATTTTATTGTTCTGTTCTATTCCATAAACCTCAATATTAAATGCAGAGTTAGCAATATTTTGGACTTGACCTTAAAATCAATAAAAGCTGTTAGTGATTCTTAAGTCTATTAGTGTTTGTATAAGCGATATATTATAAGAGCCGCTTAACTGTTACGAAGCTCCTACGTTACGTTGCTAGTACTAAGTTGTTGCTGTTACGTATGCCTAGAAGCTAACTCACAGCTTATAAATGTTTGTTGTATTCTTACCTAACTATCTACTTACCTAGATTTGTTTGAAGTAAAGTTATTGTAAAATATATCGGTTTTAAGGTATAAATAATAATGATAATGCCCGTTTAGAGCCTTGCGGCTCATCAAGGATAACCCCTGCTGGAACCACCTCGGGTGGTAGTAGCAACCGTTACGCTCAAAGTGAATTCTAAAGTTGGCGATAATTTATCTAAGCAATAATCTTCTATAAAATGAGAGCGTAACCTGGGATGCGAACCCCAGATCTCCGTGGTGTCAAAGGTCAGTGTAAAGACTAACGCCTTAAGGACCTCGGCCACGGATGCGGTTACAAGGTACCTCGGAATATTCCTTTAATATATCAGCTTCGCTACGCTTATCCTCACAATTTCAGATTCGCTTCGCTCGTCCACAGAGTATTAAAATGACCTAATATTGCAGTACGCCTTAAAACTTGCTTCGATTAGATAGTAAAACTGTATGTTTAATTCCTAGCAGTCACCCATCCAGTAACTGATCTTGCTCGATGCTACTTAACATTGATTTAACAAAAACCGTAGATATACTTGTCGTAGTGGAATGAAACTTAATATACTTCTTCATTATAATTCATTAAAAAAAATTGAAACAATTTTAACGAAAACATATGACGCTACAACTCTTGTTAAGTATCTGCCTTTTCCTTATATATATTATATATATATATATATATATATATATATATATATATATATATATATATATATATATATATATATATAACCGTATTTTTGATTAAGATATATTCTTATCTTTTCGTTGTTACTATAAACCAATATTACTTTTAATATACCTATTTAACTTTTAAGTAATTGGTAACCTTTGGTTGCTAACTAAACTAAAAAATAACAACAATAAAAATAAACATAACTAAAATAGGAACAATACAATCATAGACACAATATAATTGTGCGAGAGACACCTAGGAAATGTAACAATGACAAATTTTTAACAAAAACTTATGACGCTATATAAAGTGTCCACCAAAGAAGGAGGTGATAGTACTCCTCAAAGGGAACAAAAAATGTTCTATAATATTAACCTCGATCTCAAATCGTTTATCCCGCAAAGTCAAATTTAATATTTTTAAATAATGTTTGAGTGTATTATTTAAATATATTAATAGACGTTAATGCACACTGCTTATGTGCGCAGTTATTAGTCTGATATAATTATGTATAGGTATCTATAGTTATCTTGTCGCTAGAATTGCCAAGTGTGTTTTTAATTACCTCGTCGTCTTGTTGTTAATTAGCCTCTGTGTGTTCTGTCACGTTTGCTCTGTCCTATATTTTATCATTAGGATTTTATTGATGATTTCGCCATATTGCACAATTAACAATACATCGGGAATATATATATATATATATATATATATATATACCAGTGTGTGTCCCCACTTCAAAAAAAATCCAAAACTCAGCCCTCATAAGCTCATTTAGTACCGTCAAATTCGCTAAAATACGCGATGTTTTGACGGTATCTGTTATGGACTTTGACTCGATCTACTTGACAAATAAGGTGCAAGAACCAGATCGTGTTAAATGCGTATTGAATACGATCTTTTATATTAGCTGGTACTGGTTCAGTGCCACTACTAGAGCAGAACGTCTTATCGGTGATTATAGTAGGACACACGGCTAAAACCGGTTGACAGCGTGGGAAAATAGAGTTGAGGAACCAATATGGTTGGCCTGATTTGAAATTGAGGGCGTGGTTTAATATCTAGGACTAACCTTATTGGCTCCCTCGCATTATTTCCCCACGCTGTCAACTGATTTTAGCCGTGTGTCGTATTATAGCCCTTAATCTTTCTCTCGTAACCCCCTTCCCCCCATTATTTGTTTCCTGTTGAATCCCTCCCATAAAATAAATGTAATAAGTCAATAAATAGCCTTTCATTGATTATTTATATTATGGAATAATAATGTCCAGACGGTGTATAATGTTAAGTTTATTAACTAATTTTTAGGGAGTAAAGAAGCACTTTTCACTCCCAAGGGAGAAAAAGTAATTTTTTCTCCCTTGGGAGTGAAAAGTGTTTCCTATTATTGGGTTATTAGAGCCAATTATACCAATTTTTTAGGGGAGTGGTATTCTTTAAATTTATACAGGTGACCGATCAATTTTTTGTAATTTTCCCGGGGAATTATGTGACCCCAAAATTTATGTGACCCGACCAAAAAAAAATTTTTTTGGTTCAAAATCCGTTTTAGGTCAAAATAAGTTGTTTGGAGCATTACATTTTTTTTTTTTTTAGTGGCAGCCCCTAAATATATAAGGGGTTCCGACCCCAAAAAAATAAGAATAAAATACAACAAAACATGTTAAAATTAAATCAGCATCAGGAATAAAATCTTGTATGCACCTTGGGAGTTAAATGCTATTTCTCCCTCGCAATTACATCCCTTGGCTTTGCCTCGGCAATTAAACACATAAATACCTCAGCTTCGCCTCGAGAGTTAAATACTTTGGTTCCCTCGGCTTACGTCTTAGGAATCAACTAACTGCTCAGGGAAATAATAGCATTCTTTACTCCCTTGGTGCATAAATAACTAACTATTTATATTTTGGATTAATAAAGTTTGAGTCATGTCTGTAATATAATATCAATTGTTATCTTATTCTTGCTCATTACTATAAAAATATATGCGCAGTCGGTAGGATTCGAACCTACGCTCCCAGAGGGAATCTGATTTCTAGTCAGACGCCTTAACCACTCGGCCACGACTGCTTGCTGGTGTGTGTGACCCAGTATAGCGTACGTAAACCTTCCTCTACTCTCATATCTAGACATAAGTTAATTTTTTTAATAAAGTATATGTCTATCAATACTATTTGTATAATTGTACATTTGAATAAATTTTTATTGATTATATCAATTGTCGTGAGAAATTTAAATATTTATTTTAATATTGTTATGATTTTATCTTTCTTTCTTACTTTAAATTCAATCCGGGTTCATAGTATAATGGAAATAATTTTTACGTTTCCTCATTTATACCGTAGGTATATAGGAAAAGTATTGTGTTAGCAAAAGAATCCGGGATGCCACCGGAATTATACGTTTCAGGCGTTTGTAGAGGCCTCCAAAGTTGTCTGTCTGTATGTGTGTGTGTGTTTATCGTAGCTCCCAGTGTATTCATGCTAGAGAGTTGAAATTTCATAAAAAAAATCATTCTATCGCTGTAGATGTGCAATTAAATTTTTATCTACTCACGGCAGAAAAATTAGCCATTACTGGACTGTTTTTAAGCTGCAAAATGTCATTTTACCTACACTGTCAAACAATACGGGAAATATTTTAAAACAGTACGCAAAATATTTCAAAACAGTACGCAAAATGTTTTGGTAATGAAAAAAGTACTAGGGAATCAGTGGCGTAGCCAGGGGGGGGCTGAGGGGGCTTCAGCCCCCCCCCCAAATTTTACATAACCTAAACCCGCAATAAATGTGTGAAAAAAAATAACCCTATAAAAAATTTATACATTTAATAAATTACATAACATATATTTTTAACAATAAACTTATAATATAAATATCATATTACATAAAAAAATATACATATATATACATATATATCTATATATATATATATATATATATATATATATATATATATATATAATATATATATATATATGTATATATATATATATATATATATATATATATATATATATAATATATATATATATATATAATATATATATCAATTTTTAACATTCAGCCCCTCCCGAAATTAAATCCTGGCTACGCCACTGTAGGGAATTATGGCTCATTTAAATAATATGGGAAACAAGTCAAAACTTCTAGGCGGGAAAATGAATGAGCGGAGGTTATTATTTTACAAATTATTACGTGAATTTCGGTAATGGTTTATTTTGTAAACTATGATTTATTCTAGCTTGTTTCTAGTATGTAACTTTCTTTATTGTTACTTAAAATTACGATATTATTATTAAATGTTTAACATTTAAAATTTGTTTATCTAATAATATATTATGTTTTAGAAACAAATTGGTAACACTGATAATTTTGGCATTAAATTAAATGATTTACCAGCTGTTTATGACTCGACAGATTTTTAATGTTTAAGTCGTCAGATTTTGTATTTCATGTTGTTATATTTAGTTTAAGTATATAAAGTTTCAAAAATAGAACGTTTTCAAAAACTAAATCTGTAAACTAAAGTTAAGTTACTAAAACATAATAAGTGAGAACAACAGTGAAGTGAATAAAGATACAAACATTGTTGACATTGACGAGTTATGGGACCACACTCCACCTGATATTGTCAGCGTTGCATCTACTTCAAAGCAATCTTTACTGCCTGTAAAATCTCGCAGCAAGTATTTAAAATAATCTCTTGTGTATTTTTTCTGCCGTTAGTAGATAAAATAGTATATGCTACTATGCAGCAAAGGAAACATTGCAGACTCGTGCAATTAATTACCTGCCTCGGCTTACGCCTCTGCAGGTAATTCGCCATTTGCCAGCCTCGGCTTCGCCTCGTCTGTCAAATGGGTTAATTACCTGCCTCGGCTTAAGTTAATTACCTCTGCAGGTAATTTCCATAGCCCACCCTCGCCTTCGGCTCGGGGGCAAATTTATAAAACTCGTCTGCAAAATTCCATTTTGCTGCCTAGTAGCATAATATACTATTTTTATGACATCATTTACTACGTACACACAGCGTATTTAACAGGCGATCGTATTGGATACGTATGCAATACGGTCAACTAACTTCACGGTTCTTACAGCGTGTTTGTTTAGTCGATGGAGTGAGATTACGCGATAACTGATCCCGCCAAAACATGGCGTCTTGTATAGTGAAGGTTCACTTTTGGTTATAAGGAAGTTTAAAACAAAAAATATATTTAATTACATTGTGATTTCTTTGCATAATAATAAAGTTACACTAAAAAAAATTTACTAAAGTTATTTGTTTAAAAGTAATATTGAAGTGAAATAAAAGTTGGACGAGAAGGTTATCCGTTAAATACGATCGTCTCTAAAGGTACACACACAAAAAGACAGCGTATCGGGGGATCCATTTAGATTCCATCTCCCTAGTTCTAGCGTATCGGATCCCCTCCGCATGGTTCATACAGCTAATATCACCGTATTGAGAGATCGTACTTTTAGACAAGGACTTTCGGCACGAATTTATTAAATTTATAAAAGAAATTGATTTTGAAAAGTTAACAAATTGTTAAACAATACACAGTCGTACCCCGCAGTTATATTTCAACTGTAAGAAGTATCTCAAGATTAGCAATACATAAAAAGACTAGTACGAGTATAAAGTTATTAAACTACAAAACTAAAAATATTATTTAACATTTCAAGATATTTAAATCGAAAAAAGAAGATTCATCATGCATGTTATGTCGTCACGACGGTACATGCAGAAAAGAATATATCTTCTTTACTGAAGAGACAAAAAAAACACAAAATAAAAAGAGATCGTATTCTGTACGATCCGCGGATCTAGAAGTGTGTGTGAACGTACTAATTAACCCACAATAACAACTCCCAAGCAGCAAACATTTCGAAAGATCATAAAACACGGAAAAATGATGCGATCCGATTGAAATTGAGTTTTTTAAGAAATTGTAAAAAAAATCGGAAAATGTTTCAATAAAATAATAGTTATTTATGCCATAAGGCTGAGAAGTATGTCTTTATGTCACAGCAATTAGATTTACCGACGAGCGAAGCGAGTCGGGAAAAATTGCCAAGACATAAAGACATTCTCAGCCGGATAGCATACACTATTTTTTTGAGGTAGCACTCATTAAATAAACTGCGCTATATACTTAATTGAAAAAAAAACAAACGTCCAATTAACTCCATATTATCGTCGTCATTGAATTCATCCATAGCTTCACACTTTTACTCAAAAAAGTAAAAGCTTTACAAATAAACACACAAAAATTGACAATTAGGACAACTTTTAAAAACGAAATAATAATTAGTCTGCGAACAAAAACAGAAACAAAATGAACGTTTTTAAAGAAACCTCATAAAGCTTTTACACAGATTGTTTTTTGAACACGCTACATTACAGTAATGGCGGCAATGTATGAATTACTTTTACGTCCTAGGAGTTTTTTTAGATTCATTATTGTCCTCGGAGGTGAAAAGTACTAAATAACCTCCTATAACAATAATGATTGGCTTCTCATCCTAAAAACGGTCCAATAAAGTGCTCAATTACGTACTACCTCAAAAAAATATATTTCAATAAATAAAGTGTATCCCTTGACGTTATAAATAAGTGTAATGAGTTTTTTTATACAACATGCATAGAGATATATTACTAGAGGGGCCCTATTGGTTGAATTATGAAACATCGAAAAAGTAACCTGACCACATTCCATTATCATTATCATCAAATAAACAGAACAAAAAAACAGAAAATTATATAGTAGAATGTTTAAAATACAAATCTCAACACAAACAATCTGTGGGAAGCCGAAAACAATTGATTAATTATAACCTCTACTCTCTCCTGGAGGAGGTTTCAATGAGGTTACACAGAGCCCCTAAGAGCCCCACTAAAAATGTTTCAGGCCTCTTAATGTATTAAGATAGGCTTTGCCCCCTCTAGTATATATCTATGACAACATGTATATCTATGATTTTTGGTGGTTCATAAAAATTAAGCTGGATGGACAGTCAAGTCTGAAAGCTGGCTTTGTCATTATACTTAAACATCAGTAGAGAGACTTGTTTTAGCGAATTCCTTTGAAAATTCGCCTAATGGAATTGGCGGAATTCGAACCTCGGACCACGACAAAAATCCGTTTCAGAGGTCCCTAATGACGAAAAAATACGTTTCGCGAAACTTTATGTATATATTATATATATATATATTATATATATATATATAAATATATATATATATTTTTTTTTTTTTGTTTTTTTTCCTTATATCTGGACTCCACAACTCTATTTTTTTTTTCAGATTCGCGTTTTAAAA
>JACMZG010001918.1:425057-427557 GCA_018340805.1 Microvelia longipes
CACAATAGTATAAAAAAATTAATTAATTAATACAGTTATTGTAAAAATACAGTGTCAGTATCGTTTAATTCATTTGTTGTTTTTACGGAGATTTTGTGGTATAGACTCACTATGATGTTTAATAAAAAAAACACACTAGAATTAAAAACAAATATTGTTAAAAAAATATATTGTTAACCACAGTAGTAAAAAAAACAATGAAAAAATAAGTAAGAACAAATAAATAATTAAAAGAAATATATACTATTTGATAGCCAGAATTTTATTCAAGTTTATTATAGAAATGATATGACACAATACACATTCATGTATTAAAAAAGACAAGTCTCTCATCTATCGACAGACAATGCATTTTGCAAAAAAATGCTGTCTCTTGCTTGACAGGCCATGTGCTGTACTCAAAGAGCAAGAAATACTTGAAGAATACGTCAATGTCAATGCGTCAAATATAGGCACTCAGATCATATTACAACTCTGCAATAATTGGATGAATTGAACAGATTGGAATGAAACGAAACAAACTTAAACAGATCAAAATGCTCAATGAAGGAAATAAAAGCGACGCTAGGTTACAAATGTTTCAACCAGTGTTGCCTTTTTATGATTTTTATTTACGAAAAAGGTATTTTTTGTACCGAGGTTGGCATGAGGTGGATGTGGAAGGTGCGCGGTCGGTCTTAACCAATAGAATTTTTTCACTGCCACATTTTTTGGCGCGCTGTCATCTGACTTTAGCCGTGTGTTATATTATAGTTGATATTTACATAGAGGAACTTCACCCGCGACAGGAAAAAACTCAAAACTCTTTTACTGTCGTCGATTGTAAAAAAAACTACGACACTGTCGCGGACTGTTTCTGAGGATGTAATGTGCCTACGGATTTGTGTATATATATATATATATATATATTATATATATATATATATATAAATCAAATAAAGAAAGTCCAACGGAGGAAGTTCTCCAGACACACAATATATATATATATATATATATATATATATATATATATATATAATAATATTTATATTTATATCCGCCCGGAAGAAATAAAATAAGAACAGGGATTTGTTAGTTTTGTTTCTGTTACAAAACACATCAACTTATCTATAACCTGTATATTTCTATGATATCTCGCTACACACAGCCTGTTATGTTGGCTTATGTAGTTCCATGTTGTAGCTACTACGTGTCACTATGTTCCGTCTATGTGTAAATATTTACGTCGTATGATACTCGGTGTGTAAGAGCTATAAATATTTCTATTTATTCTATTATCAGTGTATGACCTTGTTTTAGCGGCATTCCTTATTTACTACCTTGACTATCTTGTAGGGGAGAAGTATTGTGGTTCAAGATTTTTGTTAAAAATCTATGGGATTGCTTGATTATTAAATTGATTAAAGATTGTATTCTGTTTCCCGAGTAATATATTTCCATTTATAGGCAACCGGAGGTTGAAAATAGGCTGCCAATCTTGGAACGATTCTTCCCTACATATACAGCGGATTGCCTCGGAACTTTTCCTCATGACATCGGATTCGCTACGCTCATCCTCTTTACTTTGGACTAGCTTCATTCAAAACTATTCGTTTGTGACTCAGGATATACTATTACGATAAATTGATAATTTAGTTGATACTAGTGCAGTTAATAATTATGTCTAGTTCATCCTGAAACCATCTGCAGTCGTGGCCGAGTGGTTAAGGCGTCTGACTTGAAATCAGATTCTCTCTGGGAGCGTAGGTTCGAGTCCTACCGACTGCGCATATATTTTTACTAATGTGCAGATGATTTTAGGTCAGACATAAATAATTACTTAACTAATAACACGGCGGTTTAACGGTTAGCAATTCGATTCCCGGTAGGTCCATAGGTTTTTTACTATTCCTCATAGTAAAAAATATACCGTAGGTATATTTTATTTTTATACCGTAGGTATAAATATTTATGGGAACAGTATTGTGTTTGCAAATACAATACTGTTGTAAATACAATAATTCCCAAACCGGAATTATCCGTTTTAAATAATAATAATTAATTAAATTAATTATTTTAAATGCGCTTTAAAGGCCTCCTGAGGGGTTTTACAAAGTTGTCTGTGTGTGTGTCTGTTATAATCGTAGCTCCCAGTGTATTTATGCTAGAGAGTTGAAACTTTGTACAAAAATCAGTCTACCGCTGTAGTTGTGCTATTCGGAAAATATTTTTTTTATGACGTCATTAACCCGCAATAATTAGTCTGCAAAAATTTCGCAGAAATTAAAAAAAACGCGGTAAAGTTATGTGATCACATTGAAATTTAGCACGCATGTAGCTATGTGGTTTTGACGGCACTAGACGATTCACGTAAATTATCCCTAACTTTAAATGAATCTGGTTTAAGCTAAATTTAGAACGTAATGCTGCCACCCTAACAATATACAATTTTCTAAAAAAAAGTTGGCAATACTTCCGGTTGCTGAATTATTATGTTCAGCAACCGGTTGTTGTTATTATT
>JACMZG010001918.1:432557-450057 GCA_018340805.1 Microvelia longipes
AATGTTGTAATCAAATTGTGATTTGATTATTTAGCCGTGTATAAAAATCGGAAAATCATCCAATTGAGTTAAAATTCAGTACAAGTGTACGCCTTTACGTAATAAATAAGTAAACGAAATCTCGTTTCAATACGACAATTATACTTACGGTTTTTGTAGGATCGTTTTGTGATCCCACAAAAACTTTTGTGGGATTTTGTTTCAGTTCCGACCCACCCCGTACCTTATTTTAAATTTAAAGTTAATTTTAAACTTAGCTTCTGGTATTTAGTTAAATTTAACTTAGCTGGTTGTTTAGTTAAATTTAAACTTAGCTTCTGGTTGTTTAGTTAAATTTAAACTTAGCTTCTGGTTGTTTAGTTAAATTTAAACTTAGCTTCTGGTTGTTTAGTTAAATTTAAACTTAGCTTCTGGTTGTTTAATTAAATGTAAACTTAGCCTCTGGTTGTTTAGTTAAATTTAAACTTAGCTTCTGATTGTTTAGTTAAATGTAAACTTAGCTTCTGGTTGTTTAGTTAAATTTAAACTTAGCTTCTGTTGTTTAATTAAATGTAAACTTAGCTTCTGGTTGTTTATTTAAATTTAAACTTAACATAAACTTTCTGTTATGGTTCTATGCTATGTTATATCATAAGTATTTGCTTATCTCCTTTGTTTTTAATAATACTTTTTCAAATTACATAATATTTGAATTTAATTATGTAAGCTTAGGGAAAAGTTAACACTTAACATTAGAACTTATTATGCAATAAGAATTTGGCCTGTATTGATAATAAATAAAATTGTCAAACTCATTATCGAAGTACTTTTGGCGAATTTCCATTATAAAAATGACACTTATGTGGTTGTTCAAATGACAGATTAGGAGTCAATTCACTCCAAAATATATATATATATATATATATATATATATATATATATATATATATATATAATATATTATATATATATGTATATATTACGTCTATCTGTATGGTTGAGTATGCTAAAGGGTGTGGAGGTAGTAAAGATATATATGTAATTGCCCCCCCCCCCCTAAAGGCAACTCCTATGTATTCCCTCTTTGTTACTATACTTGGCAACGATTATTTTTTTACACCACTGACATTATAAACTGTTGCGAAATATTTTATATTTGTGATCAAATCTAACCCGTTCTCTTCGTAAGCAGTCGTGGCCGAGTGGTTAAGGCGTCTGACTAGAAATCAGATTCCCTCTGGGAGCGTAGGTTCGAATCCTACCGACTGCGAATATATTTTATGCGAATAAATCTCTCATTTAGAGGATCTTTTTGGTAAAGTCATTGATGGGAAATTTATTGCTTTTCTACCTACTAAAAGGGAGGGGGATGCATTGCGTTAGAAAGATCATAAAACTCGTTTTGTCGACGAAAGTTGACGCGCAACATTTACTGATCCCAAAACTCGAAAAAAATTTGGTGTCTGTTTGTATGAGGGCATAGAAATATATACTAGAGGGAGCATATTCTATTTTATCAATACATTGAGATTACTGAAACATCTTTTTGGGGCTCTCAGGGGCTCCGTGTAACTTTATTGAAACCTCCTCTAAATGGTGAGTGAAGGTTATATAATAATATATGAAATGTTTTCGTATTCCCGTAAAATGTTTTTGTTTAGATTTGTATTTTAAAATTTATACTTTGTAAGAGTCTGTATTTTTTTCTTTAGTCTGTAAAAAATAAAATAAAATGCCCGTTTTAGGGCCATCGGCCCATCAGGGTATTCCCCCTGCGGGAACCACCTCAGGTGGGTTGCATCTACCACACTCTAAGAATTAATTAAAGTTGGCGAAATCTTTTTAATACAAATTCTATTCATAAAATCTTAGAGCATAGCCCGGGCTGCGAACCCCTGACCTCCAATGCCGAAATCGAACGTCTTAAGTCTGTATTTGATTATATTGATGGCCGAATGTGGTCAGGTTACTTTTTGGTACAAACAATTATTATTTGTACCCAAAAAAAAATTATTTGGTGGTCGAAATTAAACTTAGTACAAAAATCAACCTCGTTAATGTCCCGAACCCTATTGTTTATGAAATTTGTGTGACATTAACCCACAAAAATGACCCTACAAACATTTCAAAAAACCACCTATCTTAATATAGTGTTTAGATTGGGCTGCACTTTTCACACATATACTACTATGTATGGTTCACTAACATGCGAAGTTTCATTGTATTATCAGTATTAGTTCTGGTTTTATTAATTGACATATATATGTCAAACAAACCATGTCATTAATTGACATGGTGTAAACAAATCACGTATTTATGTATATATATATATATATATATATATATATATATATATATATATATATATATATATATAAATTATATAATATAAATTTACATTTTTTGAAGACTGCAGTTATTCATAAATTTCTAAATAATTTTCAATTTTATGTTTCGTTTAAAAATTTTAAAACTTTTAACTACTGTAAAAACTTTTTTTACTTTACAATTTTAGTTTTATTAGATTCACCTGATGATGTTGAGCTTTGCCGCCCAATGAAACGTTGTGAAGGTTATTAAATAAATTAATATTATTTATAAAGGACTGAAGTCTTTAAAAATATAAATAAATTTGAAAATTGGCTAATATCGTGGCAGTATGCCTCTTTATATATACTAGTAATATGTTGAACTGATGAAGTACAATAACCATGTGGCCGCGAAACGGCCCTCAACACCGACACCGCGTATCAGCTAAAGCGCGAAACGCCGAAGCTTCGGATTAGCTAAATGGCTGAAGGCCTCTCGTTTGTAATTCCCGCATCATTGCATTTGCAAGGCTGCTTAAACTTAGAGTTGCCTTAACTTGTTAATGAAGACATAGCTTTGTTCTTAAATTATTTTCTCCTCTTTTTAGAGTAATATACTTTATCTACTCCTTGTATTGTAAGTTCTACATACAGTTGTTATCTCACACTGTAAATGTACTTTTACTCCCTAGGGAGGAAAAGTGAAAGTGTTGCCAACTTGAATGAATTGTTTAGTAAAATTTTTAGGAAATATTAAGGATTTTATTCGGTGTTATGTTGGTACTACGGGTAGAATATACAATATACACACCCTAATGTTTAAATTACAAATATAGTATTACACATTATTCTATTGACAGCTTACAATAAAATAATGTGAAGATAGTGGCTTTATTCTCTCTTCATCAGAGTAATTGACATGGTAAGAATAAACTAAACTAATACATTAATAATTAAGGAGCTAAAGAATATATTAATAGTTGTTAGTATTAGTTATCTAGTCGTAGATAAAATTTAATATGCAAGGGATGAAAGTTTTCAGCTCTCGTATTATCTCCCTCGTCAAGCCTCGGGAGCCAAAATGTTAGTTAACTCCCTCGGGAAGCCTCGGGAGCTAACTAGTTTATCTCCCTCGGCCTACCCGGCCTCGTGAGCTAATGAAGTTTCCTCCTTCGGTGCTGCCTTAGGACGAAACTTTAACTTGAGCTGTAAAACTTATTTTCATCCCTTGTTGCATAAATAACTATATGTGCATAATATACTACGTTTTTTAGTACGAGTCGTTTTATAAGTGCATAAACTACGATCCTCCTAATGGTTCTTATCACTACGTTGTATTTTTTCAAAAACGTAATAACGTTATCTCTACGTCCTTGTATTTTTACAAATATTAATAGTATTTATAGTATTTTTCTGTTGTTAATTAATTATTTATGAAGATTATTCGGATGATAATTGTTAATAGGGTCGCAGAATAAATTGTTGCATTCTTTGGGGGCGGAGTTTCGTAATTTTTGTGATAAAAATGTATAAGCTTCTTTTCAAATGGTTACCAGATTTTATCAAATGTTCACCACATTTGATCGAATCAGTTGAGTTATTTTTGGTCAAACTTTTCGATCTGACTTGTTATCAATCGTTACCTGTTGATTGTTTGTTGATTCCCTTTAAATAATTCCTTTGGTCACTACATGTTATAACCAGTTTGATCGAATCAATTGAGTTATTTTTGGTCAAACTTTTCGATCTGACTTGTTATCAATCGTTACCTGTTGATTGTTTGTTGATTCCCTTTAAATAATTCCTTTGGTCACTACATGTTATAACCAGTTTGATCGAATCAATTGAGTTATTTTTGGTCAAACTTTTCGATCTGACTTGTTATCAATCGTTACCTGTTGATTGTTTGTGATTCCCTTTAAATAATTCCTTTGGTCACTACATGTTATAACCAGTTTGATCGAATCAATGAGTTATTTTGGTCAAACTTTTCGATCTGACTTGTTATCATCGTTACCTGTTGATTGTTTGTTGATTCCCTTTAAATAATTCCTTTGGTCACTACATGTTATAACCAGTTTGATCGAATCAATTGAGTTATTTTTGGTCAAACTTTTCGATCTGACTTGTTATCAATCGTTACCTGTTGATTGTTGTTGATTCCCTTTAAATAATTCCTTTGGTCAGATCTACAGGTTGTTCACCTGTTTGATTATTTGGCACAGACTATGATCATCTCACTTCTGTTACTACAAGTCATTACAACCGGACACCAATAGATTATCTAAATGCTGAATGATAGTTATTTTTTATTCTCTTATTTCTTCTTATAAACTTTTCTACAGTTTTACTATCTGACTGTTCTTACCTTACCTATTAAGGCTAACTTTTAGTATGATCCAACCCGGATCATACTCATAAGTAAAAAGAAGTAGTGTTTTTCATTTCTTCTTTTATACTGAAAATTGTTCTTTTATTAGGTTGTTCATTCCTTACCTGGTATAACTACGTTTTCGGGTTTTAGTGAAGTTAAAGTAGACCAAGAGCCCAGGGTGTTTTGTTAAAAAAAGTGTAATGGCTAGAACCGGTCTCAATTTTTCGTAAATACCTTCCTGAACAAGGATCTGCAATTCTGCCGACTCGTATCGGATGGGTGTCCCAGGCAGAACGCACTTTAGGGGTCAAAGGTTCTGCCTGAGACACCCATCCGATACGAGTCGGCAGAATTGCAAATCCTTGTTCAGGAAGGTATTTACGAAAAATTAAACCCGTTTCCAGCCATTACACTTTTTATTAACTTCGGTGGTAAATTTGACATGTAAAGTGCGTTCTGCCTGGGACACCCATCCGATACGAGTTGGCAGAATTGCAGATCCTTGTTCAGGAAGGTATTTACTAATAATTAAGACTGGTTCCAGCCATTACACATTTATTAATTTGGGTGCTAAATTTGACATCTAAAGTGCGTTTTTCTTGGGACACCCATCCGATACGAGTCGGCAGAATTGCAGATCCTTGTTCAGGAAGGTATTTACGAAAAATTGAGACCGGTTCCAGCCATTACACTTTTTATTAACAAAACACCCCTGGGCTCTTGGTCTAAAGGTAGTTATTATTTGTATTCGGTAATTTCTTCTTAGAAACTTGTTCTACAATTTTACCAAAGATTTTACTCTCAGGTTGTCCTACCTTGCCTTTGTATTCCTAAGTTTCAGAGTATGGTCCAAACTGATCTAATAGATTATCTAAAATTTGAATAATTAGCAGATTGTTAAAGGGTTTCATTCTCTTATTTTTTTTCTTAGAAACTTTTTTTACAGTTCTACTCGTATCACCAAATGTCTCGTCACGAGAAATATCGACTGACAATAGAATTTTATCGTGATAACGTAAAAGAATGGTTTGCAATTTTTATCTTTGACAGTTAATACTTGATAAGAATTAAATATGTTACTATTGTTACGACATCTTTATCTTATCAACAAATCAACAAACAATCAACAGGTAACGATTGATAACAAGTCAGATCGAAAAGTTTGACCAAAAATAACTCAACTGATTCGATCAAATGTGGTGAACATTTGATCGAATCAATTGAGTTATTTTTGGTCAAACTTTTCGATCTGACTTGTTATCAATCGTTACCTGTTGATTGTTTGTTGATTCCCTTTAAATAATTCCTTTGGTCACTACATGTTATAACCAGTTTGATCGAATCAATTGAGTTATTTTTGGTCAAACTTTTCGATCTGACTTGTTATCAATCGTTACCTGTTGATTGTTTGTTGATTCCCTTTAAATAATTCCTTTGGTCAGATCTACAGGTTGTTCACCTGTTTGATTATTTGGCACAGACTATGATCATCTCACTTCTGTTACTACAAGTCATTACAACCGGACACCAATAGATTATCTAAATGCTGAATGATAGTTATTGTTTTTATTCTCTTATTTCTTCTTATAAACTTTTTCTACAGTTTTACTATCTGACTGTTCTTACCTTACCTATTAAGGCTAACTTTTAGAGTATGATCCAACCCGGATCATACTCATAAGTAAAAAGAAGTAGTGTTTTTTCATTTCTTCTTTTATACTGAAAATTGTTCTTTTATTAGGTTGTTCATTCCTTACCTGGTATAACTACGTTTTCGGGTTTTAGTGAAGTTAAAGTAGACCAAGAGCCCAGGGGTGTTTTGTTAAAAAAAGTGTAATGGCTAGAACCGGTCTCAATTTTTCGTAAATACCTTCCTGAACAAGGATCTGCAATTCTGCCGACTCGTATCGGATGGGTGTCCCAGGCAGAACGCACTTTAGGGGTCAAAGGTTCTGCCTGAGACACCCATCCGATACGAGTCGGCAGAATTGCAAATCCTTGTTCAGGAAGGTATTTACGAAAAATTAAACCCGTTTCCAGCCATTACACTTTTTATTAACTTCGGTGGTAAATTTGACATGTAAAGTGCGTTCTGCCTGGGACACCCATCCGATACGAGTTGGCAGAATTGCAGATCCTTGTTCAGGAAGGTATTTACTAATAATTAAGACTGGTTCCAGCCATTACACATTTATTAATTTGGGTGCTAAATTTGACATCTAAAGTGCGTTTTTCTTGGGACACCCATCCGATACGAGTCGGCAGAATTGCAGATCCTTGTTCAGGAAGGTATTTACGAAAAATTGAGACCGGTTCCAGCCATTACACTTTTTATTAACAAAACACCCCTGGGCTCTTGGTCTAAAGGTAGTTATTATTTGTATTCGGTAATTTCTTCTTAGAAACTTGTTTACAATTTACCAAAGATTTTACTCTCAGGTTGTCCTACCTTGCCTTTGTATTCCTAAGTTTCAGAGTATGGTCCAAACTGATCTAATAGATTATCTAAAATTTGAATAATTAGCAGATTGTTAAAGGGTTTCATTCTCTTATTTTTTTCTTAGAAACTTTTTTTACAGTTCTACTCGTATCACCAAATGTCTCGTCACGAGAAATATCGACTGACAATAGAATTTTATCGTGATAACGTAAAAGAATGGTTTGCAATTTTTATCTTTGACAGTTAATACTTGATAAGAATTAAATATGTTACTATTGTTACGACATCTTTATCTTATCGTTTGCTGTTCTTACCAAGCTTGGAGTCCTAGTAGCGGAATTCATGCGTGCCGTTGTGCTGTACCATGTTGTTGCTAGATTTTACCTCTTTGGAAGCCCAATGAACCTATCTGAGTGTGGCATGGTTTGTCTCCTGTTAAAATGTGTTTCTCCCATTTTCTTATGTGCTCCTGTAAGGTTACCTCCAGTAAATTAATTTATCCCAAAGTGTTGTATGCTTTCTTTAAGTGTACCTATTGGTTCAACCCGATTGAAAATGTGCTTCTCCCAAAGTCCTTTCCTTCAGTGTTCTTGTAAGTTAACATCCAGTAAATTCGACTAGTACCATTTATCTATAATGGGAGTCCACGGGGCTTTAAATTTTTCGTATCCCTGTTTCACAGTAATTAATCAATGAGCTCTACAATGGGCAGTGGACATATGATTAACAACAGCTGACGACAGTTTACATTTAAATACAACATATCTCATTTGGTACTACCGAGTTTTGCAAAACATATATAGTTGACACATTCATAAATAAATATGAAATAATATTTCGCATTTATACAACACAAATATGTATTGTATAAATATTGTATATATTTGAAATATGTTGTACAAATTGTACAAATTGTAAAAATTGTACAAATATGTACATATTTGAAGATCTAAGTCTTCCGGTGCTTAAGTGAAAATGTGCTTCTCCCAAAGTCCATTCCTTCAGTGCTCTTGTAAGTTTGCTTCTAGTAAATTCGTTTATCCCATAGTAATAAATGCTTTCTTTAAGTGTACCTATAGGTTCAACCAGTTTAATGTGCTTCTCCTAATGTCAATTCCTTCAGTGCTCCTGTAAGTTAACCTCCAGTAAATTCGTTTATCCCATAGTAATAAATGCTTTCTTTAAGTGTACCTATAGGTTCAACCAGTTTAATGTGCTTCTCCTAATGTCAATTCCTTCAGTGCTCCTGTAAGTTAACCTCCAGTAAATTCGTTTTATCCCATAGTAATAAATGCTTTCTTTAAGTGTACCTATAGGTTCAACCAGTTTAATGTGCTTCTCCTAATGTCAATTCCTTCAGTGCTCCTGTAAGTTAAGCTCCAGTAAATTCGTTTATCCCATAGTAATAAATGCTTTCTTTAAGTGTACCTCTAGGTTCAACCAGTTAATGTGCTTCTCCTAATGTCAATTCCTTCAGTGCTCCTGTAAGTTAACCTCCAGTAAATTCGTTTATCCCATAGTAATAAATGCTTTCTTTAAGTGTACCTATAGGTCAACCAGTTTAATGTGCTTTCCCTAATGTCAATTCCCAGTGCTCCTGTAAATTAACCCTCCAGTAAATTCGTTTATCCCATAGTAATAAATGCTTTTTTAAGTGTACCTCTGGTTCAACCAGTTAATGTGCTTCTCCTAAGTCAATTCCTTCAGTGCTCCTGTAAGTTAAACCTCCAGTAAATTCGTTTATCCCATAGTAATAAATGCTTTCTTTAAGTGTACCTATATGTTCAACCAGTTTAATGTGCTTCTCCTAATGTCAATTCCTTCAGTGCTCCTGTAAGTTAACCTCCAGTAAATTCGTTTATCCCATAGTAATAAATGCTTCTTTTAAGTGTACCTATAGGTTCAACCAGTTTAATGTGCTTCTCCTAAATGTCAATTCCTTCAGTGCTCCTGTAAGTTAACCTCCAGTAAATTCGTTTATCCCATAGTAATAAATGCTTCCTTTAAGTGTACCTATATGTTCAACCAGTTTAATGTGCTTCTCCTAATGTCAATTCCTTCAGTGCTCCTGTAAGTTAACCTCCAGTAAATTCGTTTATCCCATAGTAATAAATGCTTTCTTTAAGTGTACCTATAGGTTCAACCAGTTTAATGTGCTTCTCCTAATGTCAATTCCTTCAGTGCTCCTGTAAGTTAACCTCCAGTAAATTCGTTTATCCTAGTAATAAATGCTTCCTTTAAGTGTACCTATATTCAACCAGTTTAATGTGCTTCTCCTAATGTCATTCCTTCAGTGCTCCTGTAAGTTAACCTCCAGTAAATTCGTTTATCCCATAGTAATAAATGCTTTCTTTGAGTGTACCTATAGTTCAACCAGTTTAATGTGCTTCTCCTAATGTCAATTCTTCAGTGCTCCTGTAAGTTAACCTCCAGTAAATTCGTTTATCCCATAGAAAAAATGCTTTCTGAGTGTAGCTATGTTCAACACGATTGAAAATTTGCTTCTCCCAAAGTTCTTTCCTTCAGTGTTCTTTTAAGTTAACCTCGAGTAAATTCGTTAATCCCATAGTAATAAATGCTTCCTTTAAGTGTACCTGTAGGTTCAACCCGATTGGAAATGTGTTTTTCCCAAAGTCCATTCCTTCAGTGCTCTTGTAAGTTCGCGTCTAGTAAATTTGATTATCCCAAAGTGTTAAATGCTTTCTTTTAGCGTACCTACAGATCCAACCCGACTAGAAATTTTTTGTGTGCCTACATGTTTACCTTCAGCAGATACTTGTTTGATCCGGAGTGACAAATGTTTTTTTAGCAAACATTCAGGTTCACCATCAGTAGAAATTTGTTTGTCCCTAAGTGCTAACTGTTTATTCAGTGTATTCACAGGTTTACTATTAGTAAATATTTGTTTTTCTTAAAGTGGCAAATGTATTTCTAGTATCTGTAATGCATTTTTAGATTCGCCTTAATAAGTTTTGGGATATCTGGTAGTAGAGATGACAAGGCAGATGTTAAACATATATTTAACACCTATATTTACCTTTCTCTGTGTGAGGGAAAACTTAAAGGAGGTACAGAAACCTGATTTTTTGAGCATCTAAAAGCTGAAATGCATTTTTTTTTATTTTTTTTTTATTGGAGTAACCATTTAAAGAAGTCACTGAGGTGCAGCAAAGTAAAGAAGTCATAAGGGAGTAGCCGACTAAATAAGCTACTGGGGTGTAATAAATTAAAGGAGGTCATAGGGAAGTAGCAATCTAAAGAAGTTACAGGAGTGTAGCAAATTAAAGGAGGGGGTCATAGGGAAGTTACCATCTAAAGAAGTTACAGGGGTGTTGCAAATTAAAGAAGTTATAGGGGAGTATTCAACTAAAGAAGCTGCAATAGTTTACCCAATTATAGGAGGTCATAAGAAAGTAACAGTAGAAAGAAATGTCATTGATATTTATGGCCTGGAAGCTACGTTTCCTCAATTTTATCAAAACATAAATGTTAAACATTTTCACACTTGTCCTATACTTGAACTTTCATTTGAATACTGTATTAGTTTACCTGGGGTAAACCGGTTAAATCTGGTTAGATATTGGGGTATCCAGGCTTCTTTTAATCCATACTCTTAGTTTCCTCTTGGTCAGTGTATTTTGGAACCCTCTGTGATGAAGCATCAATTAGCCAGTTAAATTTCTACATATCTTTTGTGTTTCCTATTAAATCTTTTAATATGTGACAATGACAACTTTGACATAAAGAAAAATAAAAAATAATAATAAAAATAAATGATTTGCATTTGCGACACCCTTTGTTGTCGACTGGTTTTGTTTCATGGGAGTAAACAAGATGATTTAAATGGATCTTCCCATGCATCTCATAGCATTTCGTTTTTTAAATTAAAGTTTTCAACATTTTTAGGATCTACATTGGAGTTCTAATACCTCAATGGGATCTATCTGGGTTTAATAGTAGTATATTATTTTTTAGCGAAATTTCAATGAAAATTACGCTAATGAGGTCGCCCGCATGAAAGTGGCGAAAGGACACTAAGGGCATTGATTTCGCTTCTCCTCTTGGTGTTCAAAATTTTATATTTCCACGAGTATAATTAGGAAAAAAATATTGTAGCTTATGCTGACGATTTTACTTTACTAAAAATATAAGAGAGAAAATTAAGAAAATATGAGATTCTCATCTAGCAAGCTGGGAAGGTTGGGTTAGAATTAAATATCGATAAAATTAAATGTATGAGAGTTACCCGTAAGAAACAGAGGATGGAAAATTAATTAATTATAGGAAATGTGTATAAGTACTTAGGAAATTTAATTACAAATAAGAATGATATATAAACAGAAGTACTTAAGAGAATTCATGGTAAAAATAGATCATTAACTCCTAAACTGTTGGACATCTTACTAGCCGATAAATCAAAAGCGTGATCGAACACTCAAAACGTAGAAACACAAATCTGATTATATTTAAGAATGGCAGGTGTGACTATGAAAGGATGACGGTGAATGGAGGAGAATAGAGAACTAAGATTGTTATACAAGGATCATGATATTGTTGCGATGGTGGTTAGACGGTTTAGTCAAGTTTTAAGGAGGACCAGATACGAGATGATACTGATCTGTGACAAGTTATTTGTCTCTGAGACAAGTTATTCTCATTTACTATGATTCTCGTCAGTTAAACTTGAAAGTAGAACTTAGAAATAGGTTGTGGTTGAGGTTTAACGTGATCTACTGGATAAGTAAGGTATGCACCTGTTCCTTTCCAATTTGCAGGAAGGTAGACACTAAACAGATTACATTTTCGAATGTCATTACCTCTATTATAATTTACCTCCATTGTAATTTCAGTGTCAAGTGACCCATGTATAAGAACTTCCGTGTGTATCTGAATTTGTATTTAAAATAAAATTTTTCTTTTCATCGCAAAGGCTAAGGCCAGTTTGTTCGTCAGATGCATCAAGGTTTAGGACGCCTTTCAAGTGTGCCACTTCATTCCTCATCTATGCATATGCTGATGATTTTAAAGGTTTAGGTCACTTTGTCAAGTAGATCACCGTTAATGACGCTTGATCAAGGGTGCCACTTTACATTTTTCCTATGCACATGCAATAATAATTGATAATATGGGGTTAGTGGCAAATTATTGGTTTTATTTTGTCCCACCTTATGTATTGTTGGTTGTGAATCAGTATAAATAGGGGTTGGTAGGAGATTAATAGATTAATTTTGTCTACACGAATTGTGGGTTTGATTATCATTATAATCAGTGTTTAGTAGTTAATCAATAAAATTATTTTGTCGCTTGTTATGTATTGTAGGTTTTTTTGTGGCATTGGATATTGTGGGTTTGATCATTATTATAATCAGTGTTTGGTAGTTAATTAATAGAATTATTTTGTCGCTTGTTATGTATTGTAGGTTTTTTTTGTGGCATTGGATATTGTGGGTTTGATTATTATTATAATCAGTGTTTGGTAGTTAATAATAGAATTATTTGTCGCTTGTTATGTATTGTGGTTTGATTATCATTATAATCAGTATTTGGTAGTTAATTAATAGAATTATTTTGTCGCTTGTTATGTATTGTAGGTTTTTTTTTGTGGCATGGATATTGTGGTTTGATATCATTATAATCAGTGTTTGGTAGTTAATGAATTATTTTGTCGTTGTTATGTATTGTAGGTTTTTTTGTTGGCATTGGATATTGTGGGTTGATCATTATTTAAATCAGTGTTTGGTAGTTAATTAATAGAATTATTTTGTCGCTTGTTATGTATTGTAGGTTTTTTTGTGGGCATTGGATATTGTGGGTTGATCATTATTATAATCAGTGTTTGGTAGTTAATTAATAGAATTATTTTGTCGCTTGTTATGTATTGTAGGTTTTTTTGTGGCATTGGATATTGTGGGTTTGATTATCATTATAATCAGTGTTTTGGTAGTTAATTAATAGAATTATTTTGTCGCTTGTTATGTATTGTAGGTTTTTTTGTGGCATTGGATATGTGGGTTTGATCATTATTATAATCAGTGTTTGGTAGTTAATTAATAGAATTATTTTGTCGCTTGTTATGTATTGTAGGTTTTTTTTTGTGGCATTGGATATTGTGGGTTTGATTATCATTATAATCAGTATTTGGTAGTTAATTAATAGAATTATTTTTGTCGCTTGTTATGTATTGTAGGTTTTTTTTGTGGCATTGGATATTGTGGGTTTGATTATCATTATAATCAGTGTTTGGTAGTTAATTAATAGAATTATTTTGTCGCTTGTTATGTATTGTAGGTTTTTTTTGTGGCATTGGATATTGTGGGTTTTGATTATCATTATAATCAGTGTTTGGTAGTTAATTAATAGAATTATTTTGTCGCTTGTTATGTATTGTAGGTTTTTTTGTGGCATTGGATATTGTGGGTTTGATCATTATTTAATCAGTGTTTGGTAGTTAATTAATAGAATTATTTTGTCGCTTGTTATGTATTGTGGGTTTGATTATCATTATAATCAGTATTTGGTAGTTAATTAATAGAATTATTTTGTCGCTTGTTTGTATTGGGTTTTTTTTGTGCATTGGATATTGTGGTTTGATTATTATTATAATCAGTGTTTGGTAGAATTAATAGATTATTTTGTCGCTTGTTATGTATTGTGGTTTGATTCATTATAATCAGTATTTGGTAGTTGTCGTTGTTATGTATTAGGTTTTTTTGTGGCATTGGATATTGTGGGTTTGATTATCATTATAATCAGTGTTTGGTAGCAAATAAATAGATTCATTTTGCCCCAAGTAATAATTGTGGGTTTGTTTATGAGTGTTTGGGGTGGCAAGTTATGATTTTAAATTTGTTTATCAGTGGTTGGTAGCAAATTATTATTTTTTTACCGTATAGTTAGTGTTTTTATATTCATTTATATAGGATGATAGTTTTTCTGATGCCTGCCTCACTTATCTGTAATGTCGGCTACCTCAGCGTAGTTCAAATTTAAATTAGTTACAATTTTATAATTTTAATATGCAGTTTAATCTTACAAGGTTGTAGAGATAAATTAATCTTGTTGTTTGGTTAAAAATTTGCAAAAAAAGAGAAAAAAAGCAAATATTTAAACAATTTCAATATGGCTGCTCTTACAATTGTTTTCCTATTTCCTTTCAATATCTGATATTTGAACAATGAGTTATTTTATACGATTATTCCTGATTTTTAAATCAATGAACTCAGTTTTTATATTTTTTAAACTTTTAATTTAAATTTTGCATGGGTCCCCCTGCCCATAGTAGATGAAGACTGTGATTATTTCGGCCCTGATGAAGAATTTGTAGTTAAATTCGAAACGTTGGCTGGAAATAAATATATAGTTTTCATGTAAAGCTGTGTTTTTATTCATAACCTTATCCCGAGATTGGTGGAGACGCGTATATATATATATATATATATATATATATATATATATATATATATATATATATATATATATATAAATATATATATATATATATATATATATATATATATATATATATATATATATATATATATATATATATATATATATATAGAATATATTATATATATATTATATATTATATATATATGTATATATATATATATATAATAATTATATATATATATATATATATATATATATATATTATATATATATATATATATATATATATATATTATATATATATATATATATATATATATATTATATATATATATATATAATATATATATATATATATATATATTTAATATAATATATATATATATATTATATATTATATATATTAGGGTGGCCCTAAAAAACGAACTTTATTATACATATATATTATATATATATTATATATATTATATATATATATATATTATATATATATATATATATATATATATATATATTATATATAATATATATATATATATATATATATATATATATATATATAATATATATATATATATATATATGAATATATATATATATATATATATGAATATATATTATTAGGGTGGCCTTAAAAACGAACTTTCTTTTTTCTTTGCTCCCAACCCCTAATTTTGTTCGACTATATGAAAAAAAAATTCCATAAAAATTTTAGCCCGATCTGAGGTGATTAACAGGTGCCGCCGGGCCTTTGAAGTTTTACAGGTGTCAAAATTCGTCAAAATTGTGATTTTCGTGACAAATTTTTTTTCTGTGATTTTTTACATTATTTTCTAGGTAAAAACAATACTTAACCCACTAATTAAACACTATAAACTTATCATTAGTACCTGAAATCATCTTAGTTTGTACTTAATCTGACATTTAATGGTGGACATATATATTTTTTCTGTTAATTTTTTTAAAAAACATTTTCTTTTCTCTACACTGCAAAGTATAACTCATATAATATGTTTTTTGTTATCAATTCATTGGCATATTATGTTTTTGTATACTGTCTTCTATCATTTAAAACCAATATTTGGTTATTTATACCAAAATTAGCAGACCTAATGTGTAACATACAAAACACTGTCATCCTATCTCGCAGTAGGTGAAAGCTAAGTAATGAGTATAATAGTCCAATTCAGTTTCAAGAATTTTCAATTAGTTTTTTGGTTTGAATTTTTTTTCAAACAAGCCATTATTGTGACATTTGAAACTTTGTGTCTCCCCCCCCCCCACCTTTGTGACCCCCTCCCTCTTCCCTATTATGAAATATGAAATTTTTAAACAATTTTCACAATGAATGAATAAATGAATTGAATAAAGAAAGGCAAGATAGGTTATAACTTTGAATAGAGTTTTTAATACATTAGTAATTGACACAAACTTGTTTACCAAAATACTTTCAGGTAAAATAACCCTAGTGTTCACTTAAGGATTAAAGATGACTGAAGGAAAATGCCATACAAGATGCAAGTGATCTAAGCAGGGGTACTATGAATGAATCATTTTAATCCCTTTGACTTACTTAAAAAAAGTTCCAGTCTTGGTTCAGAAAACAAACTGTTACCATCAAATCTGTTTTAATTTCTTTTTTAAATCAAGTGTTTGGTTTAAGTTGTTTGTTAATTATAAAATGACAAGTGAAAAAGTCTTCGTTCTGACCATCCTTTTTTAGTAGGTCCTGTTTCCCACCAGATTACTGGGGGCAAACTTCCTTCTAACAGACAAGTGTGTTGTTTTATAATCTCGAAGTAATCAAGTTAGATGTAAAACATAGTGCTAAATTGATGATAAAGGAGGTTAGCATCTTTTGGAAAAAAGCAAGAATTCCTACAAAAAGAAAAGACCACTGCAGTGAGATGTTAATCAAATTATACAACGATCGGAGTTGTCTTCAGAAAAATTCTTCTAAAACGACTGAGTTTGCTATCAGTAGTCGTTTGCGTTTACTGACAGGCTGGATGATTTATTTGATATTGCCCATAGTGACGCCCAAAATCAAATAAAAATTCAGGAGGACATAGAGTTTTTGCGGATCCAAAGAATGAAGGGGCGACCTGGTGTTATGCTGGGAGTTGACATTAATTTACACAGGGCAGAATAGAGAACAGCAGAATGGAAGGAGGAAGAGGTCCGTTGAAGAACTCGATGCTTGGAGGATATTGATCGATCTAGTTTGTTTGCGGAATTGCTACCAAGCACCAGAAGCAGTAGTAGCACAGAAAACCCTGAGGGAGTTTCAGATGAGCTTGTCTCTGAAGCAATTTTTCCTTCGTCATTGGGTTTTAGAGAAACTGTTGATTTTTTTAATGATCGCCTAGCACCAACGTTAGATAGGTGCAAATTTAGGGACAGAGATGCTGTTCATATATTAGTTACCACAGCAGAAGCATTAGGCCATGATGCAAAGGACTTGGTAACTAACAGAAATTCAATAAGCCGTAAACGATCCCAATTAAGGATTTTTAGATACAAGGAAATGTTAAAAACCTTTAGTATTGATAGAAATCAGTGTGCTGTTGTGCATTGGGATGGGAAGCTTCTTCCAAATATTACAAAAGACAATAAGATAGAGAGGTTGGCAGTTCTTATTTCATATGGCGTAAAAGACAAGTTGATAGGAGCTCCGATTATACCACAGGCTACTGGAGCAGAATAAGCCGCAGCAGTCTATAAATGTCTTGAAGAATGAGGACTTCTTGATTCAGTCCAAGCGATGTGTTTTGACATCACGGCATCGAACACCGGTAAGAACAATGGAGCTTGCAGAAATATTGAGAACCTCTAGAAAAGGATTTTCTATACCTGCCTTGTAGGCACCACATATTTGAAGTGGTGTTAAATGGTGTAATCAATGAATTCGTGGGACCGACTTTTGGGCAAGGTGTTCCACTGTTTTCTAGGTTCAGAAACTCATGGGGTCAGATAGACCCAAAAAAATTGTCTTCTGGCATTGAA
>JACMZG010001918.1:455057-472557 GCA_018340805.1 Microvelia longipes
GATTCATCATATACCAGTTCCAGTTTTGTAGAGCATTGTGTCTCTATCCATGATGTCTTACATCCCTGAAGATGCCTCCCACAGTGGAAATAAAACTAAGGATTCATCATATACCAGTTCCAGTTTTGTAAAGCATTGTGTTTCTATCCATGATGTCTTACATCCCTGAAGATGCCTCGCACAGTGGAAATAAAACTAAGGATTCATCATGTACCAGTTCCAGTTTTGTAGAGCATTGTGTTTTCATCCATGATGTCTTTCATCCCTGAAGACGTCTCCCACAGTGGAAATGAAACTGAGGATTCATTATATACCAGTTAAAGTTTTGTAGAGCATTGTGTGTTTATCCATAATGACCTACATTCCTGAAGATAGCTCTTATAGTGGAAGCGAACCGTCGGACTCATCATATAGTTTGTCGTCATTATTACATTTAACGAATAGCTGACTCTTTATTGCGAAGCTTAGTTCCACAAATGTATCTCATCAAACAATATGGTCAATTTTGGTAATTCACGTTTTACATTCCGTTAATTTTATCTCTATTCAATTAACTCAAGAATTTGTCAAATATCCCATTGTGACAAGTATTTGATAACAGTTATACAAAGTAATTATTAAATATCTTAATTAATTATTCAAAACTCGATAAAACCGGAATTTTCAAAAGGTGTGACTAGAATTAAGAACAATGAATCTGGTTTGTTTGTTCTAATTATTTTACTTATGTTGGCAATTGAAAATTAAACTAAACCTGATTCTATATATACAGGGTGATACATTTCATGTACACCACCCCGACTAACTCCAACTTCTAATAGAGCTATCGCCAAAAAATATAGTATTCACCACCACTAAGTTTCATCTCATTAGCAGCATTAGTTCAATTTTTATCGAATGACTTGTGTACGTTTTTTAAACAATTTCAAAAAATCTGAAAATGATTCAATTGAGTTGAAATTTGGTTATTAACAAGTAACAATTATGTAATTTTAATACGAGATGTATATCCTTAATTTTTGTTGGATCATAAAACTTAAGTTGCATTGAGCGTGGTATGTGTGATCGCTGAGAATGAAACTGATTCATTTACTATCTAAGGACAAGCGAAGCGAGTCCGAAGACATGTTGCAGTATAAATTTGGCGAATTGCATATTCTGAGGACGAGTGAAGCGATTCCGAAGCAGGGAGGATGAGCGTAGAAAATCTGATGTGATGAGGGTACGAGGTACCCTCATCACGATTACTGTGGAATTTTTACGATTACTCTTGAATTTAAAATTTAAGCATACCTTGATATGAACCTTCTCAAAAACTACACTACGTGCTAAACAGTTCTATAGCGATATGACTAAATTCTGGATATTTTCAAAGAGCTATCGTTAAACCTACAGGACTATTCTTATCCATTATGGATACCTAAAGTTTGGTACACCGGAATACATTACCCCTACTATCTCTACTTTTAATGGAGCTATCGCCAAATAAATTGGTTATCGGATTGGTATATATGAAGACTATTGCCTGAACAATATTTGGTTCTTCAAGCTCCTTGTAGTTGACTTAGTAGGAGTGGATACTAATATTTTGGCGATAGCTCTGTTAGAAGCTGAGTTAGTCGGGATGATTTATATGAAATGTCTTCTTTGGCCTGGAATGTCGAGAAAAGTTAAACTAAATAGCAGCACAATGAAGTTAACTTAATATGGACCCCTGAATACTTTTAGGTCGAAGGTAATGAAAGAAGCAGATAAGCTAGCTCGGGACGGTGCAGATGAACTATTAAATTGCACAGAATCTGCTGTTGGAGCAAAAGGAACTATAAGCTCTATTCTCAATAACTGGAGTTTAGAGAAAACAGAAGAATCGTTGTTGAATCTTGACAATTGTAGGTATTCAATGCAAATACCTTCAGAGGGCTTGTCGTGCTCATTGAGACTAGAAGTTATTCAGTGATGAAACTTTGTTGAGAGCTCCAGTGTTGCCTTCCTCCCCTGCTGATTATGGCGTTAAGCCGAAACCAGTCCAAGGATATTCATATCTAACAGTTAGTATCGACAGTAGCTGTTTTGTTGTGAGGGTGGTACCCCTTCTTAATACCCCTAGTAAACCGGCTTTTGTGTTATCAGTAGAATTCCATCGTGTTTTCGGTCGTATGCTTCTTCTATATTAGTATTATCCTAAGATTCTTATATTAATCTAAGATGACATCTTGGTCTCCAATCTAACTTCTCTGTTATCAATAGTGTTCCTTCTAACCAGCGAAGTGTTAAATGTTAGCCGCATCATCTTAAACTTGCGCGACTGCTGAAGAAAATCATTAATTTCTATTAATCATTGGTTGAATAAGGAAATAAATTGCTTTCTCAAGTGTTTACTGGAAAGAATCATTTCACTCTTTGTTCACACCATATCTTCATTAAAATGTTGTTCCATTGTTGTTTACAAATTCGACACATTAATTAATTACTTTTAATTAGTTTGTTTGTGATTGTGTTATCTGTCGTTTTATTAGAATTTAATTTATGATGTAATTTTAATTGTAGAAATACAATACAAATATGTAACCCTCTGATTAGTACTATTACTTTATAATCTTTTTACTGATATGTTGTTTGCTCTTATTCGTTGATAAGATGGATGCGTAGTAATTTGGTACTACTGCGCTACAGTTTGTATTGGCTGTTTGCTGTAAGGATCTGCAAATGATTAAAGATACTTTAACTGATAGCCTCTACCTTTAGTTACATTAGTTACTTTCATGGAAATATAAATGGTATAGATGGGATGCTATGTGTTATGGCTGTAAGGAATTGCTAATGTGCAAAGATACTTCAACTACCTTTAGTTACATTTTTTAGTATCATAGAAATATAAAGGGTATAGAAGGACTGCTATATGTAATGTCTGTATACCAAAAGACTCAGGCATTGGAAAGCTATGCAAACCATGAAGCAGAATTGTAAACTAACTTTAGTTCCACTTGTTAGTATCATGAAAATATAAAGGATATAGATGGAATGCTATGTGAAATGGGTGTATACAAAAAGACTCAGGCTAGACAAACCTTGAAGCAGAATTGTAAACTAACTTTAGTTTCACTAATTAGTATCGTGGAAATATAAAGAGTATAGATGGAGTGCTATGTGTAATTATGTTATATCAAAAAATTCTAGTAGAATTGTAAATAAAGTTAACAATTCTGCTGTTAGGTTTATCCATTTTTACAGTAACTGAGTCTGACTGAATATTAAAAGATTGAGTCGTGGGAAAATGTAATAAACCATATAGTGACATTTAAAATATCTTTTATTGGTATATTGGTAAAGTTATGTTTAGTTAATTGACACCTAAATGATAAATTCTTTCTTCTTGTATTTTAGTAAATGAACGTATCTATTTAAATATTTACATTTTTCAAATTTCGATAAAAATATGCATTATAATGATTATTCAAACATTTCTTCTAGAAAATGTATTTTACTATGACTGGACATAAGGTGTAGCATATATATGGTTTCTTAAGGCTGGCGGTATGTTAGATCGTTCGATAGGCGTGGCCTACCCCTACCTATAACCTACATCATACGATAGGGCGTGGCTTACTCCCACCACTAACCTACATTTCTACAGTCCTTATATGGTCATATTAAACTAGTTTAAAGTGATTTCAATTGTATGTTAAGAATCCTTAGTAGTTTAAAGTTTAGCCCTATTGGACGTATTAGCTTCAACGTGCATATTTCTTTTGCAATTACGGACAAAGTACAAATTTGATAATAATACATCACTCTTTCATTGTGATTTTGCTATAGATTATACATCTATAGCTATATATCTATAGCAGCTGATGGATTTATATTTTGGTAAAGACCATTACAAAATATATGCTGATGACACAAAAATTATTGTATTAATTATTATCTATTCTTAGAAACTTACATAATTAGTCATTTAATGAATTTTCATCATGAAAATTTCGCTTATGGGGTTGTTTTGACCACAATCCTATTGTGGTCAGTTTTGACCTCATAAAATTTTTCCAAAAGGTATATTTCTAAGAGTAAATTCTGATTTTATGGCCGTTGGAACATTAACCAGTTTATGTTATTTAGCTTGAGAATCATAGATTTTGATGGGTGCCAGCATCTGAATTCTTGATTTCTCTTATGTTCATAAAGATATTATTACTAGAGAGGCCCTATAGGTACAATTGTGAAACATCGAAAAAGTAACCTGACCACCTTCGATTATAAATGCAATCAAATCAGTACAAAATTACAATAACTTATAGAGGAGAATGTTAATAATACAAATGATAACACGAACAATGTGTGGGAAGCCAAAATCAATTGATTTATTATAACCTTAACTCACTCTTAAAGGAGGTTTCAGTGAGGTTACACAGAGCCCCTGAGAGCCTCAAAAAGATGTTTCAGGACTCTCAATGTATTTAAGATAGGCTATGCCCCCTCTAGTATATATATCTTAGCTAACTTAGTATTTTTTGCTACAAAACCTGAAGTATTGTTCAAAATTAAAAACCAAAGGTAATTTTTGAAAACTTGACTTATACCTCTATAATCAGAGTGTTTATAACGTTTACCAAGAGCTTGACAACAATTTTATGGAATTTTGTCAATTTTGGAGACTAATTTCTATCTAACTTTACTTAAACTTGTTATTTAGTGCCCTCTATTCAGTTATTTTAGTATCCAAGCTTATTAAAAGCATCCCGCTAATTTATTTTTGATCTTTTTTTTATTTATTTTTCAAAGCGCATGTTTCACTATGTATTTCATGCGCTACTTTTTTTTACTTTTTGATCTATATTCAACCAGTTTTTAATTAGGATTTATTGTTCTTAGCCAACATTAAAGGTTTGAAACACGACTTGTGATTTTAAGAAATTCTATTTTTTTATAAGACCAAACTCAGCATCCTATAAAAACGTTATTTTTGCCCAACTTTTTCCAATTGAGTCATATAGAGATGGAAATTCTGAAAATTCGTTATTTTTTCACAACTCAGCGGAAAACGATTTCGATGCGTTTTCGCAACTCTTATATTGATTTTAGAGGTTTTGCTAATTAGAAAAACTGTTCTATGCTACTTTTAAAACAAGTCAAGTCAAGCCTCAGTTAGTTATCAAGTTAGCCTCAGTAAGTAAGTGAAGCTCAGTAAGTAGGTAAAGCCCCAAATCGCAACCCCAAAAGTGGGATTTTTCCTAAATAGTGCAATTTGACCAAAAAACCATCCTTCGTCGATGATTTTTTTTCAGCAGCTTGGAAGCGTTGAACCTAAGATCATTGCATTTGCTAGTTTTCTCTCCACTACATGACCTAATATGGTAGTATGAAAAAAAAACAAAATCTAAGTTAAAACTTACCTTATAAGTTTATTTTTAAATTACTTAAGTTGTTAAATCGTCAAGCCTGTGGAGCACGCTGTGACGTCATCAAGCCCTTAAGTTCAAGTTCATTTATTTTTTTTAGAGAATTTCCTTCATAAAAGGATGATAGTGAAGAAATTATATTATATATATATATATATATATATATATATATATATATATATATATATATATATATATATATATACATACATTACCGTACTATCCTAATCAGTCCGTACAATAAGTGGCCAAACAGAAAAATCTGGTACGGGGTGCCTCGGTACTTATTGCCAAATTTATACTGCAGCATCATGTCTTTGGACTTTGCTGCGGTCGTCCTCAGATAATAAATGCATTCGTTTCATTCTCAGCGGTCACCCATACAGCACTGACCATGCTCAATGCTGATTTAACTTGTATGATCACACAAAAATCATAGATATACTTTTTGTTTTGTGTACTTACGAAACTTTGTGTACTTATGAATTACGTAAAGGTACCTACTTGTACCAAATTTCTACTTAATTAGATTGTTTTCCAATTTTGTACAATTTTTCAAAAACCGTACACAAGTCATAAAAATTGAACTAATGCTGATAATGAAATGAAACTTAGCACATATGCTAGTCTCATACATAGCTAAACATATGTTTGACTTATATATATATATGGCTACATGCGTGTCAAATCTTAATGCTTTTTTCGCGTTTTATGATTTTTCGTAATTTTTGCTGAGTCATTTGATCGGGTTAATGACGTCTTAAAACAATTATTTTCCGAATAGCACAACTACAGCGGTAGACTGATTTTTGTATAAAATTTCAACTCTCTAGCATAAATACATTGGGCACTATGATGATGACACACGCACACATACAGACAAGTTTGCAAAAACCACTTAGGAGGCCTTAAAAACGCCTGAAACAATTATTCCGGTTTCATCTCGGTTTCAGATTTTTTTGCAAACACAATACTTTTCCTATATACCTAAAATATAAATGGAAAAAATTAAAAAACAGGTTTTGGCTTCTTGGTCGGTTCCTGGCTTTTATTCAACTCTCTGTCATAAATGCGGTAGGAGCTAACATGATAACAGACAGTCATCTGAAATGGATAAATCCGATGACATCCCTGTTTCGGAATTTTTTGCATACACATTACTTTTCTTATATAAGGCGCGGTCGAATATCCACGGCCTTCTAGAACATTGGATCCCAACAAACTTTTTTTATAATTTTTTTTTCAAAATTTTCAGTAATTAGCCGGATTTGTGATAAATGAAGCCTATTTCCGTAATCTGCACGCTCTTTTGGTTAATCTCAAAGAGTATTTACATTAACTCAACGATTTATTTTTAATCTAACTTGGTACACACATAACCACTGTTAGACGTCAATATTTTGTGTTATATTTTGACATGTCATATTTGTTAACATTGACGTCTAACAGTAGTTATGTATGTACCAAGTTAGATTAAAAATAAATCGTTGAGGGAATGTAAATACTCTTTGAGATTAACCAAAAGAGCGTGCAGATTACGGAAATCGGCTTCATTTATCACAAATCCGGCTAAACATTTTGAAAAAAAAGTTATAAAAAAAAAGTTTGTTGGTGATCCAATGTTCTAGAAGGCCGTGGATATTCGACCGCGCCTTATAATTTCATTTACGGTATAAATGAGGAAAATTAAAAAATTATGACCAAGTTTCTGATTACGATTGTTCAAAAAGAAAATCATTTTAAAATTTCAATAATACTACTCATTGTGCGATGAATCCAATGACATGAGTTTTCTTAACAAATATATTGATTTCACAAACATTTCATAATGAGAATTAAAAAACCAAATTACTAAGAAAAAATAATTTATAGCTTTTTTGTGCTGGAGTCAGCAAAAAAAGTTTTTTCCTTGATTTGAATTTACCCCCTTGTGTAAAACCGGATTTATCAGCTATTTTCGAACGATTCGTAGTAAAATAGTAAAAAAAAATCCGTATCAGCTGTTGGATTTTGAAATTGAGCTGAATCGAGTGTTTTTTTCTTTACTAAATATTGTTATTAATTTTAATCGATTATATTTCATTATTATATACGATTATTATTTATTTTATTGTTTTGTAATATTGGTATGATTTTTAGCGAATTTTCAAATAAACAAGAGGCCTGCTTCTTTGCCGTATCGTGGCGTCGGCGCTTGGGGGCCGCTTCGAGGCTCCGATGCCTCCTTGTGGCCGCGGAGCGTTGTTGTACTTACTTGTTGTATGTACTTGTTTGCTTTATAAGTGGCATACTGCCACGATATAAGCCAATTTTCAAATGTATTAGAGAAAAAACTTGAATTTTTTACATGTCAATGAATGATAGAATGTTTTGTTTACATATATATGTCATCTAATAAAAACGAAATCAATACTGATAATACAATGAAACTTCGTATGTTTGTAAAGCATAAATAGTAATATGTCGAGTTCACTATATATGGTTCACTATTCGAGTATAGTATGTCGAGTTCACTATATGAGGTTCACTATTCGAGTATAGTATACCGAGTTCACTATATAAGGTTCACACATATAGTGAACCTTATAT
This sequence comes from Microvelia longipes, assembly GCA_018340805.1. Taxonomy (NCBI): domain Eukaryota; kingdom Metazoa; phylum Arthropoda; class Insecta; order Hemiptera; family Veliidae; genus Microvelia; species Microvelia longipes. The sequence goes on from JACMZG010001918.1 coordinate 463,043, forward strand.
ATCACTATATATAAATAGTAGTATGTCGAGTTCCCTATATGAAGAGTTGTGATCTTTTGAAATGTTTGTGGGTTCGGGACATTAACAAGGTTGATTTTTGTACCAAGTTTCATTTCAATCCAAGAATGCGATCGAAAGTTATGGTATCCCACAAACACACATATACATATATACATACATATATATATATATATATATATATATATATATATATATATATATATATATATATATATATATATATATATATATATATATATATATATATATATATATATATATATACCTTGATCAGTGAGTCCCCCGCTTCCGAAAAATCCACAAGCTTCCCAATCTCATAAGCTCATTTTTTTAAAACACTTCGCTAAGAATGAGCTTATGTGCGACAAAATGAAATTTATAACCCAAAATCAGCACTAGAGGAACCACTCAACATTTCTGCCTCAACAATCAATCCGTGACGTCACTCGGATTCTAAATTGTGAGATTTTTATTTTCACAAATTAATTGCTTCTTTGAGTTCGTAGAATATCAATTGTTGAGACTATCGAGTGGTTGACATCATTTGAGATATTTTTATTTTACAGAGTATAATTAAATTTTACGATTTAAGTGGTAATTTATTTGTTTGATATATTCTTGCTGAATTGTGGTTTTCATGATTCAAGCTGTGTTTCACATGACAGTAGAACACAGCTGTTTTGGAGGAAAATGATGTATTGGGGGGAAAAACAAGGATCTTGAATAAAGGGCACGACGCACTAAGTCGATTTGCCGTACAAAAAGAGACCCCATCGAAAACTATAAAATAGAGAGAATTCAACACGAATCACACGTCAAAAACAAACTGCACATGCTTGGTACAAACTGCGCATGCTTACATTTCTTATAACAGTGCAGGTCTTAAATTTTAAAGGCAAACTTACCTCTTAATGGTTTCCCATTGTTTATTGCTTAAGAAGGTTATAAACACGCTAAAATTATCACTCACTAAAGTGGCTAAGTATAGTCCAAAATTTAAAATTAAGTAAGCACAAATGACTTAACAAGCTCCATAAATGTAACAATTACTATTGTTATATAATGTAACAATCACGATTATTGTATATGTATATTGCTGGTAGATATAGGAGTCACCCGTGGTGTAGTGGTTAAGGTACGCGGCCAATACATAGAATGAACGGACTTTAAACTTCCGAGTTTATTTAGTCATGGGTTCAATCCCAGCACGGGCCTCTGGGATTTTTATGAGGGATAAAAAAACTGCGTACCACGTTCTTTAGAAGGGACGTAAAGCCGGTGGTCTCGAGCCTGTGCGTTGTCAGGTACTCGTTAAAGATCCCTTTCCCTAAATGAAACCCTAATGGTATTACCATTACCCTAAATGGTATAGGCAAAATTTAGGACCCTCATAGTAGATTCATTATAATACTATAGTGTGTCTGCCTTGTAGTTTAAAGTGTATGGAGGTTTGGTTTAACACCGAGGGCACGTGTTGTTCCTAGTTTTCACTAGCCTATATGAGTCAGTGAAAATATGTATGATTGCTTGAAAAAGCATGAGAGGAACCATAGAACTCCATAGGCTTAGTTAATTTTTTTCCCTTATAAAGAAAAAATAAATAGTGTAGTTTACCTACCAGACATGTCACAACCTCCCCACCCTTAACATGTTTAATGTTGTTGTCTTAACTCTAATTTGTCTCTTTAATGGTTTTCAGGTAAGGGCTACATTTTACTAAATGGAGTAATGGCATATGTAAGTATGTTATAGAGTTTAAACAATAAAATTTCACTTATAACAGTATCTGGAAAATATAGCGTGTGTGTAAGCAACAAAATTCGTACTGCCCTAAAGAGAGTACGAATTTAAAGCTTGTTTTGTGAAGCCTTAAGGTTTTAGGTTTTTAGGGTTTCCTTGGTGAATATTCTAGGTCTCCTTAAAGTACCTTAAAGAGAGTACGAATTTAAAGCTTGTTTTGTGAAGCCTTAAGTGTTTAGGTCTCTTTAGGGTTTCCTTGGTGAATACTCTGGTCCCTTAATGTACCTTAAAGAGAGTACGAATTTAAAGCTTGTTTGTGAAGCCTTAAGGGTTTAGGTCTCTTGAGGGTTTCCTTGAGGAATACTCTAGGTCTCCTAATGTACCGAATTAAAGTTAGCCTTAAGTGTTTAGAGGGTTTCCTTGAGGAATACTCTAGGTCTCCTTAATGTACTTTAAAGAGAGTACGAATTTAAAGCTTGTTTTGTGAAGCCTTAAGTGTTTAGGTCTCTTTAGGGTTTCCTTGGTGAATACTCTAGGTCCCCTTAATGTACCCTAAAGAGAGTACGAATTTAAAGCTTGTTTTGTAAAGCCTTAAGTGTTTAGGTCTCTTTAGGGTTTCCTTGGTGAATACTCTAGGTCCCTTAATGTACCTAAAGAGAGTACGAATTTAAAGCTTGTTTTGTGAAGCCTTAAATGTTTAGGTGTCTTTAGGGTTTCCTTGGTGAATACTCTAGGTCTCCTTAATGTACCTTAAAGAGAGTAAATTTAAAGCTTGTTTTGTGAAGCCTTAAGGGTTTAGGTGTCTTCAGGGTTTCCTTGGTGAATACTCTAGGTCCCCTTAATGTACCTTAAAGAGAGTACGAATTTAAAGCTTGTTTTGTGAAGCCTTAAGGGTTTAGGTGTCTTTAGGGTTTCCTTGGTGAATACTCTAGGTCTCCTAAATGTACCTTAAAGAGAGTACGAATTTAAAGCTTGTTTTGTGAAGCCTTAAGTGTTTAGGTCCCTTTAGGGTTTCCTTGAGGAATCCTCTAGGTCCCCTTAATGTACCCTAAAGGAGTACGAATTTAAAGCTTGTTTTGTGAAGCCTTAAGTGTTTAGGTCTCTTTAGGGTTTCCTTGGTGAATACTCTAGGTCCCCTTAATGTACCCTAAAGAGAGTACGAATTTAAAGCTTGTTTTGTAAAGCCTTAAGTGTTTAGGTCTCTTTAGGGTTTCCTTGGTGAATACTCTAGGTCCCCTTAATGTACCCTAAAGAGAGTACGAATTTAAAGCTTGTTTTGTGAAGCCTTAAATGTTTAGGTCTCTTTAGGGTTTCCTTGGTGAATACTCTAGGTCTCCTTAATGTACCCTAAAGAGAGTACGAATTTAAAGCTTGTTTTGTGAAGCCTTAAGGGTTTAGGTGTCTTTAGGGTTTCCTTGGTGAATACTCTAGGTCTCCTTAATGTACCTTAAAGAGAGTACGAATTTAAAGCTTGTTTTGTGAAGCCTTAAGGGTTTAGGTGTCTTTAGGGTTTCCTTGGTGAATACTCTAGGTCTCCTTAATATACCTTAAAGAGAGTACGAATTTAAAGCTTGTTTTGTGAAGCCTTAAGTGTTTAGGTCTCTTTAGGGTTTCCTTGAGGAATCCTCTAGGTCCCCTTAATGTACCTTAAAGAGAGTACGAATTTAAAGCTTGTTTTGTGAAGCCTTAAGTGTTTAGGTCTCTTTAGGGTTTCCTTGGTGAATACTCTAGGTCCCCTTAATGTACCTTAAAGAGAGTACGAATTTAAAGCTTGATTTGTAAAGCCTTAAGGGTTTAGGTGTCTTTAGGTTTCCTTGAATACTCTAGGTCTCCTTAATGTACCTTAAAAGAGTACGAATTTAAAGCTTGTTTTGTGAAGCCTTAAGTGTTTAGGTCTCTTTAGGGTTTCCTCGAGGAATCCTCTAGGTCCCCTTAATGTACCTTAAAGAGAGTACGAATTTAAAGCTTGTTTTGTGAAGCCTTAAGTGTTTAGGTCTTTAGGTTTCCTTGGTGAATACTCTAGGTCTCCTTAATGTACCTTAAAGAGAGTACGAATTTAAAGCTTGTTTTGTGAAGCCTTAAGTGTTTAGGTCTCTTTAGGGTTTCCTCGAGGAATCCTCTAGGTCCCCTTAATGTACCTTAAAGAGAGTACGAATTTAAAGCTTGTTTTGTGAAGCCTTAAGTGTTTAGGTCTCTTTAGGGTTTCCTCGAGGAATCCTCTAGGTCCCTTAATGTACCTTAAAGAGAGTACGAATTTAAAGCTTGTTTTGTGAAGCCTAAGGGTTTAGGTGTCTTTAGGGTTTCCTTGGTGAATACTCTGGTCTCCTTAATGTACCCTAAAGAGAGTACGAATTTAAGCTTGTTTTGTGAAGCCTTAAGGGTTTAGGTGTCTTTAGGGTTTCTTGGTGAATACTCTAGGTCTCCTTAATGTACCTTAAAGAGAGTACGAATTTATAGCTTGTTTTGTGAAGCCTTAAGGGTTTAGGTGTCTTTAGGGTTTCCTTGGTGAATACTCTAGGTCTCCTTAATGTACCCTAAAGAGAGTACGAATTTAAAGCTTGTTTTGTGAAGCCTTAAGGGTTTAGGTGTCTTTAGGGTTTCCTTGAGGAATCCTCTAGGTCCCCTTAATGTACCTTTAAGAGAGTACGAAAGCTTGTTTTGTGAAGCCTTAAGGGTTTAGGTGTCTTTAGGGTTTCCTTGGTGAATCCTCTAGGTCCCTTTTAAGTAATTATAAATAGGGTTCGAGTTTGACTCTGTTATATGAACCCTCAAGGCTGATGACGATTGTCGAAAGATAGAACAGTTCCCAGATGTAGCATTGCATTTTGATTGTTACATTTCCTAGGTGTCTCTCGCACAATTATATTGTGTCAATTATCCATGTTTTGCAAAACTCGGTAGTATCAAATGATATACCTTAAGGCTTTCTTAAGAGATCCTTTAGGTCCTCTATATGTATTCCTAAAAAAAAGTGTGAATTTTAGTCTTTTTTTAGTTAGTCATAAAGGAATGACTAAGGCTTCCTTTAGGTTAAAGAATAGGTTAAGAAAAACGCCTTTGAATACGGGCCTTTATCTTTGGTTATCTACCCACCGGCTTCGACACACTAGGTGCATTTTATTCTTACAGTAAGAGTTGGCAAAAGGAATACAGCAGTATTTGCTGAATGATTAAGCAAGTTGTTTTATATCTCTCTCCTTGTTCCATTATCCATTATCTTTCAACCCATCTCCAGTTTGAATCGTAAAACTGCTTTTTATTAAAATTTCTGATTTAAAACGCTCGAAACATTTCATCAATTCACCGCTTGACATTGACCTTTGTTTGTGGAACATTGTATTGTCATCTTCAAACCGGTTCGAGTTATTTTTAAAATCATACTTACTTGTTGAATAAGTTTCTATTCATATTGGTACAAGTCGGACTACCGGTACCGGGGTTTCTCAGTCTGGTGCCAAAATGTTCCCGTTCGGTTTGACGGAAAATACAAGTGGAGTTGCATCAGACACTTAAGTTGAAATTTTCTTTTTTAAAGGTGACTTATAGACCAAGAGCCTAGGGGTGTTTTGTTAATAGTGTAATGGCTGGAACCGGTCTCAATTTTTCGTAAATACCTTCCTGAACAAGGAGCTGAAATTCTGCCGACTCGTATCGGATGGGTGTCCCAGGCAGAACGCATTTTAGGGGTCAAATGTTCTGCCTGGGACACCCATCCGATACGAGTCGGCAGAATTTCAGATCCTTGTTCAGGAAGGTATTTACGAAAAATTGAGACCGGTTCCAGCCATTACACTGTTTGTTAACAAAACACCCCTGGGCTCTTGGTCTATTAGTGTGAGGGTCCTAGAGGATTTAGAATTTTTATATCTTTAGAATCTTTTATATCGTAAGATTGCATTACTTCCATCTAATTCCATGCCTACCAATCTGTCAATCTCTTCAATATAGAAATTTGCTCTCTAAACATCTTCCCTTTGATTTTGTAATTTAGTGATGTTTACAATATCTTTCTCCTTTTATACATTTTTTTATAAGAAAATTTTATAAAAAAATCGCTAATTAGACAGCTTGTGGTAAAGAGGGCGTCCGGGAGTTTGTCTAAGATCCGTTCCATATATATATATATATATATATTATATATATATATATATATATATATATATATATATATATATATATATATATATATATATATATATATATATATATATATATATATTATATATATATATATATATATATATATATATAATATAATATATATATATATATATATCAAACTTAACAATTCAAGTTTATTATTTTTCGTTACGAAAAAAGTCATTGTTTACGTTTTTTGGGGTGCTGAATCGAATGAACCCCGTCTGAAGTTGATACGACTATTATAAGTGACTAAAAACTCGACAAAACCGTGGACTAAAAACCAAAATAGCTGTCAGTAAAAAATAATATTAGATTATGGTGTCTTTTCGATGTTGTTTGGGGTGCTGGTGAATGTAATAACACCGGTCCAAAGTCGATAAGACTTCTACCAGGTTCCCATAAGACTGGGAACCTAGGATTCGCACGTTCGAATCTTGGTACCGGCGCTAATTTTGTATTATCATATTTACAGTATTAAGTTAATAACTTGAAAATAAGTCTGGAGTTGAGGTCCGTACTTGGATTTCGGTATTCCAGATGGCATGAATAACTCCATTTTGTATTGCGTTAGATTCTTCTGTTAGGTCATAGTAAGTTCTCAGTAAGTTCTTAGGTGTCTTAGTATCTTTTAGATAAGGTCTATCTGTTTGTTGGTACTTGAATTCGGTTGGCATGATGGAACTCCATTTCGTATTGCATTAGATTCTTCTGCTAGGTCATCTTTCAGAAAGTTGGTGGGTATCTTAGTATCTTTTAGATAAGGGTCTATCTAGAACATAGATGGTACTTGAATTTTGGTTTCCTAGATTGCATGATGGAAACTCCATTTCGTATAGCATTAGACTCTTCTGTTAGGTCATCTTTCAGAAAGTTGGTGGGTATCTTAGTATCTTTTAGATAAGGGTCTATCTAGAACATAGATGGTACTTGAATTTTGGTTTCCTTGATTGCATGATGAAAACTCCATTTCGTATAGCATTAGACTCTTCTGTTTAGGTCATCTTTCAGAAAGTTGGTGGGTATCTTAGTATCTTTTAGATAAGGGTCTATCTAGAACATAGATGGTACTTGAATTTTGGTTTCCTAGATTGCATGATGGAAACTCATTTCGTATAGCATTAGACTCTTCTGTTAGGTCATCTTTCAGAAAGTTGGTGGGTATCTTAGTATCTTTTAGATAAGGGTCTATCTAGAACTTTGTGGTACTTGAATTTTGGTTTCCTAGATTGCATGATGGAAACCCATTTCGTATAGCATTAGACTCTTCTGTTAGGTCATCTTTCAGAAAGTTGGTGGGTATCTTAGTATCTTTTAGATAAGGGTCTATCTAGAACATAGATGGTACTTGAATTTTGGTTTCCTAGATTGCATGATGGAAACTCCATTTCGTATAGCATTAGACTCTTCTGTTAGGTCATCTTTCAGAAAGTTGGTGGGTATCTTAGTATCTTTTAGATAAGGGTCTATCTAGAACATAGATGGTACTTGAATTTTGGTTTCCTAGATTGCATGATGGAAACTCCATTTCGTATAGCATTAGACTCTTCTGTTAGGTCATCTTTCAGAAAGTTGGTGGGTGTCTTAGTATCTTTTAGATAAGGGTCTATCTAGAACATAGATGGTACTTGAATTTTGGTTCCTAGATTGCATGATGGAAACTCCATTTCGTATAGCATTAGACTCTTCTGTTAGGTCATCTTTCAGAAAGTTGGTGGGTGTCTTAGTATCTTTTAGATAAGGGTCTATCTAGAAATAGATGGTACTTGAATTTTGGTTTTCCTAATGGCATGATGGAAACTCCATTTCGTATTGCATTAGATTCTTCTGCTAGGTCATCTTTCAGAAAGTTGTGGGTGTCTTAGTATCTTTAGATAAGGGTCTATCTGGAACTTTGTTGGTACTTGAATATCGGTTTTCCTAATGGCATGATGGAAACTCCATTTCGTATAGCATTAGACTCTTCTGTTAGGTCATCTTTCAGAAAGTTGGTGGGTGTCTTAGTATCTTTTAGATAAGGGTCTATCTAGAACTTTGTTGGTACTTGAATTTTGGTTTCCTAGATTGCATGATGGAAACTCCATTTCGTATAGCATTAGACTCTTCTGTTAGGTCATCTTTCAGAAAGTTGGTGGGTGTCTTAGTATCTTTTAGATAAGGGTCTATCTAGAACATAGATGGTACTTGAATTTTGGTTTCCTAGATTGCATGATGGAAACTCCATTTCGTATAGCATTAGACTTTCTGTTAGGTCATCTTTCAGAAAGTTGGTGGGTATCTTAGTATCTTTTAGATAAGGGTCTATCTAGAACATAGATGGTACTTGAATTTTGGTTTCCTAGATTGCATGATGGAAACTCCATTTCGTATAGCATTAGACTCTTCTGTTAGGTCATCTTTCAGAAAGTTGGTGGGTGTCTTAGTATCTTTTAGATAAGGGTCTATCTAGAACATAGATGGTACTTGAATTTTGGTTTCCTAGATTGCATGATGGAAACTCCATTTCGTATAGCATTAGACTCTTCTGTTAGGTCATCTTTCAGAAAGTTGGTGGGTATCTTAGTATCTTTTAGATAAGGGTCTATCTAGAACATAGATGGTACTTGAATTTTGGTTTCCTAGATTGCATGATGGAAACTCCATTTCGTATAGCATTAGACTCTTCTGTTAGGTCATCTTTCAGATTGGTGGGTATTTAGTATCTTTTAGATAAGGGTCTATCTAGAACATAGATGGTACTTGAATTTTGGTTTCCTAGATTGCATGATGGAAACTCCATTTCGTATAGCATTAGACTCTTCTGTTAGGTCATCTTTCAGAAAGTGGTGGTATCTTAGTATCTTTTAGATAAGGGTCTATCTAGAACTTGTTGGTACTTGAATATCGGTTTTTCTGATGGCATGATGTAAACTACATTTTGGGCATTAGATTCTTCTGCTAGGTCATCTTTCAGAAAGATGTTGGGTGTCTTAGTATCTTAGTAGTAAGCTACATTTATAACTTTGATGAAATCAAACTAATAAAATATACAATAATTTTCAAGATCTTTATTAAAACAGCTTTGCGAACCTATTTAGTTAAAAGAGGAAAAAAGAGTTAAAAACAGAAATTTTAGCGATGAGTACATTTTATTGAATTTATTAAATAGGGAGGTGGTAACGATATGGACGAGAGGGCAAATAATGGTTCTTGGGGTTCGCTAAGTACAATCTACAATAGATGGGTGCGGGGCTTTAAATTCGCGTATCCCTGCTATCGGTCATTTCTTCTTTGGTAATTCGCTAAAAAGTATGGGTAGCCAGGCTTTTAATATGATTTAAGTCCCATGCTGAGTTCATTTGAACAATCTAAAGGAAACCGCGTCTCTAGTACAAGCACTGAACATGGTTGTACCGAAATCTTGGCCTTCTACTTCGTACCCCTCACGAACACTCTATCCGGTGCCAAGTTTTCTTCCAAAACCCGATGGGAAAATAAAACGAGATTATTGCGTCAGACTTCAAGTCATCGGACTTTTTCTTTGCCATTAGTAGCTTCAAGTCCATTTTAGTAGTTATAAATATATTTAGGTTTATTTAGAGGCGAATTTTATTATCTGGAGAGATTTTTAAAAA
>JACMZG010001918.1:477557-529984 GCA_018340805.1 Microvelia longipes
TCCTCAGTTTATAAATAGATTCGTTTCATTCCCAGCGTACACAAGTCATTCGATAAAGTTTGAACTAATGCTGATAATGAGATGAATCTTGGCACATATATTATTCTTATACATGGCTTCATGCGTGCCAAATTTCAATCAGTTCGCATCATTTTTCCGTGTTTTATGATTTTTCGAAGCGCCAAAGAAGCAAAAGTTGTGTTGGAAAATGGGTTATTAATTACTGTCAAATGTTTAATAATTATGACTTCTATGACATTGAGATATATACTAGAGGGAGAGAGCGGAATCGGTTCCTATTGACTTCCTGATAACAAAATATATGTCCCAAAAAGTTTATATATATATATGTATATATATATATATATATATATATGTATGTAAGAGTTTCCCTTTCGTATGGCGAACGATAACTCTCGAAGGCGTTCTCAAATTGAAACGAAACTTTGCAAATCGCGAGATGTTGTGGAGGTTACGAGGCCTATTGTTTATAAAAACATTATGACGTCATCAATCAAAGTTATGACGTCATGAAAAAAATTTTTTTTTAAAACTTGAAATGGCTTTAAAACAAGGTATTTCGTATTTAGGTAGACGGCTAGCTGAATCGATTAAGACCAATTTCAGCTCAATCGAACCATCACAAATGGCGCAAACGGTATACATATATATATAATCTTGTATATATGTATGCGTCTAGGTCAAAGACTCGTACGATATCTGTTGGTTCAGTAGTGTTAGAGGGTGGGGATGTAGTATATTAGAGGAGCCTCTACCTCTTGCTCCATCCTGGTAAGCCTACTGTCCCAGAGAGACAGGACAAAAATGGCTTCCACTAATCCACGCCGAGCTAAGCAGGCCTGTAAAGAGGAAGAACCTCGAAGTATTCTTTATATGGTCGAAGTCATTCTAAAACGATTGCGACCGGTTTCAGCTCAATCGGACAATCCTAAGTGAAGAAAACTTCTCTTTTGTTGCTTCCTCTCATTAATTATTTTTTCAAAATGGGGAATTTTTTCACTGATTGCAAGGCGCAGATCAGATTCTGGATTAAGCCTGTTTTATAGTTTAGTCTTTATTGCTATTAAAGTACTAAACCCAAACTCACAAAGATAGCTTGTAACAATTTTTAATATAATTTATAACTTATACTTATAGTGAACGGATAGTATTAAATAAAAATTTTAACTCTAATCAGTATATAAATAATTTAAATAATTCATAAATAAATAATAATTTAATTATTTATTGAAGTAACACACAAAAGAAAAAAAAAATCTTTTTTTTTTTTACTTTTACTATACAGTTTGTAAAATTGCTCCCGGGACCCCCTAAAAACTCATTTGGGACCCCCAAGGGGTCCCAGGACCCCTGGTTGGGAACCACTGATCTAGAGATTATTGATACATGATAGTGAATATTCATAAATTCAAAATACGGCGCCAGAATTGAAACTTTTGGCCAACGAGGCAATGGAAAGAAGTGTAGCGGCAAATTTTTATACATTATACTGTTTTTGTTCTCAATATTCGTTTGCTATTACTACGCCCGAAAAAAAATAGCGTATACTTGACTCGAAATATCTTTTTTTCTTTTCCTCATTTATACCTTATATTTATTGGAAAAGTATTGTGTTTGCAAAAAAATCCGAAACCGGGATATCACCGGAATCATCTGTTTCAGGTGTTTTAAAGACCTCCTAAGTGGTTTTCGCAAAGTTGTCTGTTTGTATGTATGTGTGTGTGTCTGTTATCATCCTAGTGTTTCCTAGTGTATGTAATCTAGAGAAATGAAACTTAGTAAAAAAAATTCAGTCTACTGTTGTAGTTGTCCTATTCGGAAAATATTTTTTATGACGTCATTTACCCGCGCAATATTGACTTAGCGGAAAAATCATAAAACGCGGAAAAATTATGCGATCTGATTTAAATTTTGCACGCATGTAGCCGTGTATACGACTAATATATGTGCTTAGTTTCATCTCATTATCAGCAATATTTCAGTTTTTATCAAATGAAAAACAGAAAATGATTCAACTGAGTTGAAATTTGGTTCTAGTTTATGTTGATAAGGAAGATTGTATCCATTAGGGTTAATAAAAACAAAAGATTTTAGAGTGACGTTTCGACCATTCTGGTCATAATCATACAAATACTAAAAATAAATTCATTCCGAGGAAGAATTAAGTCAACAAGAAAGGTACTGAGTAAAGGTGTCAAGTAATTATAAAAAAAAAACTTTAAAAGAATTTACTACAAAATACGTTGAAAATATTCCACATGAAGAGAAAAAAGAAAACTATAATAAGAGAAAATAAGATAATATAATAAAAGAAAAACGGAATAATAAAGAAGGTAACTGAGAGATAAGGGTAACTGAAGATCCCCTTATCTCTCAGTTACCTTCTTTATTATTCCGTTTTTCTTTTATTATATTTATCTTATTTTCTTATTATAGTTTTTCTCTTCATGTGGAATATTTTCAACGTATTTTGTAGTAAATTCTTCAAAAAAAAAAAAATTATAATTACTTGACACCTTTACTCAGTACCTTTCTTGTTGACTTAATTCTTCCTCGGAATGAATTTATTTTTAGTATTTGTATGATTATGACCAGAACGGTCGAAACGTTACTCTAAAATATTTGTTTTTATTAACCCTAATGGATACAATCTTCCTTATCAAGATATTATTAAGGGTACAACCAACATCAATTTATTCTAGTTTGTATAATTATGTAATAAATGAGTACACAAATATTTGTTTTAATACGAGAAGTATATCCATGATTTTTGTTGGATTATATAATTTAAGTAGCATTGAGCGTTGTCAGTGCTGTATGGGTGACCGCTGAGAATGAAATAGATGCATTTACTACCTGAGGACGAGCGAAGCGAGTCCAAAGCAGAGAGGATGAGCGTAGCGAATCCGATGTAATGAGAAAAACTTCCGAAGTACCCTGAACCCGATTTTTAGGATATGATTTTAAAATTCAATCAAATAATTAACACCTAAAATTTACTTCTTGAGTTCAGTACCTACCACTTTTAATCGTTATTATAAGTTAAAAACAGGCCTATAAAATATTTAAGAAATTACCTATACTTCATCTTTAATATCTTGCCCTCTCATATGTATAGAGAGCTATAGACAAAATATACAAACAAAATACATACAAACAAAAATACATATAAAACAAAAAATACATATAAAACAAAAATACATATACACACAAAAATACAACAAATACAATACAAACAAAATACATATACAAACAAAAATACATATACAAACAAAATACATATACAAACAAAAATACATATACAAACAAAAATACATATACAAACAAAAATACATATACAAACAAAAAACAAAAACATTACAGTAAATAATTTTTTTAACCGGTACTCGATTTTTTTACCTTAACTGCTTTTTATGTCTCGCTTCGCTCGATTGTAAATACAGTCACAACGGCAAAAAAAAGACCTTCACAGTCTTGTATAATATAGTATTCAAGCCTCTCAATGCAGTGGCGTAGCCAGGATTTAATTTCGGGAGGGGCTGAATGTTAAAAATTATATATATATATATATATATATATATATATATATATATATATATATATATATATATATATATATATATATATATATATATATATATATATATATATATATATATATATATTTATATCTTTCAATTTCAATGTATATTTTTTTTTATATTAATTATATTTTTTATAATTAAATTAATGAAGACTTTAGTCCTTATAAAATTTATTGAAAAAAAGTTTTTTGATGGAAAACTCCACTATTCTAAACGTTGGAATCTCATTATCGCTTGATCCTCTAATTCCAAGGGAGGGGATACCCCCAGCTATAAAAGCCATCCCAACCCCACTCCATTTGTCATTCACCACCCAAATGTCGCTGAGTTAACATCGTGTTCCGAACACCAAGTTCGTTAAATCTAACCGATCCGTTCGTATTTTACAACCGGTTAATCATTTTATTTAAATTCGAGCTTTCAGTTCGACCCAACCGGAATTTTAACAAAGAACGTGGAGCGTACGATTTTTTGACCAAATTCTATTTAAATTTAAAATTGTGATATATTTCTTAACATTTTTTGGATTAACACTAAATTCAGGTTTGCCTTAAATTTTCACTCAAGGACTTAATCATCACTTTATTTAGCCATTAATTAGACGAAGAATTAGACATTTTTGCCTAATTTTGAAGAATCAACCATCTTTACATCATAATTTACAAGATTTCAGCCATTTTTGTCTACCAAATTTATTAATAATTAACCATACTAGATTTGTTAGGCCATTGTAAATTGAAATTGAAGATTTGGCCATCGACTGCTTAAATTATTTATTATAATCCACCGATTTCTTATTTAATAAGCTATAAATTAATAATTTGGACAGCCATATCAATTAACGATCTCTTTTTAATTAATTAAATCGGTGATTATTAGTTATTAATTAATTTTTTTTGAATCCATTTCAAAAAAAAGTGTGGACTGTGATATTTTGATAATTTTTTTTATATAATTTTTTAACTTATATTATTTATATATTATATATATAAAATATATTGAGAAAAGTTCCTAGTTTGTACATAAGTCATTTTTTATAAATATTTTTTTTATAAATTTAAATAAATTTCAAAATGGTCGAAAGGATTTTGGAAGAAGTTGAAGGGCAGGAACCTATCATTGCCCGTAAGTATTCTTTTTTAAAAAAAGAACTTAAGTTTAGGACTTTAAAATAGAACTTATTAACTATGATTAGTTAAGTTAAGAAAAATTTTTCCGTCTTCGAAAACTTAAGTTTAATTCTATTTAGTAATTGGTTACCAGAGTAATAATTTATTTTATTTTATTTAAATCAGCTGATTTGGTATTAAAGTATTTTGCTTCGTAATTTCTGGAAAATTCCAGAACAATGTTTGAAACTAAGAACCTTAGTTTACCTGTATCAGCTGATTTAAGTTTAACGTATTTTGTTGTGTATTTTCTGGAAAATTCCAGAACTATATGTGATACATAAAACTTATGTTGGTTACCTGTTATTTTGTATCAGCTGATTTAAGTTTAACGTATTTTGTTGTGTATTTCTGGAAAATTCAAGAACTATATGTGAAACTTAAAACTTATGTTGGTTACCTGTTATTTTGTATCAGCTGATTTAAGTTTAACGTATTTTGTTGTGTATTTTCTGGAAAATTCCAGAATGTTTATTATTCGTAATAATTCGTATTATGTTCCACTTACTTTTCTTGCTATTATGCATCACTGCATATATTATATATATATATATATATATATATATATATTATATATATATATATATATATATATATATATATATATATATATTCTAAAGAGGGCATAGCCTATCTCAAATACATTGAGTAGCCTAAATCATCTTTTTGGGGCAATCATGGTCCCCAAAAATATCGTACATACACACACACACACACACACATATATATATATATATATATATATATATATTATATATATATATATATATATATATATATATATATACATACGTTTTTGATCAGTAAGTATCTCTTCCAAAAAATTCATCCCCCCACCCCTCTTTGTATGACTACAACCTAATAGGCTCATGTGTCCTTCATATTTTCACTAAAAACTACTTGAGGATAAGAAAAAACGCCGGAAATCAATAGAAGCGGTAAACTACGAAACACAGGCAATCTTACTATCTTCTAGGTTATCAGTTGGAAACGAGAAATGATTTCAGCGAAAAATCAAAACAAACCCCAATTTCAATAACTAAACAGTTTAATTATTTTAAGAGTGTAACATCTACTTCTGCCTATGGTTACCTTTAATCGTAAATGTTTTTAGAAAATTCTTCTACTGAATCTTTATATATTTGTATCAAATGAAACCATAATTCTGTTTATTGGTTATTAGAGTACTTCGTATTTAAGCTAATATAAGACATAAGACATACTTAGCTGTTTTGTTATACATGCTCGTATAAACAACTGATAACGGTTATGAGCTAAATTGAACAAAACAAGATATAGTTTAATAGATCGAATAGATTAAGAGACAATTTGCAAAATTTGTTATGAAAAATTATCAGTGACGTAGTGGGGTTTTAGTGCACGGATTTTATAGCTACTAATCAAGAACAACCTTGACTTGTTTAACATCGCAAATAGTAACGTTTTAAATGGACCACGGCCAGTGGATTGGTCAGTAAGGGCGTAACTACAACATTGGGGCCCCCCTCAAGAATTTTTCAGGGGCCCTGTAACTGATAATCTTAAGATAGACTATACAAGGATTAAACGGTACCCTATTTTTAGGTAATGAGATTGTATACGACTCTTGGCTCAGCGACTTAATAATGTTGAGACTGACTATACTAATTCCTTTTGGGGCATGAACCCATTTTTAAGGTTTACTTTTTTAACTTTATCATTTTGGGGGCCCCTGTCCGCTGGGGCTCCCCCCCCCCCGCATTGCAAGCCCATAGGCGATGATATAATAATACTATGAATGAAAGGCCTAAGCCGATGGCGGAAGAATGGGTCAAGCCCTATATAACACGAGCCTGAATAAACGCCACTTGAAAGTTTCAAACAACTATGATATATATATATATATATATATATATATATATATATATATATATATTATATATATATATATATATATATATTGCTATTTGTGCACTTATCTAAGCACTTATTAGGTAACATGACTTAATTAGATGTATGGTTTAAGTATATTTAACCATTAGAAGAGTCTTAAAATTGCAATAATAACATTTGGTTTTCTAAGCATAATGGAAGTTCTTGTTAGTGGAATAGCTGAAGTTATAAAAAAATAAACAAATAGATAAGAAAAATATTTTCTTAGACAAGTCAATTACGTGAACTTTGATAAAAAATTAAAATAACACTAGTAGAATGAGCCATGTCGATTGCTATGACTCATTTTAAAAGTCTGAATGGCACGGTCAATTGGTTGCAGTTTTAATATATATATATATATATATATATATATATATATATATATATATATATATATATATATATATATATATATATATATATATATATATATATATATTAATTAATTTTAATAGTTATTACATAAGCAATTAATATTGATTGGAATTCTTGTTGTGTTAGCAACACAGTGTAGGCAGATCACGTTGGTGTTAAGACTCCAATTTAATAATCACATATTTCTGATGCAATGAACATGTTTAATTCTATCATACTTGCTAACCGGTACCTTAGCTGTGTACACAAACCCATGAAGCGATATGTTACGTTCCATAATAGATATCCGTTCATTTTAAACCAATCGTCTAGTTTTGTCTCTTCTAGAGCACATTAAAACAATAGGCAGCATCAAGGTGTTGAAAACACAAAACTATGATTAGTTGATTCCTTACGTACCTTGCACAAGGCTTTGAATTCAACCAATCGTATTGTTTTATTTCTTTTAAAGCTCATTAAGACAAAAGACTTTATTGTATTTTAACAGCATAACAATATGATTGGTTGATTTCTTACGTAATTTTAATAAAGTTTGAATTCAACCAATCATGTTTTTTTTTATTTAGAGCTTTTAGACAACATAGCTATATGATTGGTCGATTCCTTACGGTTCAACCTATTTTATCGTTTGTAGACATGATTAATAAATGTTTGTGATGACGAATTAAAGCTAATAACTATAACCGCAAAGGTATTCGAACAGCTGAACCCTGTTACCAAAAAATTACCCAATTTATAAACCCTGATACCGCATATCACTTTTTATTCGTGCTTGTCATGAGTAGTGACCTAATATATGGCATTTTTATCGGCTGACTATTCTAACCGTAATCTAAACGAATTCGTAAATTCAGCCGGAAAAAAGCATACGTAATATTCGTAAATAAATTGTAAATATTTTCATTTACGGATTTATTTATCATCACGTATGATGAATCAACTTTCAACACTCTACATAACTATTCAGGCCGATCAGCTTTTAGTCTCTTATTTTAAGTTTTAATGCTGTAATGTTTACGTAATTTGTAATTTGATACGACCGTGTTTCGCTAATGAATGTTTGATTACACCCGCTGGGGGAGCATTAAGCCAAAATGATTTTGCCACCGCTTCAAAAAGGGGAATATAGGGACTAGGACAGCATAGTCCAACACTGAGCTTAAAAGGAATTAGAGAAGCCTCTAAAGTTTATTTTTCACTCGTAATATCCAACACACTTAAAGCCAACAAACACAATATAGATCTTAATTCTTCATTTTTTAGGATTCATAACTTAATACCTCACAACACAAGGTTTGAATACATTATATATATATATATATATATATATATATATATATATATATATATATATTATATATATATATATATATATATATATATATATATATATATATATATATATATATATATTAACAATCATCTATTACGATCTCATGTTTTAGGGATTTGCGTTCGGCTCCGTTTTGTTCAGAATCCTTCTCTGAATCTGATAGTTTCTGATAAAAACCTTATTTTGATGACTTCTTTGTGGTTTGATCGGCTGTTAACTAATTCATTGGTGGTTTGTGATCGGTTTACAGAGGAAGCGGTTGTACTTCGTGATAAAACAAACGAAGACAATGTGGAGCAGAGGAAAGAAGCAGCTAAAAAGCAAAGAAGGAAGAAGAGAACAACAACTAGTCTTGTATCCTGTTGTTTCCAAGGTATGAATATTATTTTATATTTTTCATATTGTTCAGGGATGGTCCTGAAAAGGACCATCACTGAACTTTAGTCACATTAGCTGATTTTTAAACGGTCTTTTTCAGGACCACCTCTAAACGTTGGCCACATCAGCTGATTTTTAAACGGTCCTTTTCAGGACCACCTCTAAACGTTGGCCACATCAGCTGATTTTTAAACGGTCCTTTTCAGGACCACCTCTAAACGTTGGCCACATCAGCTGATTTTTAAACGGTCCTTTTCAGGACCACCTCTAAACGTTGGCCACATCAACTGATTTTAAACGGTCCTTTTCAGGACCCTCTAACGTTGGCCAAATCAACTGATTTTTAAACGGTCCTTTTCAGGACCACCTCTAAACGTTGGCCAAATCAGCTGATTTTTAAACGGTCCTTTTCAGGACCACCTCTAAACGTTGGCCAAATCAACTGATTTTTAAACGGTCCTTTTCAGGACACCTCTAAACGTTGGCCAAATCTGATTTTTATCCTTTCAGGACCACCTCAAACGTTTCAGCTTTTTTAAACGGTCCTTTTCAGGACACCTCTAAACGTTGGCCAAATCAGCTGATTTTTAAACGGTCCTTTTCAAGGACCACCTCTAAACGTTGGTCACATCAGCTGATTTTACTAAATTTTATTTAAATTTCACATCAACATTAAGTATTTTCTTAATGCTTTAATAATTTGACAAATTGTATTTAAAAAATCAGTTTTTCGTGATTAATATAAATTATAATATTTCTATTTAAACAAAATTCTGCTTATGTCATAATAAAGGTAAATTTTAAATACTTAATTTTCAATGTAAACCGGAATCAGTTGGGACTAATGTTGTTGGTGGTCCCGAAAAGGACCGTTTAGTAAGGAGTACAATTCACTGTCTGCATCTAGGGTGGGAGGTGAAGGGAACAAGAAAACGAGGTGAAATATAAAATTCAATACAAACGAGTGTAATGAACTTTTACTGGGCCGAGGACTCCGCTCTCTTCAAAGCAAAATAACATTATAAATATCAATTTAAAGCGTTTCTTAATTTGTAAATTTATTATATTAAATTATTCAACAAACCGTTCACATTTAAATATTAAATTAACTAAATATCCCTTTTATTTCTTTATTTAAATGTATTGTTTACATTGTAGTTATATATCAGCTGCTTAATATCAAATCTGCTAATGCTTTGTTTATATTTTTTATTACTTCATTATTTTAATGTAATATTTACATAGTGCTAATAAATCAGATACATAATGTCTT
The DNA here is from genome assembly GCA_018340805.1 of Microvelia longipes. Classification (NCBI taxonomy): domain Eukaryota; kingdom Metazoa; phylum Arthropoda; class Insecta; order Hemiptera; family Veliidae; genus Microvelia; species Microvelia longipes. The sequence goes on from JACMZG010001918.1 coordinate 487,605, forward strand.
TACTATTTTTATCAAATCTGCTAATGGGTTGTTTATATTTTATAAGTAATTCGATTGTTTCGTGTTAATAAATTCTCCGATTTTTGTTATTTCATTTCTTTCCTTTACATGTTGATATTCTTACTAATTATTCCATTAATATTTATTATTTAAGCATTAGTTGATTATTCTGTAATATTTATTAATAAAGTATTAGGTAATTATTCTGACAATATTTATTAATAAAGCATTAGGTAATTATTCTGTCAATATTTATTAATAAAGCATTAGCTAATTATTCTGACAATATTTATTATTTAAGCATTAGCTGATTATTCTTACAATATTTATTAATTAAGCATTAGCTGATTTTTCTGACAATATTTATTATTTAAGCATCAGCTGATTATTCTTACAATATTTATTAATTAAGCATTAGCTGATTTTTCTGACAATATTTATAAATAAAGCATTAGCTGATTATTATGAGAGTATTTATTTACTATTTTAGCATTATCTAATTATTCTGTTAGTATTTATTAATAAAGCATTAACTAATTATTCTGTTAATATTTATCAATAAAGCATTAACTGATTATTCTGTCAATATTTATGAACAAAGCATTAATCTAATTTAAATTTTCGGTTTCTAAGAGATCATCAGCTGATTTTTGTTTACATTTCTTTAATTTTTTATTATTCTGTTAATATGTATTAATAAATTATTAGCTAATTATTCTGTCGATGTTTATGAGAAGATCATTAATCTATTTTAAGTTTCCGTTTTCTAAGAAATGATCAGCTGTTTTTTGTTTACAATTTTTTTAAATATAATTATTCTTTAATTGTTTATTAAAAAAAAATCATTAATAGTAGAACAGGGTATTATAAATAAATGGGCATTGATTCTTTGGGAACAAAATTAAACTAGGAAGATGTTAGAAATAAATAAAAAAAAAGAATAAATATTTATAAAGACGTAACACGGAATTGGATTTTCCGATTTATAAATAGATTTTTTTTTTAATTTCTGGGGGTTTCCTAACACTCCCGCACGTTGCGGGTTGGACCGAGTCCAATATTAAATTTGGAGCTTCGTCAAAATTTTGGGTTATAAGTGATCGCTTTGGGTCTGATTCTTGTTTGAATATGACCGATGGGATGTTAAGCTGAATTTTTAAGTTGATTTTAAAAGGCTTGCTTTGGAGGAGGAACTCATGGTGGTGTAATGGTTAGCATCTAAGTCTGTCCTTTCGACAGTCAAGGTTCGATCTTGGTCTGGGTCTCTAGGAGTTTATACCAGGGATAGAAATCCTTACGTTAGCTGCCCTACGAAAGGGATGTTAAGACGGTTTCGAGCATGTGCGATATCAAGTATTTCGTAAAAAACCCTTAACATCGTATTTTGGCAAAATTTAGGAACACCAATACTAACTTTTATAAAACAATTCATGTTCCTAACTATGTTTTCCCTTTACAATAAAATAGCTAAATTTGACAACTTATTAATACTGATAAAAAAAAGATAATGAGCGATATCAAAACTTCCCTCTCCCATGGACTTTGGAAAGTAGCAAACTTGAAGTCCTCGAGTGAAAGCTAGACTTGATTTCAACTTCCTACATTATTAAGTTGATAGGGACTTAGTTCCGAATAACTTGCAAATTACAGCCACGCTGTAAAAAATGCCAATAAATGGGAAAATGTTTATACATCAATTACTTCAGGATAAAATTTTACTGGACGTACATTCGAATAACTTAAATAACTTAAAGAAGAAATAACTTAAATAACTATATAGATAATTTTTTTTTAAATTACTTATAAATCAGCTGATAGTTTGTTATTTAAAAACATAGAGATAAATATACTAGAGGAGGCATAGCCTATATGAATACATTAAGAGTCCCGAAACATCAATTTGGGGCTCTCAAGGGCTTTGTGTAACCTCATTAAAACCTCTTCTAAGAGTGACTAATAATAAATCAATTGTTTTCAGCTACCCACATATGATTTGGGTTTTGATTTGTACTTTTAACGTACTACTATATAAGTTATTGTAATTTTGTTCTGATTATTTGATTATATTATAAGCGATTTTGGTCAGGTTACTTTTTGATGTTTCAAAATTAAACCTATAGGGCCCATCTATTAATAATATCTCTATGTTCAAAAAACCCTTTAAATCAGCTGATTGTTTATTTTTTTAAATTACCTAAAAATCAGCTGATAGTTTGTTATTTTTTAAAAAATTACGTATAAATCAGCTGATAATTTATTATTGCATCAGCCGTGATTCACGTTAAACAAAATGTAAACAGCTATTAAAAAAATTCTTGGGAAACCAAATATTATTTTTATTACATCAGTCTATTATTAATGGATTAATTATTATTTGATTTATAGAATTTAAATTTCAATTGCTTTTATTGTGTTTATTTATCAAACACAGACAGATAAGCAAACAATTTTTTCTGAATTTTTAATTTAATGACTTTTTAAAACGTATTTTATTTAAAATTCGTTAACGTATTTTATTTAAAATTTGTTAACGTATTTTATTTAAAATTTGTTAACGTATTTTATTTAAAATTTGTTAACGTATTTTATTTAAAATTTGTTAACGTATTTTATTTAAAATTTGTTAATATTTTATTTTAGAATAAATTAAATAAAATTCGTTAATACCGCTTTAAAGTTAATGCGTTTGATTTATTTATAACGCTGTAAAGCAATATTGTTAGTTATTTGAAATTGCTTGATTTCTTACGTAACTTGCGTGAGATTTGAATTTAACCAATCGTATTGTTTTGTTTCTTCCAGAGCTTATTAAAACAAAAGACTGCTGTATCAATATGTCACAAAACATAATAATATGATTGGTTGATTTTTTCGCATAAGGCTTGAATTCAACCAATCATATTGTTTTGTTTCTTCTTGAGCTCATTTAAAACAGAAGACTACACCAAAGTGTTTAACAGCATATGATTGGTTGATTTCTTACGTAACTTGCATAAGGTTTGAATTCAACCAATCGTATTGTTTTGTTTCTTCTAAAGCTCATTTAAAACAAAAGACTACATCAAAGTGTTGCACATGATTGGATGATTTCTTACGTAACATGCATAAGGTTTTAAATTCAACCATTCGCAGTACTGCTCAAATCGAATTCTATAAAATCATTAGGTCGTTTAATTACGTCTTGAATATCGTATCGCTTCCTCGTATAACGCATTTAGAGTAAAAAAAATAAAAAAAATACTACGACGCATCCAGTAATACTACATAGTATTTTTTTTTTTATTTATTTCATATCAATCATTAATTGTTAAGGATTTTGTCATTATCTTCTAGGAAAGATTATTGTAAATGTAACACTATCTTAATCTTAGTGGAAATCATTTCTGCATTTTATTTATATCGAATTGGATTTTATTTTATTAGTTGACATATATAATTAGCTGTACTCAACGAAACTGTTTGAATGGAATTGTTAGGGTAGAGGGGGCAATATACGTTTCTGATTGGTGCTAACCTTGAAATACAGTTTAGGCCTCCTGTCGACTGAACAGATGTATCTATAGTCTGCTTTAAATGCGTATTATTGTTCAAAAAGTTTAACACTACTACATAACCTTAAGGTTTTCTTATTTTTTAATTAAATCAGCTGATTATTGTTTACATTTTTTGTTTACACTGTCAACTTTTAACTATAAATCCATGGAGGTATATTCTTAGAATAATACTATATGTAGAAGGAGCACAGGACCGTAAACACAATGTAATTCCACTGATAACACGAAAGCCGGTTGACTGGTGCAACTAAGTAATGCTGCCAACCTGACAACAAAACATTATTTTAAATATGTGTCATAAATATCTATTAATGAAGGAAGATCGTAAAGAACAAATATAATAATTTAAAAACACGTGCTGAAGTATTTAATAAACCTGGTCTTAGATGGCAAAAAGGGTGGCGGAATACAAGAATCTTCATTTAGTTGACGAGGACTACTTTTAATATAATTTTAAAATACGTTAAAATACAATTTAAAATGCTCTAAATATTGTAATGCGCCGATATTTATATTACTTAAGCACTTAAGACACTTAAGCTTTACTTAAGACCACCAATGAACCGCCTTTCGTGTTATCAGTAGTGCTCCTTCTATATATAGTATTATTCTAAGGTTTGCTCAGATTTGTTTTGTTTACACTTTCAAATTAATCAGCTGATCCTTTTTCAAAATAATAAATAAGCTGATTTATTTTTGTTTACATTGTCGACCGAAGTTATGTCAGAAATTTCTTATAAGTTATGTTTTAAATAAGTTTTCTTATAGTTATGTTTTAATAAGTTTTCTTATAAGTTATGTTTTAAATAAGTTTTCTTATAAGTTATGTTTTAAATAAGTTTTCTTATAAGTTATATTTTAATAAGTTTTCTATAAGTTTGTTTAAAATAAGTTTTCTATAAGTTATGTTTTAAATAAGTTTTCTTATAAGTTATGTTTTAAATAAGTTTTCTTATAAGTTATGTTTTAAATAAGTTTTCTTATAAGTTATGTTTATCAGATTTCTTATGTTTAATTTAAACATTTTCAATTAAAACACAATTGGTTATTAACTTTACAAATTGAACAATTTAAAAATTTGATTGATGATCTGTTGTCTAGGATAAACAATTTTTTCACTACGACCATGTTTTTTTACGGTTGTTTTATTTTGCCTTAAGCTGTTTGTCAAATAATTTAAAAATTTAGCTCTTTATTTTTTTTTTGGGGACGAAGCGACCTTTGTTATGATTTTTCTTGTTATTATGTATGCAGTGTATTTTGTCTAATTATCTATTTTTTCTCCACTTTATAAATATTCATTAAACTGAAATAAACCATTTAAATTGTGTTGCGTTTTCCTTTGAATTATTTAAAAAGGGAAATTTTAGAAAATATCTGGTGATATGCTAATTGGCTTCCTTGAGGAATAAATAAAAACTGTGTTAATGTCAAATGTAAATTTAGGAATAAGAAAATCTGCTAATCGCAGTGTAAACAAAAATCAGCTGTTTTTTGTTTACAATATTTGTTTCATCTAACTATTGTCTGATTTAATGAAGTGATATGTGAAAAATTTTACTTTGCATTATTTATATGTGTATATATATATATATATATAATTATATATATATAATATATATATATATATATATATATATATATATATATTTCTGTGTGTGTGTATACTCTTAGGTAATGCATAGTAAAATGTTACACATTTACCTTCTAATATCAAAATCAGCTAATAGTTTGTCCAAACGAATAATGTAAATGATAAACAGCTGATTTATTGTTTACAATTTTTAATATATTGTGTTAGGATATTATAGTAAGACTTAATAAATAGTCAGTCAGCTACCTGTTGTGGAGTGGTTGGAAAAACCTGTTGAATGTTTCTTTGAAAAGGGCATGGAACCCTTGTCAAGGTTGTCATTTTTTTAAAAAAGAAGTTGTTAGTTAAACCAGTATAAAAGAAGGAAGAAAATAGGAGGGATTAAGAGAACCCTTTATAGAATAACCTTGAGCCTAGAAATAAGGGATTTTTAAATAAAGGGCTTTGTTACTGAGGTCACGTATTTCAGAGTCCCTTAAAAATTTAAATATCTCCTTACTAGATGAAACCGGATTGTGGAAAAAAGTGGAACCTACAAATCTAGCTTTTGGTTTGAGGTAGTCATTTTACTTAAAGAATGAAAATTTTAGAAAAGAAAACACTGCATCACATATTTTTTTATTGTAAGATTAACAACAGCTGATTTGTCAATCTTTTGTTTACACTTTCAAATCTTTTTGCTTAATAATTTTATCTGTTGATCTCTTTTTGTTTATTTGTTAACTGATTTTTTTATATTTTTAATTTATGTACAAAATCAGCTGAAATGTTTACATTTCCAGATCTTTACTTCGTAATCTGCTCATCTCATTTCTTTTATTTTTTTTTATTTGTTGATTTCTGGTTACACTTTTTTTAAAGCTATGTTATCACTAACAGATTTATCTACGTTAAGCCTTAGTCAAGGCAACCATGAGACGTGAATTATAAATATTTGTCACCCACAATGCTATCCACTCATTAGCGATTTTTTTCAAAGGGAATTTGCTTAAAAAATCGATACTTTGACTTATTAGCAGCCTATGCTTATCTTAAAGCTTCTTTTTTAGCTTTATTTATTGATTTTGGTTTTAGCTTTACTCCCATTACTGTACCGGTGGTCCCAGGCTCACAGCCCGGGCTATGATCTAAGATTGTATGAATCGTATCTGTATTTAAAAGATTTCACCAACTTTAATTATTCTTAGTGGATAGTAGGTGCATACCACCTAAATTTGTTCCCGCAGGATGAAAACCCTGATGAGCCGAAAGGCCCCTAACAATTCAGCTTTATTTTTCACTTTGTTAACTTTTTTTTTAAAGCTATGTTATCACTAACAGATTTATCTACGTTAAGCCTTAGTCAAGGCAACCATGAGACGTGAATTATAAATATTTGTCACCCACAATGCTATCCACTCATTAGCTTTTTTTATTTGCATTTTTTTATTATCGCCAGCTGATTTTTTTTCGCTTTGAAATTAATTAGTTTAATTTTGTTTACATTGAATATAGAAAGTATAAAACTTTATCTATTAAGTTTTATATACAGAGGTGAACAAACTCATTATGAAGCTCGCACAAAATACACAAAGGCGAAATTGCATAAGCGCTTTTTGTGTGCTCAATTACCGAACTCAGTGTTGTTTTATGTATTTCTTGGACGATTGGTACGACTGTTATATCTTAGTATTAGATTGATTATATATGTCAAATGATAGAATTTTAAATATTGTTCAATGAGAAGCTAGAATGTATGATAAAGAATTAATTATTTGAACGTTTATTATATTGTCTACAATTATGTTATTTGATGACATTTATCGCCTGCCTTTTTTAATTTGTGAATACTTACTCTGTGTTTATATATAAGTGGTTTTCCCTTCGCACTCGCCTTGTGCGTTTTGGGTTCGATAAACCGTTGCGTCATGTCAGTAGTAGAGGTACGTTCATACACTGTGTGTTAGATTAGATAAGAGATATAATATATAAAGGATGACCACTCCCGGTTGTTCGGTTACTAAAAAGGAACGGAGAAAAGGAAGAAGATTTAACTTGATTTTTTGGTCACTTAAAGAGATCCTATATCAGAAAAATATAAGAAACTATTTCTAGGGTCGGCAGGAAAAAAGCACATAATTCATTATTATAATTATTAATTATTATTTTATCAAATTAATAAAAATTTGGATTTAGTCATAATGTATTTTTACTCATTTATCTTATTTAACCATAGTAAGGTCTGAGGAAAACTTAATTCGTATAAAAAAATGAAAAATTTGACTTATGTGCTCTGTCCCGCTGACCCTAGATTTTTTTCAGGTGAATAATTTCAAAAAAGCAAACCAGGTTAATGACTTCACTCAAATCTTCACCCCGTTCAAAAGATAGCGTGTTATATATGTTTTATATATATATATATATATATATATATATATATATATATATATATATAATATATATATATATAATATATATTATATATATATTATATATATATATATATATATATTATATATATATATATATATATATATATATATATATATATATATATATATATATATATATATTATATATATATATATATATATATATATATATATATATATATATACACACCACACATACATACATATGTGTGTGTGTGCTCTATATCGATGGTCTCTTTGAGTTCGATCAATGGTGCAAATACGTTAGTGGATTAGGGGTAGTGAAAAGAGAGATCCATTTCTCCTTGATTAGCCCTCCACTCTAGGTTAGCCTAGTATATCAGTTAGTCAGTACCATAAAAGTGGTACCGAAAGGGCCTCGAAGAGCTAAGCAGGTCCGCGACGCGGCCTGCACGATAAAAAATACGCTTCATCCTTGGCAAAATGTCTTGTAATAGAATGTTTCGCATCCTGCAAAGGTTTCGTTCTTTGAAGCTCTTATTTCAGTTCATTTATGACAAAATAGAGATCGTAAATTATTTTTTTGTGAAAGAATGAAAGAATATTTAAGTTACAATAAAGCAGAGCGCTCTTATAAATAAATATTTTCAATATTTATTGTAAATAAATATCTTTGGAACTGTGGAGAGACTTAATTTTCTTTCGTGTTTTTACGATGGACTCCATTTATGCTCATTCTATAGCATGTTTTTGTGAATTCTGTAAATTACAAACTGAATGTAATTTCTGCACTCATTATTAAATAAATAAACAAGAAAAAATACAATAATAAATTATACAAAATAACGTCCAATCAACAAGTGTCTCTTTTGAAACGGGCCGAAAACCTCTGTTTAAATTTCTATCTAGTTTTGTCGACACCAAGGTTTAGCGGTTAAGTAGGGGTACGTCCAACAGAGTTAAGGCGCTAAGTAGGGAACTTCATAAGTAGGAGAAGGTCAGAAGTAAATGAAAGTCTTTGAGGGTTAAAGAACTTAAAAAAAATCTGATAGGAACGGTTGTTATAATCAGATTGTAACAAATCCTCAGGTAGGGGTTTCAGCGAAATTTCAAAAATAAATTAGCTTGTGAGACTGATGCCGAGTTTTGACTTATTTGTCTTTCATAGTCCTCATGTAGAATAAATATGTTTAATAATTTGCTTTTAACCACTGATTATACTCTATATTAATAAACAAACCCACAATACATAGCATAGGACAAAATTATTCTTTTTAATTTGCTACTAACCAATGATTATACTTATTAGCAAACCCACAATACATAACATAGGACAAATTTTTTTTTTTTAATTTGCTATACTATCCATTGATTATACTTATTAACAAACCCACAATACATAACATGAGACAAAACTATTTTTTTTATTTGCTACTATCCATTGATTATACTTATTGTCAAACCCACAATACAAAGCATAAGACAAAATTATTTTTTTTATTTTCTATACTATCCATTGATTATACTTATTGTCAAACCCACAATACAAATCATAAGACAAAATTATTTTTTTTATTTGCTATACTATCCTTGGATTATTCTAATAAACTCGCCCACAATATACTTTATATGTCATCGGACAAAATGCTTCTTTTAATATGCTACCAACATCTGATCATTTTAATTATAATACATTATGTAACTAGGCTATAAAATGAGTTTTTATTGCTGCGGTAGTTCGTTTATAGACGTGTGAGTCAATAATTAATTCCAATGATATTTAATCGCTTTGCAGCCAATGTTGCATTAACATTTGTTTGGGGGGAGTTTATTTTAATATGGTAAATTTAATTAAGTCTTTTGATTGATTCGTTGAGATCATGATTTATGTGAGAAGGGGTGGGGGTATAGATAAGAGGGGATGGATACCATGGAAAATTTTAAAGTAGGAACTAAAAAGAGAAACGATAATAACAGAACGAAATTGAGTTCAGGTCAAGAGAAACTACCTCCCGTTACCTTGGAAACGTCCTAACAATCCAATCCCCTGGACGTTATTGTTTACATTTATTCTGTACTTAAAATAATACTATATATAGAAGGAGCACTACTGATAACACGAAAGCCGGTTCACAGGTGGCCTTAAGTAATGCTGCCAACCTAACAATATACAATTTTCTTATAAAAAATTTGGTAATACTTCCGGTTGATAAATTATTGTGTTCTATTAATTAATGATTGATAATTCATAAAATACTTATATAAATATCGGTGCATTACAATGTTTAAAGCATTTTAAATTGTAGTTTAACCTACATTCTTTAGATACTAATGTTTAGAAACGAAAACGTAATTTAAACAGCTGATTACTGTTACAATTGTTAATTTACAACATTTGCGTTAATTGAACAGCTGATTACTGTTACATTGTTAATTTTACGTTAATTGAACAGCTGATTACAGTTTACATTGGTAATTTTACGTTAAATTGAACAGCTGATTACTGTTTACATTGTTAATTTTACGTTAAATTGAACAGCTGATTACTGTTTACATTGTTATTTTACGTTAAATTGAACAGCTGATTACTGTTTACATTGTTAATTTTACGTTAAATTGAACAGCTGATTTCCGTTTATATACTTTATTGTATTTTACTTTGAACTGTTGATTATTGTTTTCATTTTTAATTTGATTTTACTTCGAACAGCTGATTTTTGTTTACATTTTAAAACAATAGTCAAGTTCGGTAAAACATTTCGGAAATACTCCATAGATTTATAAACTAGAGGGGGCATAGCCTATCTCAATACATTTAGAGGCCTGAAACATCTTTTTGGGGCTCTCAGGGGCTCTGTGTAACCTCATAGAGTTAAGGTTATAATAGATCAATCTTTCTTTGACTTCCCTCGTTCGTTTTGTTTGTGTTTTGATTTGTATTTTTAACGTTCTACTATATAAGTTACAGTGATTTTTGTACTGATTGTTTGATTTTATTTATAAGCGAAGGTGGTCAGGTTACTTTTACGATGTATCAAAATTTAACCTCCAAGACCTCTCTAGTAATATTATCTCTATGAAACACTCTACTAAAACTGCGTAGTTATAAAATATGGATGGTTTTTATTGCTGTGAGTTTTACATGTTGGTTGAATGTTAAGACGCAGTTAAAAGGCAGCTGGTTTACTCCCTTTTCAATGACTACCTGCTTTGTGTTTTAAACTAAACATAGATTCATAGATCTTAAAGTTTTAAAACTATATATGTCATAGAATAATCTTATTAAAATTACGTAATCTCTACAAAGACAAGGAATTGTTTAGTTCGTTAACTAATTCTTTTGATTATTTAGTGGCCATTGTTTTTAAACTTAACAATTTTACAAGTTCTATCTTTTGATATATGTTCCTTTTTAGTGGTTGAAAGAGCCCTAAAAGTGGAACAACTGCTCGTAAGAGCAACGAAATGTTTTTGTTAGGTGCATTTTCGTTGTCTCCAAAGTTCACTATCTCCAGAGTTCGTTAGCTTCAAAACAAAATCCCATTGCCTCCAAAGTTCACAGTCCCCAAGGTTCGTTGTCTCCAAAATTCGTTAGACACAATTATTTTAATATAATTTTTGGAACTTACGAATATGTATGACATTAAACATTCATTACTACGTTAACAATAATGTTTTGGATCTAATGAATTTTGGAGGCAACGGACTGATTCGATAGATCCAAAGCCTTTGCCTAGTCTTCCCGTTAGTTCCAAAAAGTGTTGACCGACCCAACAATGGTTTTAGCTATGGGTTTTAGTCACCCTCGTGACTTTTTGCTCTATATGTTCGTTGCTTCCAAAGACCGTTGTCACCAAAGTTCATTAGTTCCAAAATATTTTTTTTATTATTTTGGATCTTGTGAACTTTTGTGACATTGAAATCTGCTTCTAGATTAAAAGTATGAATGCTAAATCTTTTGACACATTATTTCGTTATCTCCAATTGGAACTTATGAACTTTTCTGACTCGTTGGAACTAGTGATCTTTGGAGACAACGAGTTTTGGAGGCAACGTATAGGATCCTTTTTGTTATTCTTCTTTCTCTCTTCTTCTCATTGGTTTTTTTCTTTTTCCTTAAAGGAACATTTTCCTTATAGGAAAATGTTGTGTTCGCACTAAAACTTTAAACCAGCATTTCAACTGTATTATTCGTTATAGTCCAAGAGACAGGCATAAAAAAATGTGACTCATTTTGTACTACTTTGAACCAAATTTTTCTAAAAATCTACCTTAAATTATGAAGGAAAAGCATAGTCTGCTTATTCAGGGAAGAGCCTTTCATATGAATGCGCTCGCTCAAAATATTAGAAAATCGCACACATTTTGAGTTTTCTTGTAATAAGTGGTTCCCTGTAGGTCGTGTGCAAAACATGAAGAGAACTTCTTTTAAAGGTGATACAATTTTCTATAAAACGAGTGTTTTTTCGTCCAACTCGGATAAATACAACTAAAGTTATGACATTTGTTAAATGGCCAAAAAATGCACAAAAAGCTAATATTTTTCTAGAGAAATTCGCTGACTTTGCATAAATTAACCATTTTTCAGTGTTTTTGAAAGAGCCATAACTTTAGTTGCAGTCATCCAATTTTTATGATTAAACATTCGTTTTACAGAACATTTTATAAACTTTAAAAAATGTTCTCTTCATGTTTCAATATCAAATCGTGCCAACACTATTGGGTCCTCAACACTATTTTCCCTAGCTGTCAACTGATTTTAGCCATGTGTCGTACTATAGTGCTACAGAGCGGAGAACAGTAGAATTAGTGTTAAACACTTTCGCAAATGATAGAGAAATTTATAATTACTATTAAATTCTAGCGTTACTTAGTAACTTCATAAGATTTACTGCAGACTACTAGCGCTACACATTGGAAAACAGTAGAATTATAGTTAATCACTATCGCTATTAAAGAAAATTAAAGTTAATACTCGTAGTGAAACCTAGGAGAGAGCGTTAGAACTACATTTAGTGAGATCTTGTCCAAGTCAAAGAATATCATAGGACAAGAGCGCACTCTCTTAGTTGACACAGTGAAACTACAAATTGCATACTAGCGCTCCTGTTAACTAGTTATAGAACTGACTATTTTTATCCAAATAAGATATCCTAATACCATCTTTCTTTATGTATATTTTCTTTGGTCCAAGTGTGTTATTGAATACTTAATGTTGTTCTGTTACAGATATGTACAGACTGACGGGGGAAGTGCTTGGTAAGGGTGCCTACGCCTCGGTACAAACCTGTGTCAATGTTCTGACTGAGATGGAATTCGCAGTGAAGATAATCGACAAGATACCCGGTCACCCCAGGCAGAGAGTGTTCAAAGAGGTCAGTATCTGTAAGCAATGGATTTTAGCTACGATACCGTTCGGCGCTCGTTACTTAATTTCCCAACCCCCCTACAAAATTGGTGGGAACTTAAGGACCTCTCTAATTCCACTCACCTCTCCATTGTGGTGGATGTTGGGTGACAACAAAACTGAAACCTTCCCTTATACAACCCCACCATCCCTTTTTACTAACCTCTGACCCTCTTAAGTCTAAACAACCTGTAGATTCTTAGGTGAATTAAATCAAAAGCAAGCTGTGTGTCTTTTTACTCCAGTAAAATGAAATGTGCCCTAAATAGAGCAATCTTCTTTGTCGATTTTCAGTCCCATTTTGTAGAGCATTGTGTTTTTTATCTGTGATGTCTTACATCCCTGAAGATGTCTCCCACAGTGGAAGAGAATCTTTGGATTCATCATCTACATAGATGATGGTGTTTTCCCTGGAAGACCTAAATCTTCATTCTATTTCCATATAAGATCTAAATGAACTGTAATGTCAGCTCTTTGATTCAACTCAGCACCTACTTTTAAAATCATGTTAAGGAGTTAGTGATAAGGGTTCAGTTGCATGGCTTACTTGTTAGGTGATCTATCACCTCTCCGATTATAATCAGTCGACAGTGTAGAAAAATAATGTTAAAAAACCAATGAGGTTGGACTCATTGGCCAACCTTTTTGATATGAAATTGAGGGCATGTTTTATCATCCAGAACTAACGTTATTGCCTCCCTTGCATCATTTTCCACGCTGTCGATTGATCATAACTGTGTGTTATTCTTTATCATTACAACTATCTTCTTGTCTGGTGTTTTAGGTGGAAACCTTTCATCACTGCCACGGTCACCCAAACATCATCCAACTCCTAGAAATGTTTGAAGATGACAAGAGATTCTATTTAGTATTTGAGAAAGTCGAGGGTGGCCAGTTATTGTCGAGGATTCAAGAACGAGTTCATTTCACAGAGAGGGAAGCCGCTTTGATTACAAGAGATTTAGCCTCCGCATTGTCTTTCCTTCATAGCAAAGGTAAACCATCTTTCTCGTTGATCTTATTTAATCAAACTTTCTTATAATCTTACTGGACCAGAAATAGTTTACTGACTATGGAACTAACCTTTTCTTGTCCCGAATAATAAATTCTAGTTCCATCTTTCTTTATATGTGTTATCTTTATATCTCGTTATCAATATTCGTTGGGTACAGCCCTTGTTGAGTCATTTGGGGGTAATCACCTCGCAGATGATATAATATTTTATATTTTATAATATGTAAAAAGGACCCATGGATGTTATGTGTTGTGCTCATTTTTGTTTTGTTTTGTTGATAGGTATTGCTCACAGGGATTTAAAGCCTGAAAACATACTGTGTGTATCCAAGACGAGTCTGACTCCTGTGAAACTCTGTGACTTTGATCTGGGCTCTGGTATCAAGTTCAATACGTCCGTCAGCTCGCCCCTCGCTACTCCTCAGTTACTCACGCCTGTCGGAAGTGCCGAGTTCATGGCACCAGAGGTTGTTACCGCCTTTACAGGACTCTCTAACGGTGGATACGACAAGAAATGCGATTTGTGGAGTTTGGGTGTCGTCGTTTACATTTTGCTTTGCGGTTATTCGCCGTTTTGGGGAGAGTGCGGAAATAACTGTGGATGGGCCGAAGGGGAAGTCTGCAATGACTGTCAGATGGATCTGTTCCAGAATATAATGGAAGGGCGTTTAGAGTTTCCTGAAAAAGGCTGGTCCGGAGTTTCCAAAGAAGCTAAAGATTTCATCTCTCATTTGTTAGTCAAAGATGCAGCTTGCCGTCTCTCTGCCGATCAAGTTCTGAATCATCCTTGGATCGTGAATGCCACCAAAATCGGTTCTTCCCGCCCGCTATCGACACCTCATGTTATCAAACGTAACAATTCAGCAAAAGATTTATCGACACATGCCGAATCTGCCATGTCATTAAATCGAGTCATTCTTCAACACTTTTCTATCTGTGGATCTACAGTCGAACCAGAAATTTCGTCTCCTCCATTCGGATTGAGCCCTCCATCAGAGAGTAAATTAGTTCAGCGGAGACAAGCGGCTAAACGATCTATTCAACTGGAGCCAGCCGCCATTATAGCTCCAACCGGATAAATAACCAACAAAAAAAAAAAAATCATCAATTCCTTTAGGACCTAGAGTCCTTGATTTTCATTAAAAAATAGAAAATTTTTATTTTTCTAAATAACTTTTTTGTTTTGTTTCATCGGAAACTTGAAATAAAAAACTAAAGACTTGATATATTTTTTTTTGGTTAGCTTGCCTGTCACTGTTGCGGGCCTGATACGAGGTTATTATTATTATTTTTTATGTTACCTTTTTCTTTTTCTCTTCAAAAAAATATTTAAAAAATAAAAAAAAATAATAAAAAAGTATATTTTCATATTTTTATTGCGTCTTATAGAAATGATTATATATATATATATTTTTTTTTTTTCATATGTCTGAATGGTTGTTTTGTAAACGTTTGTTACTCTATTGAAGGAAAGCAAAGAAATAAACCGTAATTTACAGAGAAGACTAAAAAAATCTTGTGAATGAAGCAATTTAAAATATTTAAATTAACTAAAAAAATGTTAACTTAAAATATTATAATAGAAGAGTTCATATTTGGTTAATATTATTTAAGAATTGAACTGTGGCTTGTTAATGTATTTTACCAGTATTCTTAACTTTAATATAATTATTTCTATATGATGCATTTTTTACTTCATTTAACCATTTTTTTAAAATAATTGTAGACAAAGGTTTTACTGCGAAGTTAAAGAGCAAAGATTGAAATTCTAATTAAATATTATTTATTATGATTTGAGAGTTCAGTGTTTAAAGAGGAACAAGGATTTTATTTTTTTTAGTATCTCTGGTACTGATGATTGCCTCATAGTTTCAAGTCTCTCAACGTAAATTAAGTAATTAAAAAAACGTATAAATTTAAAACAGAATCGATCTGCCCAACACTCCTTCCACTTTTGTCATAAAAAAACTCATAAGCACAATTTTTGTGATGAAAATTCACAAATACTTTATAAGTTTCCTTCAATTTCATTTTACGCCACAATTGTTTGGATTAAGTGGCCAAATCTTGAATTTGGCTAAGTGCCGATTTAGGTTTTTTAATCGGAAACTCAGATTTGTCTCTGTGCTCTTTTTTCTGCGGTGGAACCTTTCAAAAGCAAGATTCATTTCCAAATACTTTTTCTCAATCTGATAAAGGGACTTTTGGATTTATTTATTTATTCATTTATTTTTGAAATCTTGTTTATTGAATTTCGAAGTATTCAGATGATGTATTGTAGAAATTAATTAATTAATTGTGAACAGAAAATGAAAAATCGATTAAATATTGCTTAGATTGTAAATATTTGGAGGTGAAAAGATAAGGTATGGACAATCTGAAGAGTTTTAGATTCAGAATTATTCTTATGTTACTATCATTGAGATTACTCATTGAATAAGAATTAAGTAATGTCCCTGAATAAATAAACAATTAGTAGTTTTGTACTACTAGAAAATTCTTTTTTAGGTTCGTAAAATACTTTTTATCTGTTATCTATCATGTTGTTCATGCCTTTGTATTGATTTTTTAAGGCCTAAGAACTATAATGTGTGTTTGTATATAGCAGGTTAAATGAGGCTAATGTTTAAGTGTTATATTAGGTTTTAAATCGGAACCAATTTAAAACTAAATATTAGTCTAAAATCATTGTCATCGATTGGATTTTAATTTTTTATAAAAAAAAAAGTAAAATAAAGCCAAAATGTTTGGTGAATTTTTGATGTAGAATAGATAAAATTTTGAGTGATAACGGAAAGACGTGAAAGAAATATGATTGGTTGTTTTCCTTTCCAACTGCATTAATGCTGTCTTTTGTTTTAGCAAAACTACAGTCCCATTGGAAAATATTGCCTTAAATGATAAAAAATCACTCATTAAAAAGCCTTTAATGATAAGCGTTAAATGTGCTAACTAGTGCAAATAATGGTGTTCGCTGTCAATTTCGGCGGCATAATTCTGTAAAATTAATTGGATAAGTATGAATATTTCCTTTGTAAAATACAGAAAAAAAGATGAGCAAAAAGTTGTGCTTTATAATCGAGTAACTGTTCAAGTTATAAAGCTTAAACAGGAAAATTAAAGCAGAAATGGGGTTTTAAGCATAGAAAAGCACAATCCTAAGAAAATCCGTCCGGCACGTAAACCATCGCGCTAGAATTTTTATGAACTCAAGAAAAAAAAAGAATGTAATTGGTTGAATTTAAACTTTATGCAAGTTGCCTAAAAAACCAATCGTATGTTTATGTTGATAACACATCAATGTGGTATTTTGTTTTAATGAGCTCTAGATGGAACGAAGGAGTATGATTGGTTGAATTCAAATAATTTTGTTACGTAAAAAAACCAATCATATGTTTTTATAATCATGTTTTGTTTAAGTGGTTTGTGCCGTAGTATGTTACTTAGTTTAAGTTACAAAGTGCTCAGATTATTAATTAAGTTTTTATTGTAAATATAATTGTAGTCTATCGGAAGTACGTTTTAATAAAAAAGGTTACGTAGGGTTACTTTTGAGTATAAAATGTAACAATATGATTGATTTTGTTGTAGCGGTACAGAGGGGAGATGAGAACCTCATGTTAAATCGTCTAGTATTTGGATAACTTCCTATGGATAAGAGAGTTAGGTTCCTCACTGTGTAAGATCATATAACACAGTCGTGCAACCAAGCCAGTGGCCAGATATTCCAAGATAAATTTACGAACCATTGCTAGCTAATCAGCAAGATTCCCTTGCACCTACCTAGTGGATTTTGTAGTTAATAGCACAATCTTTAATATAACTTCTTATTAAAGAACCTAAAAAAAATTGGTCCATCGAGTCGGATATCATCATTTATGATTTGGCTCAACGGACCATTTTTAAAAACTATACTATACTATTACATAACGATGTCAACTATTATTAATTATTAATTATTTGTTATGTATCGTTATGCTTTCTGCCATAGATCACAAATTTACTACTCTGATAATCAGTCATATTGCTACTTGTGGTTGGGCATTGTTGCTGAAAATCCTACGTTATTTGTACAGTTATGTTAAGAAGCTCGCTCTGTATGCCTCAGTTTGGATTAATGCCTCGATAAAAAGCAATATTTAATTGATTCTGTCCTATAACTGTTTAACTGTAAAACACAAGAATATTTTTTATTAATAAAACGATTTTTAAACATTTAAAAATCACAAATTAAATATGAGGGACTTATAAGACTTTTTTAAAATATTAAAAAGAAATGTATAAAAATGTTGATTTTGATTAAGTTTAGTGATTTGTCGAGATTTGGTGTTTTGATTAGTTTATCCTGGTGTCTTTGGCTTTAAACATTTTCAATGTGTACCGTTAAGGCTTAAAACATTTATTATTGTTTTTGGCTAAAAATACCAGCACTGTTCAGTGTTAATTAAAACTTTTACTTGGTTTACATTTTTGTCCGAAAACGTCCACTGTATTATTTCTTTTGGCTAAAAACATCTCTTGTATTTATTGATAGTTCTTAGCTTAAAACATCGGCATGTTTAAAATTGTTCTTTTTATGTTAGTAACGTTTGAGGCAAGAGAAATAAATTGAAGATTCCAGTCCGAATCGTTTAAGTTATTAACATTATTTAAACATATTACCGAGTAAAATGTGGCAAATCGCTAAACATTATGTATAAAAAAAATGTTGAAGACAAAGAAAAAATTGATTAAAAAAAATTAAAATTTTATTTCTTATTTATCTGTTGTTATTAGAGTAGTTTTTCGCAGTACTTTCATGTTCTTTTAGTTTTTATTTAATTATTTTTATTTTTAATTAGAAAGTCAAGGTGTAATAAAAAAACCGACTACTTTTTTGGTGTTTGTTTGACAGCTCAACATGATCGTTGATTACTTTATTTGAAATGTTTCACAGTAGGGTTTACTAACAGTGGGTTGTAATTGTTGGCTAATCTTATATTACGGTATATATACACACCATTGTTGTAGCAAAAAATCATTATAACTTATTATTAAAGATGCTAAAAAGATTCTGTTCCTTCAAGCCGGATATCTTAGTTTAAGATCCGGCTCAAAGGACCATTTTTAAAATCTAAAATATACTATTATTTAAAGATGTTTACTATTATTAATTATTTGTTATATATGGTAATATATTATGCTTTCTGCCCTAGATCACAAATTTACTACTCTGATAACCAAATTTTACTTTATTCCTTTTTTTTACAATATTTTTAATTATCTGTATTTGTTTTTATTTTTATTTTGTTATTTACTTTACCATCCTGATTTCTTTTCTGTTTTCAAGAGATGCATTTTTGTAATCGTTTATATTTTTTTAAGAAAAATTAAAAGAAAGAGAAAATATTTGAAAAAATAATTTATTTTTGTTTTCCTTTTTTAATCTGTTATTTCGAAAGCTTGTTGTGAGATGGTTGTAATCAACTTCCAACCCTTGTTTGATACAGAAATAAAAGAATTTTTACTAGGGAATGAATGTCAGTAGATTCTTACAATCTGCTGTTTAGTTTAAAAATCCTCTTGGTTATAAGCATTTTGGTGATTGACCAATCAGAGAAGCCGCTACCAACACCTAAAGAGAAACAAAATTCCAACCGCCATAACCACTGTAGGAAAATAACCTTCTTCCTGACAATCTTCTTCCTGTCGATTTTCTTGTGTTTACATCATTTTGAAAACTACTTTCAAATTAATCATAAAAATGATATTATTTATTTACAAATAAACGGTACAAGACCTTGATACAATTTTAATTTTATAAATACACAAAAAATATTAAACAGAGATATTGAAACAGGAACTTATTAAATTTCAAGATTAATTTAATAAAATTACAATAATAAAATAAAACTACACAAAAGAAATTTAAAAAAAAAACATCGCCAAGAAAATACAGGTAAAATAACATGATTTGTTTACATAGTTTTTTCCCGCTCCCGTCTTGCTGTGATTTTTTTTCTTTAGAATTGGCAGTGGCTAAACTGACCTGTCAAGATTTTTAAAGTAGTCAATAGGACTGTAAAACATGCCCCTTGCATCTTGTGTGAGGTCATAAAGGAATTTTTACCTTTTTATTATAGAAATTAGATTCGAATTTGAACCTAGGAACCCTAGCTTAAACTAACTTTCAAAAAACCAATATGGAAATGTTTGATTAGTAGGGGAGGGATCTTACTATATCAGGAGATTTTAGGGCCTTTGACAACCTTTAGTAATAAAACACCTTTAGCTCCCAATGTCTATCACTTACACGAAAAATCAGGTATGTATATTCGTCACAGAGAGACTGATATATTAATCTCTTTGACCGAGTATAACATTTTTTAATTAGTAGGGTAGCTATTTTAATAAAAGGTTAGACAACCTTTAATAATAAATCATCTTTATCTTTCTACATCGAAAATCAGCCGTACATTATGGCGCGAATGAGGATTTGCTGTGACGATGGAAACCTCTTTAAAACTTCTTAGTTGGAGATCACGATTAAAATTAGTTGACAGTGTGGGAAAATAATGGGAGGGAGCCAATGAGGTTAGTCCTGGATGTCTACGACAGAGTATACTAGACCCGCACAACACTCCACATCTGAACCTGAATCTATACTTTAGATCTGGATTTAGATTTCATTTAATTTATCCACCCAAGTTGGCAACACTGAATGCCGTTATTTTGAAACCTTAGAATAATACTTTATATAGAAGGAGCACTACTGATAACACGAAAGCCGGTTGACTGGTGCAACTAAGTAATGCTGCCACCCTAACAATATACAATTTTCTAAAAAAAAGTTGGCAATACTTCCGGTTGCTGAATTATTATGTTTTATTATTAATTAATGATTGATTATTCATAAAATACTGATATAAATATCGGTGCAATACAATATTTAAAGCATTTTAGATTGTAGTTTATCGTATTTATTAAAATTATATATAATAAGTAGTCCTCGTCAACTAAATGTAGATTCTTGTATTCCGCCACCCTTTTGCCATCTAAGACCAGTTTTATTAAATATTCAGCAGGTGTTTTAAGTTATTATATTTGTTCTTTACGATCTTTCTTCATTAATAGATATTTATGACAAATATTTAAAATAAAGTTTTGTTGTCAGGTTGGCAGCATTACTTAGTTGCACCAGTCAACCGCCTTTCGTGTTATCAGTGGAATTACATTGTGTTTACGGCCCTGTGCTCCTTCTATATATAGTATTATTCTAAGTTTGAAACTTTCCAAGGGAAATTCTGCACACTCGCCGCCATCTTGTATGAGTTAGTTACCTGTGATTTAGCATTTTATTTTTTTAAGTTTTACCGTAAAATTAAGAGAAGGTGCATACTTTAGATGATTACAAACTTACATCCAGCATATGAGGTTTAGGAAAACACACTCTGCTGAAGATGGAATGATCTTGACCATAATCAGCAGCTGAACTACGGGACTCGCGAGCGCGTCTTCGTTCAGCTAAGTGCACTAACTTGATTAAATATTGGCCAATTTATTTATAAAATTTACAGCTCCTTAAGAGTGCTTATTCAAATATATACTTGGTACCCGTTGATAGATTAAGAATTCTATTTAATGTGTAAAAATCAAACATATATAACCTGCTCTCTTGCTTATGCTACTTTGTTTCCTATATTATTATTATTTAATTTTACATTAATTTATTTAATTTGTTATCGAACCAGTTAGATCAAGAGCCCAGGGGTGTTTTGTTAATAAAAAGTGTAATGGCTGGAACCGGTCTCAATTTTTCGTAAATACCTTCCTGAACAAGGATCTGCAATTCTGCCGACTCGTATCGGATGGGCGTCCCAAGCAGAACGCACTTTACAGGTCAAATTTACCACCCAAGTTAACAAACAGTGTAATGGCTGGAACCGGTCTCAATTTTTCGTAAATACCTTCTTGAACAAGGATCTGCAATTCTGCCGACTCGTATCGGATGGGTGTCCCAGGCAGAACCTTTGACCCCTAAAGTGCGTTCTGCCTGGGACACCCATCCGGCAGAATTGCAGATCCTTGTTCAGGAAGGTATTTACGAAAAATTGAGACCGGTTCCAGCCATTACACTTTTTATTAACAAAACAACCCTGGGCTCTTGGTCTAAGTTTATCTGTCTTGAAAACCCATGAAATTATATATATTGAAAATTTGATGTGGTTTTATTTGAGTACTGAGACTCATCCCTTCCAGTACTTAGTATTCACGCAAGTTCTGCTTCCCTTAATTGTAGTTACAGTCAGGTACGAGCCCCTGCCGCTACACTGGATGTTAAACCACACCCACAATTTTATATCAGGCTAACCTCAATGGTTCCTTAACACTATTTTCCCACACTGTGTGTTGGTTCCTTAACACTATTTCCTCACACTATGTATAAATAAATAAATCTTTATTTCTAATAAATTTACCTAAGTAAACAACAGAAAAAGTCAAACATATTATATATTAAAAATTCATATTTTTGCATTGAAGTATTCATCAAGGCTATAAAAGGCTTTGTCTGTTAAAATATTTTTAATTCTCTCCCTGAATAGGTTAAAAGTAAGGTTTCTATCTGATACACTTAGATGATTGAACAACTTGATTGCTAGAGATTTGTATCCGACCTCAGACTTACTAAGTCTGTGATATGGTACACTAATATTTCTATGAGATCTAGTTTTGTAGTTATGACTGATAGTTAAAAACTTATTTTCATTTATTTTTATGTACAACAGAGATTTATAAATAAATATGTTTACAACAGTCATTATTTTTAAATCATCGAAAAATTGTTTGCAAGATGTTTTGAAGTTTAGTGAGAGCATTATTCTTATTAGTCTCTTCTGTAGTATTAAGAGGCAGTTTGTATTTGCATGGCCACAGAGAAGGACACCATAGCTCAACCTACTCTCTATCATGGCTTTATAGAACATAACTAATGAATCTACAGGTAAGTAATTTTTAAGTTTTCTCATTATAGATTTTAACTGTCTCCCATACTATAGTCGTAACCAGAGACTATATAGATACTTAAACAGCTTGATAATTAAGCAGGTCGTTTCTTGTCATCTTTAGTATTCTTCAAAAGAAATGGGCTTAAACCTTTGACAGATAAGCATCAACTGAACTTTTAATTAGTGCACATAATAGTGTGGAATGCCAGGAAGAATGACCATATTTGCACATTTCCTTTGAAAATCTACTAACAGTTGAATAATGACTGGTAACGCAAATACACAAGTTTTAAAGCAAGAAATAGATTGTTAAACACAGAAGCACGCATTTCTAAGGAAATTCGCCCAGCATGCGAACCTCTGCGCCAGAAATCAAGACATATTTTCTGTGAAAGTAATTGAGACTTTATTTTTTTATATCTAGGTAGAAGTAGAGTGCCTGTATAATCATTATACAGGCACTCTAGGTAGAAGTAAACAAATAAATTACAAGTCTGCTTATTTTTTTAGGACAAAAAACATAAATAGAAATGTCCAACATTTTGCTTTGGTCGTGAAGAGGATAAAAAAGAAGAATCATTTTAAACAAAATCGGGGAAAAAGAAGAAGAAACTGAATTGCATTTTGTTTATAAATTTCGTTTAAGCGTTTTCTGAATTTTCTTGATAATTTTTGCATTATTTTTATTCTTTTCTACAAATTTAAATTAAGTGTGTGTTAGTTAAACTGTTTGAGAAGCGATATGTCCTGCCTGGTTATATTTAACGTTTGAGTAATTGGGCAAATTTTCGTTCAATGCTGGAGTAGTTTTGAACTGCTTTTACTAAAAAAAATCACAGCTTTAGCAGTAAAATGGCGAGCGGAAGCGTAAGTATTTTTATTAATCAATCATTTTGAGCTTTTCTTTTAAGTAATCTGGGAATCCAACGGTTGGACTTATAGGTAAGTCTTGGACTTCAGGGTTACAATTATCGACGAGGAATTATTTTTTAAAAACGCCTGAAATATGGATAGATTGACTAAACATTTAGTACGTTGACTAAACATTTAGATCCGCGTATCGTATAGAGTACGATCTCTCAATACGGTAATTTAAGCTGTATGAACCATGCGGAGGGGATCCGATCGCATACGCTAGAACTAGGGAGATGGTTATACTTAAACCGCTTAAACGCGGTTTGTTTTTGTTTATACTTAAACGCGGTACCGCTTCGCACGGCCTTCGTCGTCTTTAAACTTACACAGAACGCTTCTGATTACTTTTAAGTTTTTCATTCAATTAATTTATTTATTTAGTTGATTCAATCAGGTAATAATGAAACAGTGGCTAAAGTTTACTAGAAGATATATTTTGGCATTTAATGATGTCTGTTTTTGAATTACATCGACAAGATGCTGTGCACATGTGATTAAATGTAATTACCTGATAAAATCAAATAAATGAATTATACTTATGAAATTTATACTTACCTGCCATCTGTACATTCTCTAGTAGTTTTTAAAAAGACTTCCTTTTACTTTTAGTGTCTGAATTTTTTTAACTTGACAACAGCGAACCTTTTTTGTGAAAAATAAATAAAGTAAATAATAATGTTGTAATAACAATAAATGTAGCTGTCATAACCAAATATTGCCATGGTATTCATAAATTTAAATATAAAATATAATCAGTCATTTCTAGAAAGCTATTGGGGTTAGGTCATGAGTTGTCCACATCGGTCCACAGAAGCGCTAAATTTTAGTAGCTTGCGATAATCGAATCCAAACTTTTACTCATTTAAGTTAACCCCCCTCCCCTGGATAGGACACAAAGAGA
Source organism: Microvelia longipes (assembly GCA_018340805.1). Taxonomy (NCBI): domain Eukaryota; kingdom Metazoa; phylum Arthropoda; class Insecta; order Hemiptera; family Veliidae; genus Microvelia; species Microvelia longipes. Next base: position 512,346 of record JACMZG010001918.1, read on the forward strand.
CTTATACTTAGAGGGAGAACTTTAGTAAAATAACTCAGTGATAAGTGGTCCAGAAGTAAGACCACCTCATACCTGGGAGTTGGACCTCTACGTCCTGCACCCCCCACCCCTTCTGTATGAATTTCTACATCACTTTAACCATAATGATTTTCACTCCTACTAGAGAAGGACACTAGAGACTACCCACCTCTCTACGACACCTTTCGGAGCATATATTTATAATGCACACTACAATCGGTGGGCAAGACTTACCAACTGAATGGGTTAAACCTTAATTCTGCTACGGTTCACACTTACCTTTAGGTAAGCTGATTCATTTTTCTACTAAATTTTGTTCTGCTTCATTTCAGGGAGGGGATCACCGTAGAAAGTGGGATGCCGAAGAATATGAACGCCTGGCGCAGGAACGGATAGAACAAGAAACAGATATAACTGAGAAGTTAAAACAACGTCAGCCGCCTGTAAGGAGAGATTTACTCAGGCAGAGAGACTATAAGGTTGATCTTGACTCTAAGCTCGGCAAATCTGTTGTTATTACTAAAAATACTCCTTCATCCCAGACTGGAGGGTAAGTAATCGAGATTCCAAACTTGGCAAATCTGTTGTTGGGTCTACTGATGTTACATTTTCCACTGAATTGGTTTTTTGCAAATATCTTAAGACCTATGCCTCGGAGGCCACTAAAGGGCATTACAAAAATTATTCCTCTCTTGACTATTTTGTCCCCCTATAAGTCTCTTGCATTTCTTTAGTAGAGTTAACCCTTTAAAGACTAATGCGCAAAAATGCATAACAAATTATGAATGTATTCAAAAATTGGGCCATTTTTAAGGTCAATATTGATCTCTGACTTTTACTGATTTTGATGATATTTGTGAGAGACGGAGCTACCTGCTTTCTATCCCCCTCTACTTTTCGGTATTTAAAATGTTACAACTTTATTTCATTCAAAATGATAACTCTAAAACCTTTTATTATATTAAACAATCTAATGTTAAAAACTGACACCATGACAACAGCTATTTAAACCTATAATACAGTAAAGCACTGCTGGTCTAGCCTAAACATGACAACAGCTCCGAAACCAATAATACAGTAAAGCACTGCTGGTCTCTAGCCTAAGCTTTAGTGTTCAGGAAAATAATGGGAGGGAACCAATGAGGATAGTCCTGAATGTTAAACCTTATTGGTTCCTCAACACTATTTTCCTGCGCCGTCAACTGATTTTAGCCATGTGTCGTACTATAGTGAAAAAAATTGATTTGTTACATTATGTCAATTAATGTCATCCTAGACGTTTTGAACGCTATTTCAGATCAAAATGAAACTTGGTACAAAAATCAACCTTGCTAATATCCCAAACCCTATTGTTTATATATTATGTGTGGCGTTATAAAACCCACAATAATGACCCTGCAAACATTGAAAGAAATCACAAATCTTGATATAGCCTTTAGATTTGGCTGAAATTTTTTACACATATACTTAAAATGTATGGTTTACAAAAATATAAAGTTCCATTTTATTATCAGTATTAGTTCTGGTTTTATTGATTGAAATGTATATGTCTGTCAAAACATGTCAATTAATGACATTGATTGACATATGGCCCAAATTTTACCTATTTCTGCTAGGTAAACTTAGTTTAACTTTAGACATTGATACCATGAAGTTTGCTTACTATGCGCATTTTCATTCACGTTTGCTGTATTGTATTAAAGAATGGGGAGCAGCCCCCGTAGCCAACAGTATTTTTATTTTGCAAAAAAAGCTATTCGTATCATGAATAATGCTAAACATTATGCTAAGTGCAAACAATATTTTATTGAAAATAAAATTTTAACTTTTCATTTAGCCAATATTTTTTCTATGTTGTTGTTCGTTAAAGCAAAGTATGATAAGGGGGAGTTCAATTATATTAAGAACCAAAATTATGGCACTAGATATATTGCTAACATCAATATTCCCACTTGTAGGCTCAACAAATCACATCAGTCCCCAAATTATAATGGAATAAGGTGCTTTAATAAATTACCAGCTTTAATAGTTGAACTTCCACCCAAAAATTTCAAAAAAAGCATTAAAACATTGTTGATTGAGAAAGCCTACTATAATGTTATAATATGACACACGGCTAAAATCAATTGACAGCGCGCCAAAAATCCACCTCATGCCAACCTCGGTATAAAAAAATACATTTTTCGTGAATAAAATCATAAAAAGAGATTTGACGGAAGAGCATTATAGAGTTATCGTAGGGTTCTTTTTAATAGAATGAAAGAATAAAAAGTCTGTCCACAGTTAAAGATGTTAATTTAAAATAATGCAGAGCGCTTTCTACCTAACAAGAGGTCATCATCAGTGCCTATTAAACAAATAAGACAAAATAAAACGTAAAAAAACTCATGCATTAAAATACAAAATATAAAACAGAAAACAGATTTATTGCAGAAACGAACTTAATCCATTTTTATCAGTTTTTTACGTTTTAGTTTGTCTTATTTGTTGTTTCATCATAGGCACTGATGATGACCTCTTGTTAGGTGGAAATCGCTTTGCTTTATTGTAAATAAATATCTTGAATTTCGGAGAGACTTTATATTCTTTGATTCTGTTACGATGGTCCCCGAAAAACGAATGGTTCTTTTTAGTTTTCTCCAGTCTTCTAAAGGGAGTAGTGATATTGTTAGCCTTGCATACGTAATGTTAACAATATGTCATTCCCATTACATTAGGCCTGCGTATGAATTGTGTTTGTGTTTGCAGGTATTACTGCAATGTTTGCGACTGTGTCGTTAAAGATTCCATTAATTTCTTGGACCATATCAACGGCAAGAAACACCAACGGAATCTGGGCATGTCCATGAGGGTGGAACGCTCCTCCCTAGACCAGGTTAAGAAACGGTTTGAAATGAATAAAAAGAAATTAGATGAAAAAAAGAAAGAATATCATCTAGAACAGAGAATCAAAGAAATACAGGAAGAGGTAATAAGAATAATAATGATTCATTTTTTACGTTTAAAGTTTAATTATAAGGTTTAAATTCAACCCACCAATATGATTGGTTGATTATTTTGGTTCTTCTAAAGCTCATTAGATCAAAGACTGCATGAATGTGTTAATAACATAACAATATGATTGGTTGATTTCTTACATGAGGTTTAAATTGAACCAATCATATTGTTTTGTTTCTTCTAGAGCTCATTAAAACAAGACACTGCATCAATGTGGTAACTACAAAACAATATAATTGGTTGATTTCTTACGTAACTTTCGTAAGGTTTGAATTCAACCAATCATATTGTTTTGTTTATTCCAGAGCACATAAAAACAAAATACGGCATCAATGTGTTAATAACATAACAATATGATTGCCTGATTTCTTACATGAGGTTTGAATTCAACCAATCATATTGTTTTGTTTATTCCAGAGCACATAAAAACAAAATACGGCATCAATGTGTTAATAACATAACAATATGATTGCCTGATTTCTTACATGAGGTTTGAATTCAACCAATCATATTATTTTGTTTTAGAGCTTATTAAACAAAAGACTGCCATCAATGTGTTAACAACATAACAATATGATTGGTTGATTTCTTACGTAACTTGCATAAGGTGTGAATTCTGCTAATCATATTATTTTGTTTCTCCTAGAGCCATCTATGTCAGTTTTTATTTTTATTTATGTTTAAACTTAAATTCCCTGTGAAGTCTAAAAAAATATGTTTACTTATTGACAGAAGTTACATTAATTATTCGCTTGCAGGAGGAGAAGCTGAGGGAATACCGCAGAGAAAGGAGGAAAGACAGGAAACGGAAATTGGACGATGGCGGGGATGATTCAGCGCCTAAACCTCCGACTGAGCTGGCTAGCATTATGGGTTTCTCTGGATTTGGAACTTCTAAGAAATAGTACCTATATGAATCACCAGAATTAAACACTGAATTGACAAGTGTCTGTAATAGTTACTATTGAGTGGGTTTTGGGTCCGGGGAATAAACTCACTCTTTTGCACTGTGACCAGAAAATAATAAGTCTGTGAGAGAGGTACCCTATGTTTTTTATCTATTGGACCCTTGAAATACGCAATATGTCCACAACTTGGATTGCTACCTACAAGTAAATGGCAAAAAGATCAGGAACGTGGAACCTCGGAACTTTTCCTCATCACATAGGATTCTCCCTGTTTCGGAATCGCTTCACTTGTCCTCTGAATATAAAAATGGTTAAAGTATGATAAGGGACCCACCCACAAAACAAATAAATTTCCCTAAAATTTTTGACGTACAAAAATTATTTTAAACAAAATAAATAAAAGCATTCATTCTGGGGTTCATAGAAAGGCTTTGGGGCTTTGAGTAGGGCATATATAAATAAGAGTAAGACAATAATGTATGAAATAAGTAAGTTTTACTTTAAATGAAGGGTGGGTTCCTTATCATACTATCTACAATGGGGTAAGAGTATTATAAGGGACCCACCCTAGAAGAATATCATATTCCCTTCATTGGGTTGGAAGAAAGGCTTTCTTAATCTCCCTTATATATGCCCTACTCAAAGCCCCAAAGCCTTTCTACTACCCCGAGAAGATGTGTTGTATTCTTCTAGGGTGGGTCCCTTATAATACTCTTACCCCATTGTAGATAGTATGATAAGGGACCCACCCTTCATTTAAAGTAAAACCTTGTTATTGGATACATTATTGCCTTTATCTCCCTTATATAGGCCCTACTCAAAGCCCCAAAGCCTTTCTACATACCCGAGAATGGATGTATTTATTTATTTTTATGTTTAAAATAATATCAAAAAATATAGGGAAATTTATTTGTTTTGATTTTGCGGGTGGGTCCCTTATCATACTCTAACCATAAAAATCACCAAATTTGTGCCGCAACACGTCTTCGGACGAGGTTAGCTCGTCTGAAGACAACTTGCTACACGAGGTCAATGGTCCTTTTTAGCTTTAGAAAACTAAAAAGAATCATATGTTTTTGAATGAGCATAAATAGAGGCCATCGTAACAGAACGAAAGAATTTAAATCCCTCTTAGAGGAGGTTTCAGTAAGGTTACACAGAGCCCCAAAAATATTTTTCAAGCTTCTCAATGTATTGAAATTGGCTATGCCTCCTCAAGTATATATCTTTATGAAGTGCTTGGCTGAAATATGGACGTCTAATGAAAAAAAGGTGTTGTCACATTTATTGCTATTATTGTTTACTTTACTTCTTAATGTAGAATATATGGAAGCAAAATATTTTCCCCTAGTAGGGAGAAAAAGTTTACTTCTCTCCCTCTTGTAGAGAGAGAAAACTGACGCATAACTCCTGGTCTGAATCTACTGGGAGAGAAGTAACTTGCAGGAGAAAAAATATTTTTACCTCTTGTAGGGTGAAAAAGTTTACTTCTCTCCCTCTTGTAGAGAGAGAAAACTGACGCATAACTCCTGGTCTGAATCTACTGGGAGAGAAGTAACTTGCAGGAGAAAAAATATTTTTACCTTCAGTGGGGAGAAAAATTATACTTCTCTCCCTCTTGTAGAGAGAGAAAACTGACGCATAACTCCTGGTCTGAATCTACTGGGAGAGAAGTAACTTGCAGGAGAAAAAATATTTTACCTCTTGTAGGGTGAAAAAGTTTACTTCTCTCCCTCTTGTAGAGAGAGAAAACTGACGCATAACTCCTGGTCTGAATCTACTGGTAGAGAAGTAACTTGCAGGAGAAAAAATATTTTTACCTCTTGTAGGGTGAAAAAGTTTACTTAAAAATTAATTGTTGTTCAATAGATCAAAAGGTACCTTTTATAAGGAACCGTAATTTTAACACTTGGTGTTACTGTATTCTATTTTCTCTTTATACTATTTTCTCCCTCCTGGATAAAAAAATCTTAAACTGACCACAGGGGAAATAGATCTTTGCTCCCAAGCACTAATTAACTTCCTCAGCTTCGCCATGGTGAGTTGACTCAATGGTTTCCTCAGCAAGCCTTGGGATTTGAATAATATGATTCCTTCGGCTTTTGCCTCTGGAACCATTGTGACTGCTCAGGGAGCAAAACCTTACATTTCTTCCTTGGTAAGTTAATAACTATAAAATAAAATTATTTATATTGTATATTATGGATTAATTTTCTGTTCATTGTCGTGTATATTAATTCAACTAGCTAAAGCCTTATTCTTAATAAACTTAGTTTAAGGCTTAAACATAGTTTATAGGACTAAAGATTAGGGGCTAAGTTTTATGTAATAAGCGATTATTCAGTTTTTTTGAAAGTATTGTAAATAAATAACAATTATTTTATATTTTGTTGATTTATTATGCTGTTTTTATATATTTGTAACTTAATAAACGAGGATTCATATTTAAAATCCGTTAAAAAAAATCACATTGATATCGCTATGCTCATCCTCCCTACTTCATACTCGCTTAATACATCTTGTAGGGACTCGCTTCACTCGTTCTAACATAGTAAATATATCCGTTTCATACCCAGGGGTCACCTATCAAGGCACTGGCTCGACGCTGCTTAACTTTTATGATTTAATAAAAATCATGGATATAGTTATCGTATTGAAACGAAACTTAGTGTACTTATTTATTATGTGACGATCTATGCTTGTACCATATTTCAACTCAATTATATTATTTTTTTAAAAATGTACACAAGATCAATTTGATAAAAATTGATCTAATGCTGATAATGAGATGAAACTTGGCAATTATGTTAGTCTTATACATAAGTGCTATATCTCAATCTGATAGCAACATTTATCTGAATTTTCAAAATTTTTGCTGAGGCAATAGTGCTGGTTAATGACGTCATACATATGTTGTACTTTATTAAGTATGGCCACGGCTATAGCCGATTTGTAGCCATTATTAAGTTAAAAAAAAAAATAATAAAATAAAATAGATAAAATAAAATAATAGATAAACAAAATAAAAGGTAAAATTATTATAATTTGTAAAAAGAAGAGTTTAATTTTTGTATACTTTTGAGTTATTACTTTTATCTTATGTATTTAAGCTACAATAAATGGTTATTATTATTATTATTATTAATGACGTCATAAATTTTTTTTCTGAATAGCAACAACTAGACCTATAGATGGATTTGTGTACTAAGTTCCAACTCTCTAGCATAAATACATTGGAAGCTATGATGATGACAGACAACTTTGTGAAAACCACTTAAAAACATCTGAAACGGACAACTCCCGTGACATCCCCGTTTTGGATATTTTTGCAAACACAATACTTTTCCTATATACCTATGATATATATAAATAAATAAATAAATAAATAAAAAAACATTTATTTATATTTTATATAAGGAGAAGTCAAAATCTCTTTATTTATAAGACCCATATATACACCTGTGTTGTGTTTTCCCAACACAAGTTGGTGTTTGGTGTTGGTGGTGTTGTTTCTCATTTATACCTTAGGTATATAGAGTAGTTAGTATTTTGTTAGTTATATAGGTATACATAGGTCCCAAACCAAAGTCCAAGGCCTCAAGAGGCCCTTAACATATGATCAGGACCCTAGAGCAGTACGAAAGAGCCCTTACGATTAAACATAAAAAAGTTTGGTTAAAAATTTTATTTAAATGAATAAACTTACAGTCTATCGTTTAGTTTAAAAATCTTGACTGGTCAGTTTAGGCACCACGGAGTTTTAAGAAAAAAAGTCCCTGCAAGAAGGGAGCGGGAAAAAACTATGTATATATATCAGGCTATTTTACCCGTATTTTCTTGGCAATGTTTTTTTACATTTATTTTGTGTAGTTTTATTTAAAAATATAATTTTTAAGATTAATTTGAAAGTAGTTTTCAAAACGATGTAATCAAAAGAAGAACCACAAACAAAGTGAACGATTGCCGGGTGGAAGGTTTTTTCCCTACAGCGGTTATGGTAGTAGGGATTTTTTTCTCTTTATAAGTGAGAGGTTGGCAGCGGCTTCTCTGATTGGTCAATCCCCAAAATACTTATGACCTTGGGGATTTTTAAACTAAACGATAGACTGTAAGGTTTTATTCTTACTTATGCATTTTATTTACTTAAGTTTTTAAATTTATTTAAATAAAATAATATTTAATTTTATTGTATATGAAATTAAAGTTAACTAAATTAAAATAAACTTGCTTAGTCATTAATACCACTCTAGTTAAAAGTAGACCCCTCTGAGAAGCAAAATAGCACCCCCCCCCCCCCATTGGGCCCCTTGAGATGTAGGTTTGTGCTCTTTTAGGCAAAACCCGCCTCGGGCCTTTTTGGATCAGTCCGTCACTGCTATTATTGTTATAATTATTATAATAATCACTGTTACCCCGTATCCAAGAGACTAGTTTTTAATTTATTTAAAGACTGATGACGAATACTAATAATATTGAGACTACTACTAGTCTCTTTGCCCGTACCTGATTTTTTACACTTTTTAAATTATTCTTTCAAGACACAACTTAAATTGTGTAAATTAACCAGTTATTTATTTATAGAGGCTTATACAAAATTACTTCACGGTAGTAAAAGTGTTCTAAGACTATCAGATTTTTCGCGATTAAAGTGTTTGGCTAGTATAGTGACAACAATTTTGTTGATGTTAAACACTTTGCTGTTCTGGCTGTGAGTATTTAAAGCTTTTATGTGTACGTTGTTTTCTTTGTTTTGATTAGTAGGGATGATGATGACGTCACTAAGTACGCTTTACGTTTGGCTTCATGCTAAAGACTTGAGTGCCTTTATATTAGGATAAACAAGCACTCTACTAAAGACTATAGGATTGTATCATAGTTTTCCATCATTTCAAGGATTTGTATTTAATTTGCAAGCTCCAGAAATGTTCCAATCGGTGTATAAATGTAATATAATTAACTTAATGAGCTTTACATTGGTGCAAATGATGGATATACCGCAACTGTTAGTTGTTTGAGGATGTGGGTTGAATTCAAACAGCCATAAATGCGGGTTTATGACACCATAAAAAAATATTTTCTGGATAGCTCAACTAGAGCTAAAGATTAATCTTTAAACCAAATTTCAACTCAAGCATAAATACGCTAGGAGCTACGATGATAACAGACACACACATATACAATGTTTGTATGACCTTAAAAATTTCTAAAACGGATAATTCAGGTGACATCCCGGTTTTGGATTTTTTTGGAACCGCAATACTTTTTCTATATACCTACGGTATGAACGGGGAAAAGTAAAATCTTAAAATACATAACTCACATTCACGCAATACATAAAATGAAATACACAACTCGAATATTCACGTAAATTAATAAGGTCACGTGGTATATATTTAAAATGATTAAATTTAAAACAACCTCTAAATACGTCCTTACTTAGTTGAGATTATTGCCGTCTTGTCTAGCGCTATAGTAGCTCTTTACATTTCCCAAATCAAAACACAACATGGCGGTCTCTAGTTCGGTCCATTCGTGAAAGTTCGTCCGTATTTCCTCTTAATTCGTTGTTTATCGCCTAAACTATCCGTTAATTATTAATTATTTATTTATTATAAACATTAATAACATTTTAATGAATAAATCACAACCGATTTGATAAGTGCGTAAGAAGTAGGAAAAGTGTTTTTCGATCGAGTTACTACCGTGTGAATTTTTTTGGACAAGTGATTTAAGTACCTTTTATTGAAATTCACATCGTTTATGTAATTTTTATTAATTATCTACATTAACAACAATAAGCAATAATCTTATTAAATAGTTTAAAAGTATTAAATTTTAGATTAAACGCGAAAAAGGACATGAAAGGACACTATTTTGATAACGTAAAATTTATGTAACTGTTCTTCATTTGTCATTATTTATTAATTATTTTAGACTAAAGTTATCTCGCATAAATAATACATTTCTATTAATTTAAGTATGAACTTACTCGTTTGAAAGAAAGTGGAGGTATAATTGACGTTTGTAAAGGTTTGATTGAGATGACTTAAGTTCTCAAAGTAATTTAGATGTTTTTAGAGAATTTTTAGCTACTTATTTGAAATTTGATGTAATTTTAGGATATTTAATTGATATCTTTTGTTTATATTTGTGTAAATAAATAAAACGGGAGTGTCAGAATGGATTTTTGGGCGTTTCAAGCATGATTTGGACAAGTTAAAGGAATTATTAGAGGGAAAGACGTAAGAAAATAGTTTGTAGAGTAAAATGCTTTAGATAATTTAATTTTCCGATGGTGACTTAAATTTCCCTGGTTTTTTTGTTGGTATTTTTGTTTTGTTTTTGTTGTTATGTCTCAAGTCTAAGTTATGAGTAGTGAACATGAGTTTGACAGTATAGAGTCGTGCGGGGACTCTGAACATGGTGATTGTCGGGATTCAAGAGTGACTGGTATTAGTTGTCGGGCGCTTAAGAATGCTGTGGCAAGTTTGTATAGACTCGATGACTTCTATATGGAGTCTATCGGGGCTGGATCCTTCTCAGAAGTTTTTAAGGTAATTTTTTGTAATATTAATCTTAGAATAATACTAATATAGAAGGAGCATATGACCGTAAACACAATTACTATGTACTCACAGCGTATTTAACAGGCGATCGTATTGCATACGTGTGCAATACGGTCAACTAATTTCACGGTTCTTACAGCGTATTTGTTTAGTCGATCGAGTGAGATTACGTAATAACTGATCCCGCCAAAACATGGCGTATTTTATAGTGAAGGTTCACTTTTAATTTTACGAAAGTTTAAAACAAAAAATATATTTAATTAAATTGTAATTTCTTTGCATAATAATAAAGTTACACTAAAAAAATAATATTCCAAAAATTATTTGATCAAAAACGGTAATATAGAAGTGAAATAAAAGTTTGACAAGAAGGTTATCTATTAAATACCAATGTCTCTAAAGGTACATACAGCGTATCGGGGGATCCATCTCCCTAGTTCTAGCGTATGCGATTCTTCTAATTCCCATCCTTCCCTTGGTCCTAAGCATATTCTGTCACTTTAAGTTAATTCAAATATTTACCAACCTCTCTCCTAATATTTACCAACTATAACAACCTGTTCAAGCGGCTTTCCCTTTTTTTTTTAATTTATCCGCTTAGTACAAAACATTTAATTTATATAGATTTTATTTTTTAAACGCTTGCATCGTTTTTGTTTTCCATATTTTTAAAGAAAAAAGTTGGAAAACATAAATAATCTAGGTATTAAATACGTATTAGTCCAGGTGACTCAAGTTCAATTACAACTCTACTAAGCAGCATCACTCGTACCTTTATAGGCAGATATGTTACCATTTGGTTTGCAAAAACTAAACATAAACAAATCAGTTTGTGAGAACTATAGAATAGCCCGTGGTTATAAACAGTTGACAGCGTGGGAAAATAATGGGAGGGAGCCAATAAGATCGAACCACACCTACAATTTCATATAGTGCTTAAGGTATGCGGCCAATACACAGAATGAATGGAGTTTAGTCATGGGTTCAATCCCAGTAGGGCCTCTAGGATTTTTATGAGAGGGATTAAAATTCTGTGTACCAAGTCCTTCACAAGGGACGTAAAGCCGGTGGTCTCGAGCCTGTGCGTTGTCAGGTACTCGTTAAAGATCCCTTACCCTAAATGAAACTGGGTATAGGCAAAATTTAGGGCTCTCATTGTAGATTTATTATAATACTATACTGTTTCTGCCTTGTAGTTTAAAGTGTGTGGAGGTTTGGTTTAACAGTGAGAGCACGTGTTGTTCCCAGTTTTCTCTAGACTATAAGAGTCAGTGAAAATATGTATGATTGCTCTAAAAAGCATGAGAGGAACCATAGAAATTCACGGTTCTACTGTCTAGATTAGATGAAATATACCTACACTTGAAATTAAAAGGAGTAGAACACTATCTTAGGGAGTTGGCAAAAGGGCCCAACAACGTGGCCTACTTGCCTAGTACTTACTACCACTCCCCCATATTACTATCACTACTACTACTAACCTCATTGGTTCCTCATTTATTGATTTTAGCCGTGTGTTATACTTAAGTGTCCCTGACTGGTGCCTTAGTAGTTAAACAAGACTCTCGTTGATTAAAAACTGGTCCGTTGCCCTCATAGGGAAAAAGGTGGTAGTCGGAACACTGTCTCTACCGCTGACATCTCATTTTAACGTCTCATTATACTTACCATGTATAGTAGACCCCATTGAGTTTAGAGTGAAGTTTACCCTCTGAAAATTGTTAAAAGAAGCAATACATAGGTAATCCAAAAATGTACAGTATTTAAATTAATAGGGTTCAATTGATGGCATATTAACCTTTGCCGAGAGGGATATCTTATCATTATTTTTTAGGGGATTTACGATGTACAGGTTTCCTGTTTTTTTAAACAATTTCTGGGGAGTTTTGAGTGTCCCTCTAAAAATTGTTAAAGGAAGCAAGACGCAGGTAATCCAAAAGGGGGTGTGACGTTCGATTTTAACCAATCTTAATGTTTCGAACTGTCACATGATTTGACTGTAAACAACTTAGTCAATGAACCATTTAATGTTCATGGAAAGATGCTGACTTGTCCTATTTATTAAATTAAAATGTTAACTATGCTAGAATTAAATATATTGAAAGAGAGGGTATATGTGAGATGGAGGGAGAAGACTCAGGGGGAAGCAAAAGTTAGAGAGAGGGGACCTCAGAGTGTTTCAGGACATGGTACTAAAATGAGTACAGGTAAATTCTCCTTATTGATTATATTCTAGGGTATCCACCTTAAGTAGGTACCAATATTCTATTGTCAAAATGCTTAACCAATATGTCTGTTTATTCTTATTTAATAATTAAATAAATGTCTTGAACTTACTTATCTATCTTTTTAATGATCTATGCCTAATCCTTTAGACATTTAAGGTATGATTTATGGTAAGATCATAATGAATATGTGAGAAGCCATGAGTATGCCAAAACTCATGAAAGTGGCCCTCATAGGGGGTTCCGTAATTAATCAATGGGATCCACTTGATACTTTATTAAGTATTATTACCTCAGTTGAGGAGGACATAATAGAAGTACGAAGAGACTACAGTCTATAGTTTAGTTTAAAAATCCCCAAGGTCATAAGTATTTTGGGGATTGACCAATCCGAGAAGCCGCTGCCAACCTCTCACTCTAAAAGAGAAAAAATCCCTACCACAATAACAGGTGTAGGGAAAAAACCTTCTTCCCAGCAATCGTTCACTTTGTTTGTGGTTCTTCTTTTAATTTAATAGTTTTGAAAACTACTTTCAAATTAATCTTAAAAATGATATTTTAAAATTAAACTGCACTAAAGAAATGTAGAAAAACATCGCCAAGAAAATACGGGTAAAATAACCTAATTTGTTTACATATTTTTTTCCCGATCCCTTCTTGCAGGGATTTTTATTCTTAAGAATCGGTGTCTAAACTGACCTGTCAAGATTTTTAAACTAAACGATAGACTGTAATAATTAAAGAGAGGAAAATAATTCCTTATACTAATATTTATGCAACAGCTCTTATCATTCCAATGTAATGTATTTAAATAAACATGTACCTATTATAATGTTAATCTCATTAGCTTATTTATTCTTTGAAAATTCGCTAAAACAGAAAAAAAATCAGGTACGATGTACCTCGGAATTTTTTCAGCAGATTTGCTGGGCTCACCCTCCCTACTTCGGACTCGCTGTCCTCAGATAGTAAATGCATCTGCGTCCGAATTAAAAGAGAAAGTCTTTTCAAGGCACTACCCGTACCTTAAAAGTGTCTAAAGTAAATCAAAACAGACCCGATTTTAACTTCTAACTTTACAAAAACTAATTTCAACAGATTTCAAAATTTAACATTTCTTTCGGTGTCAACACGGCTTCTGACTTCACCTGCTTTCCAAAACTAAAACTTTTCCACTTCCAAAACAATATCTCTAAGGAGACCAAAATAATACCTCGTCTTGCCAACATTCATTTTCAAAGAGGAATAAATTACAAAAACAAAACAAAAATTAAACAAATGACTGTAAAAACAAAGGACTGCATTTTCCACAATCTGTATAATTCTCATCGGTCACCCATACAGCACTGACCACGTTTAATGCTGCTTAACTTTTATGATCCAACAAAAACTATGGATATAATTGTCATATTAAAACGAATCTTGGTGTACTTATATATTGCGTAAAGGTGTACACTTGTACTAAATTTCAACTCGATTAGATTATTTTCTGATTTTCAACAATTTTTATAACCGTGCACAACTCATTTGATTTAATGTTGATAACAAGATGAAACTTGCCACACATGTTATGTGGTTATGTCTTATACATAACCAAATGTGATCCAAATTTCAATCCGATTGCATTATTTTTCTGCGTTTTATGATTTTGCGAAAATTTTTCTAAGTCATTGCTGGTTAATGTCGTTCCAAAAAATTATTACCAAATAGCACAACTACAGTGGTAGACTGATTTTTGTGTGAACTTTCAACTCTCTAGCATGAATACATTAGGAGGTACAATGATAACACGCACATATACAGACAGACAACTTTGCAAAAAAAAAAAAAACCACTCAGGAGGCCTTTAAAACACCTGAAACGTATAATTCCGGTTTTTGGATTTTACGCCAACGCAATGCCTTTCCTATATACCAATGGTAAATGAGGAAAAGTAAAAACATATCATATATCATTTTGATACTACCGAGTTTTGCAAAACATGAATAGTTGACACACAATTATATTGTGTCAAAAACATATCAATTTAAAAAAAAAATAAAGATTATATCAAATTACAACAAACAATCTCCATCTAGAAATTCACAAACACTATGTACATCGTTCATGGAGAGATACTGTTTTAGTTTATTCATGAAATATTTAGTTGGAGGAGTAAAGGTTGCGTATCTTTGTGTAAGCTGTGCTAAAGCTGAGCACAATCACCCACATACTCCATCGACAGCTGTGGCCAGCAAATTAGAGGACTGTAATTATAATTATAAAGGCAAAGGAAAGTTAAATCTACAAACTCGATAAAAAACAACATCAATCTAAGTTTACCTGAATAATGAAAGTTTTATAATTAAATTAAATAATTAAAACATAAATGATATAATTAAAAATTAAAATAAGTAATTCTCAAAAAACAATGACTGAAAACTAGGTTTTGTAATTATAAAAGAATATTTACAAATATTTGATTGTATGGACGGTCTCCCATTAATAAATAAATAAATGAATAAATAAAATGCCCGTTTTAGGGCCTTTCGGCCCATCAGGGTATTCACCCTGCGGGAACCACATCAGGTGGGTAGCATCTACTACATTCTAAAAATTAATAAAAGATGGCGAGATCTTTTAATACAAATACTATTCATAAAATCTTGAGCATAGCCGGGCTGCGAACCCCGGACCTCCGGTGCCGAAATCGAACACCTTTACGATCACGGCCACGGAGGCAGTCTGCCATTAATGAAGATCATAAAAGATAAACTGACTAACCCATCAGACCTAAACTGAATTAAATAACATAAGGTACCTGGTTATATAAGTTACCCATTTGATGAAACGGTGAGCGGTGCGTAGCAGTGAGAGTATGAGCTTAGTAATAATTAGATGAGTAATCCTTACTGTATAGTAGTAAACAGCACAACATAAAGCAGATAATGGTAGAGTAACCAAAAACACTTTAGCATTAAGTTTTACTAAATACTAATATTTAACGACAAGTTATATATATAATATTATATATATTATATATATATATATATTATATATATATATATATTATCCCAACATCCATAGCTTACTAGTCAAATGACTGTTATCAGTTGATTTGATAACCTCTTATCTAATCGGTGATAAGATAATTCTCCTAATGTGTATTTAATTGTTTATTTCCTTCTGTATAGGTCAGTTACTAGCGACCCTTGGTTCCTCTATTCTATTTTCTTTCTCCTCTTCTCGAGTCTTTATAATTACTAATCAGACAGGGGGGTATGAATATTTTCACTTTTTTTCATTTATACCGTTGGTATGTACGAAAAGTATTGCGTTTGCACTACTGTAGTATATAAACCAAGTAGGGGAACAAACGCGATTTCTGTCAGACCTGGAATGTAGTTCTCATTTTGTCCACCAGGGGGTTGCCTCCAATTTTCCTATGGGCGCAGCCATCTTGTTTTAACCTCGTAAATGTAAACAAACTATTTACGGCACTGGACATTACTGTTTTTTAATACGTTACTTTTTATTTTTAAGCATAAAATGTTTATAATTTGTGTAAAAAATATATTTTTTAACATCTCATAGAGGTTTAAGTGATTCTTTTATTAATAGTTTTGTTTAAAGTAATTAAAACGAGCGGCTAATTAAACTTTTAAGTTAAAAAGATTTCTTAGGTTTTTGCCTTATATGTATATATATATATATATCTTTATGTCCTTAAGGGCGTAAACAGTGTACAGTGGCTATATATAGAGTCAACTATGCAGAATAAAATCAAAGTCACAGAACAAATTCTAAATAATGTAAGGAATGAAGAAGGGAATGAATACAAAAAAATGACCCCCCCCCCTACTATTGTAACTTCTTATTCCCATCATCAACAAATTTTTAAAAAGTAATAGAAATATATTTCACTTATTATCCAAGTCATAGGTAAAATTTAATACACTACAGGGATCAAAGAATTTCAGCTCTCGTATTATCTCTCTCGGCTAGGCCTCGGGAGTCAATTTTAGTTATCTCTCTCGGAAAAAACATCGGGAACTAACTTGTTTACCTCCCTCGGCCTTACGGCCTCAGGTGATAATGAAGTTTTCACCTGCAGCTTCGCCTTCATGTGCAAATTTGCCTTGAGCTGTACAAATTTTGTCTTCACCTTGTCGTGTATATAAACTATTTCATGCTCCAGGTATCGTTTCGGAGTTGTGAGTGCTCCAGTTGTGGGGATGCTCAGGCCCGTCAGTCAAAACTTGTGGGGGGGGATCAAACCAATCCCTTAGAGGCCGAAATTGACACGTCTGCAAGGGAATTCCATTAAAAAATACTTCGTCAGGTGGGGCGATGCCCCTCCCTGGGCCCTACCTTGCTACTGTTGAGATAACGACGGGCCTGGGATAGCTCCATTTGAAGCAGAATTAGTCGGGCGATGTATATAACATTTCCATCATATGTAGGAAGTAAGTAATATGGGGGGAGTGGTAGGTAAAACTTTTACCAGGCAAGTAGGGCACGTTGTTGGGCCCTTTTTGCAGCTCCCTAAGATAGTGTTCTACTCCTTTTAATTTCAAGTTGTAGCTATATTTCAATCTAATCTAGACAGAAGAGCCGTGTATTTCTATGGTTCCTCTCATGCTTTTTAAAGCTAGCTATCATACATATTTTCACTGACTCTAGGTCTAGTTTTGAAAACTGGGGAAAAAAACGTGCCCTCACTGTTAAACCAAACCTCAACACACTTAAAACTACAAGGTAGAAACAGTAAGTATTAAATGAATCTACTATGAGGGTCCTAAATGCTATACCAGGTTTATTTAGGGTAAGGGATCTTTAACGAGTACCTGACAAACGCAGAGGGCCTTCGAGACCACCGGTTTTACATCCCTTCTGAAGACGTGGTACGAGAATTTTTATCCCTCTCATAAAAATCCTAGAGGGCC
>JACMZG010001918.1:530984-737171 GCA_018340805.1 Microvelia longipes
CGAACTGATTAAGGTCCACAACCATGTAAGCCAACAAGAAGGCGCTGGGCTGCGAAGCGTCAGCCCGGGATGTTCAATTAGCGCTTGAGCTTCCTGTTCTTTTTCTAGGAAGCAGGATCATCTTAAACAGATAACCATCGAACGAGTTACCAGTAAAAACGCAATTAACTGAATTATATTAATATAATTAATATTTCCGTCGAGTTGAACTGTAAAAGGAAGTTTAAAACGATGAAAGTTTTTTTAATTGTTTATATTACACGTAAACTACCCAGCAACTCAATGCAATAATCCATTGACAGTAGTTATGCCAAGAAAATAACAGGCATTGTTAGTTAGGTACTCATACACACTCCTATGTCCAAATAAAGTTCTTGTATATATTTATCACACCACAACACACACACACATATATATATAATATATATATATATATTATATATAATAATATATATATATTAATATATAATACAACATAACACCCATCAATTTTAGTAATGTCTCATTAATATTCTCTAAAATGAATTATAAAAATATATTCTAAGTATGGAATTAATATCTCTATAATATTCAAAAATCTACCAAATAGGGCCTCTTCTATAATAATATCTCTATGATGTTTCAAATCAACCAAATAGGGCCTCTCTAGTAAAATATCTCTAGATATTTCAAAATTAACCAATAGGACCTCTCTAGTAATAATTCTCTTGATTTTCAAATATTCAACAATCGGGCTCTTCTAGTTAATAATATCTCATGATATTCAAAAATTTAACCAATGGGTCCTCTCTAGAATAAATCTCTATGATTTTCAAATCAACCAATACGCCCATCACAGTAATAATATCGTCTACTATCAAAATCAAATCAACAGCCTCTATATAATAATATTCTATGATGTTTCAAAATTCAACCCAAAGGCCCTCTTTTAGTAATAATAGCTCTAGAATGTTTCAAAATTCAACCAATAGGGCCTCAATAATATCTATGATGTTCAAAATCAATCCATAGGCCTCTCTTGTAATGAAAATCCTTTCTGATTATTGTTTTTCTGAAGTTATTCGTGATCTGAAAACTAATATAAACGCTTCTCCCCTGCCATATGATAAACCTTTTACTTGTCCGTCTATACTGAGATAATACTTAGCTGCATCTCTAGTAATATCTCTATAATGATTTCAAAATTCAACCAATAGGACCTCTCGTAATAATATCTCTATGATGTTTAAAATTCAACCAATAGGCCTTGTCCGTCTATACTGAGAATATTACTTAGCGATCTCTGAGTAATAATAGTCCTATGAATGTTTCAAATTCTGATAGAGCATCTCTAGTATAATACCTCTTGACTTTCTGTTTAATTATTGTTCCCGATGTTACTCGTGATCTGAAAACTAAAATACGCGTTCTCCATGCCCATGTGATTAAACCTTCCTTACTTGTGTCCCGTTTTATACTAAGATAATTACTTGTTCGCTAGACTTACAAAGCTTTCTATAGCGTGTACTAGGAACACTTCCTTATCGTACTGATGAAAATCTAATTCTAATATGTCAACATAGCTAAAATACGTTAAGATATCGTTTAGCAAAACTCCCTTCTCACCTTTGTAGCTTAATTCGTTTAATTTTAAACAAGATTTAATATCATCCGACGTAACGTTAGGTCGTATGTGGTGCAATCAGATGTATATATTTCTGCTTCCTAGTCGTCCTGATGAAAATCTAATTCTATATGCACTATAGCTAAAATCGTTAAGATATCGTTAGCAAAACCTCCCTTCTCACCTGTTAGTCTTAAGTTCGTTTAATTTTTAAACAATGCTTTTAATATCATCGACGTACTTTAGGTCGTATGTGGTGCACATTCAGATGTATATATTTTCTGCTTCCTTAGGTCGTCCTGATGAAAACTAATTCTATATGTCAATCTCATAGCTAAAATACGGATGAAGATATCGTTAGCAAAACTTCCTTCTCCCTTTGTGCTTAAGTTCCGTTTAATTTTTTAAACAATGATTTTAAATATCATCGAAACGTACATTTAGTCGTATTAGTGAACTTCATGTATAACATTTTTTTGCGTAAAGATTACTTAAATGTACCTTTCTTGTTTTTATTTTTATATATGTGAATCATTATTCAACTCTTGTTGTGTTCTTATTATCGTGTTTCCCCTATGACGTTCCATTGAGCGTTGGCTGATAAACTGACTTTTCGTCGTCTACCAAAAGTCTTTCTTTGATGGAATTTTTTTATCTGGATTCTAAAGCTGTTGCAATTTTGATGAGGCCGATGAACGACCTTCCGCCAGGTAGTTTGTAATCTGTAGTTTTAATTAACATTGTTTTAATTTGGTATGATGTAATACTGTTATGATCCTTAGTAACATTTCAAATTTCTGTAGGATAATCCGGCTTTTGAGAATTTCTTGTTGGATAATGAAAGCTTTTTAAAAAATTTTGGGTTAAAAGAATCCTAGATATTTATTAGTCTAAAGAATTCACTTAACTTTATTAGTTCATTTGATATTAAGTCGAAGGTGTCAGGTAATCTTCATGTTCAAAATTCAACCAATAGGGCCATCCAAGTAATATTCTCTTATGGTTGACTAAAATTTCAATTTAATAGATTATTTCCGATTTTTTGTACATTTTTTAAGAAAACATATAATACAATACAAGTCTTTAACAAAAATTAATAGTTTAAAAAATTGAGCCCGTATTTGGTGTAATATATGACTACAAGCATTGAGAATATTATTACTAGAGGGGCCCTATAGGTTAAATTTTGGAAACATCGAGCAAGTAAACTGGACCACCTTTGCGAATATAATATAATCATTTTAATGCAGTCAGTCATACAATAAAATGCTTCCGCGGTTATTGTCATGAAGATTTAGTCTCCGGTGGTGACCGCGGTCAATGTAGATGAAGAATCCGACGTTAAGCATCCGCAGTCTGAGGCATCTCCAGTATGTAGACACTCATGCGATAGAAACACAATTCAGTTTAGTTTTGTAGAGCATTGTGTTCTAATCCATGATGTCTACATCCCGAGATGCCTCCACAGTATAAACGAACATCGGATTCTTCATCACATTGACGCGGTCACCACCGGAAGACCTAAATCTTCAGTATCATACAGTAGAGCGTTAAAAGTACAAATCAAAATACAAACAATGAGTGGAACCGAAAAACAATTGATTTAATTATAACTTAACTCACTATTAAAGGAGGTCAATGAGGTACACAGAGCCCCTGAGAGCGCCAAAACAATTTTAGGACTCTAATCTATTGAGATAGCTATGCCTTCTCTAGTAATATAGCCTCTAATGAACAAGCAGGCTAAAATCTAAACCGATTAAATAACGGTTTCCCGTTTTAACGAAATTTCAAAAATAACTGGTTTTTAACGTGGCTGATAATACACATACACAGACAGCAACTTAGTAAAAACCACTAGGAGGTTTTTTTTTAAAACAAGTTCTTTATTGGCAAAAACATAAGAGCTTATAACACCTAAAGACGGATAAATACAAGTGACTTCCCCGTTTCCGGTTTTTTTGTAAAACTAAATATTCCCCTTTTAACCTGGAGGTTTGGTTTATTCCGCGAGGGCACATGTTGTTCCCTATTTTCACTAGCCTATAAGAGTCAGTAAAATAATGTAGATTGCTTGAAAAAAGGAAGAAGGAACAATAGAAATCCACGGTCTTCTTCTAGATTAGATGAATATACCTACACTTGAAATTAAAGGAGTAGAACAACTATCTTAGGGAGCTGGAAAAAAGGGCGCAACAACGTGGCCTACTTGCCTGGTAGTTACTACCACTCCCCCCCATATTACCACCTTACCTTTGTATAAATGAGAAAAGTAAAAAAATCGGGTACGGGGTAACCCTCGGAACTTTTTCCCTCATACATCGGATCGGCTACGCTCATCCTCCCTGCTTCGGACTCGCTTCAACTGCGTCCTCAGAATATAAAAGTCGTTAAATTATCAAATGCAAAACGTCTTTCAGACTCGCTTCGCTCGTACCTCAGAATATATAATTCCCAAGCTGTACTACACATGCCCTCGAGGCTCGGCTTCGCTGTCTCAAGATAGTAAACTCAACCGTTTTCAATTCTCAGTGATCACTCATACAGCACTGACCTTGTATGCTCCTTAATTTTATAATTTCATAAAAATCATAGATATAATTATAATTAGTTATATGAAACTACCTTCAGTGTAATTATTTTATAACTAATAATTTAGTTTCATAAAACTAAATAAAATTTAGTTCCAAATTTAAATACTCTTCTGTACCAATAATTTAAAATTAACGTTAGATCAATTCTGAATTTCTTACGAGTTTTTTAAAGAACGTACTCAAGTCATTCGATAGCAAATTGAACTAATACTGAAATTTGATAAACTTGGCACAAAATGTTAATCTTAATACATTGCTAACATCGTGGCCATATTTCAGTCAGATCACATAATTTATTCCGCTTGTATTTTTCGCATATTCCGAATTAATGCGTCATTAAAAAAATTATTTTCCGAATAGCACAACTAACAGCATAGACTGATTTTTCTATACAAAGTCTACTCTCAAGCAAAATAACACTGGAGCTATGATGATAACACACACACACATCATCAGACAGATAACTTTGTAACCACTCAGGAGACTTTTAAAAGACCTAAAACGGATAATCCCTGATTCGGAATTTTCTTATATACCTACGATATAAATAGGGAATAAAAATGAGTAAATAAATAAATAAATAAATATTTATATTTATATATATATAATAATATATATATAATTATATTATATATATAATATAATATTATATATTATAATACAACAACACACACCACATCTCATTGGTAATTAATGCATAAAGTAAGGGCACTTTTGAGAAAATAAAATTAAAGTTTAGTTTTGTAATTATGACTATATTCGCCTTCTCTCAAGGCAATACTCATGTTGTAAGTATAAAAATAATTTAGGTATTAATAAGGAAATAATTAAAAATTAAACAAAACTGAATCAAATAATTTAATCAAAATAACTTTGATTCAGTTTTGTTATTTTTAATTAATCCTTATTAATACCTAAAATTTATTTTATACTTACAGACATGATATGCCTTGAGAGAAGGCGAAATATAGTCCATATAATTACACACTAAACTTTAAATTTTATTTACCTCAAAGTCCTTACTTTATCATTGAATATAATGAAGGAACAATAGGAGGATTCAACTCTTATGGTATTAACTTGATTGTGGTCTTTTGTTCCCTCTTCTGATAAGTTTTGGTCGTGCAAGTTATGTTGAATAATTAACTAATCAGCTTGTTTTTGCTTATTTTTAGAAACCTTTCTCTGCTTGTAATGTGAAACGCAATGCTAAGATGTACTGCAAGTTGTATTCAATGAATTATGAACTAAGTAAATGGCTGTTAGGAACTAGTTTGACTTCAAACTAGTTCTAGTCTTGGTTTAATGAGATTTCACTCTTTCTTCCGTCTGAAATTGACAAACTGCTCTTGGGTTCTCGTATCGTAATGAAACTTGGTATTGAAAATTGACATTGCTAATGTCCCGATCCCTATTGTTAATAACCCCACAAACATTTCAAAAAATCACAAATCTTCATACAGTGTTAAGATTGGGCTGACATTTTTTACACATACGAGGTGTGTTTCCAAAAAAGTACGCGAATTTTGAATTCGCGGGTATACGTAATCGATTCAATTTTTTTGTGGCGTTATGTTGGTACCATGTCCTCTACTTATGCCGACAACCTGGCCATTTGAATGTCACTTAATTGTTGACAGCTGCTTTGCTGATACGGTTTTGGATCGTTCGATTTACCTATTCACAAATGGATCAAAAGAACGGTATCCAATTTTGTGTGAAAAACCGAAATTAAGTGCGCGATGCATTCCTAATTGACTGTGGCATACGAGAAGCTACCTGGAACTGAAGCAACGTTTTATCGGTGGTACAAAATGTTCTCAGAAGGCCGAGAAGTGTTAACGACGAAGAGCGTGCCGGACGCCCGAGCCCTTCAACAACAGAAGAAAAAATTAAATGAAGTGAGAAAATGGTATTGGCCAATCGCGAATCACCATTAGAAAAAGTTGCTGAGGACCTAGACATATCGATTGGCTCGTGCCAATTCGATTTTTTATCAATGATTTGGGCATGAGACGGTCGCCGCGAAATTCGTACCAAAATTGCTCAATTGCGACCAAAACAGCATCGCATGAACATTGCTAATGAGATGTTGGACTCTGTCTGCGACGACCCCAATTTGCTCCAGAGGGTCATAACTGGTGACGAATCGTGGGTTTATGGTTATGACGTGGAAACCAAATCTCAATCAAGCTCAATCTCAAGCTCAATTTGATACACGTTCTTTGATCCATTTTTGAATAGGTAAAAATCGAAGACGATCCAAAACACGCGCAAGCAAAGCAGCTGTCAACAATTAAGTGAACATTCAAAATGGCCGAAGGTTGTCGGCATAAGTGAGAGACATGAGTACCCAACATAACGCCACAAAAAAATTGAAATTCGAATATACGTAACCCGCGAAAATTCAAAATTCGTGATACTTTTTGAACACACCTCGTATACTGCTATGTATGCTTTACTAAAGTACAAAGTTTCAGTTTATTAGCGGATTTTCTTTGGGAATAAATTAAAAATAGGGTTCGAGGCATCAACAAGGTTGATTATTGTATCAAGTTTAATTTCGATCTAATAAAGTCTATCGTGTCCCATAGAAAAGTTTAGGACGCAAAATTCTCATACATTCATATACCTACATGTATGTATAATATATATAATAATATATATATAAATTATATATTATATAAATATATATAATATATATATATATATATATATATATATATATCACAATATAATTGTGCGAGAGACACCTAGGAATGTAACGAGCAACTATTCATTATTTAATTCTTCATTAAACTATTCATTATTATTCAAACTTTCATGTTTTGCAAAACTCGGTAGTATCAATGATATATATACGTGTATATATATATATAATATATATATATATATATATATATATATAATATATATATATTATATATATTATATATATATATATATATTGAATATTGAAAATTCCGAATTGAAAATTCGGTCAAACCACCTGTTTTAATTTTAAACCGTTTCAGGTTAAAAATTTAACCTGAAACGGTTAAATTG
This sequence comes from Microvelia longipes, assembly GCA_018340805.1. Lineage (NCBI taxonomy): Eukaryota > Metazoa > Arthropoda > Insecta > Hemiptera > Veliidae > Microvelia > Microvelia longipes. The sequence goes on from JACMZG010001918.1 coordinate 538,227, forward strand.
GTGACATTCCGATGTCGAATTTGTTTTGCAAACTCAATACTTCTGCTATTTTTGAGACGCTGAATCAAATGAAACCGACCACTCTAAGTGACCAACAAATTGAAAAAAACCATTATAAATAGGAAAAGGTGTAAACACAGGACATAAGGTATAAATGAGGAAAAATAAAAATGAAAACTAATTTTCACCTATTAGAATCATAATTTTATGATCTACTACCAAATAACCCACCCTTGTGACGTCATTTGTAACCCAGTAAATCATAGATATCTGAGCACTTGTTATTATAAGTGCAGATTGACTCGATAAATAAATATGCGGTGGGGAGGTTAATTGAGTCAAATATGCTACCTAGATAGAAGATTTCAGCATTCGTATTATCTCCTTCAGCAGAGCATTGGGAGCTAAATTTAAGTAATCTTATTCGGCCTCAGAAGCAGAAATGTTAGTAATTACCCTCGGCAAGCAATAAGAGCTAAGTAGATTCCCTCGGATACAAGGAAGTTTGGGTCTTCGGCTTTGTCTAAGTAGACAACTTAAACTTGAGCTGTACAACTATCCCCTACCCTTTAAGAGTGCATAATTATCTTCTTTAGGCACCATAACTCTTTTAATTGAATTTATGGTGGTAATAAATGTAACTTTAATATATTCGTGTTAAGAATAATTATTAATTATCTACTAATTAATTATAATATACTTCAAGTCTTGTTTTATAGTACAGTACTCTAAGATGAGTTTCAGGTTTGTCGTGTACCCTTTACTTGATTGGTAGATCAGGAAACTCGTTATCTGTGGTTCAATGATAGGTATAGAGGAAACTGGTCTTGGGTACACTTAATAGATACTTGGGAACTTGTCGTGGGTACACTGGGTACAGGTAGGTAAAAGTACGCGATCAAGGTTTCATATCAGGTTCCTCTTATAGAGTAAGATATGTTGACGACGTTTTACTATACATAGTTGAAGTTGTTTTACAAGTTCAATTTCACTTGGAGTTTAATTGAATAATATACTTGGATGATAGTACTTCCCGTTGAAGGTTCTCGAGTGGCCGTGTGGTCTAAGGCGCTTGTCTCAACATCCTTTCAGCTTGACAGCAATACTTATCTTGGGTTCGAATCCCTGTCAGGACGGTATTCGTTTCGATTTCTTTGGTGACACTTAATGTTTTATTGTCACATACGTAAGAGAGGGGTTGGTTCACTTGAAGTTTGTTTGAATGATGGTTACTTCCTGTTTTGGTTCTAGGCGCTTCTCTTTGTATCCTCTTAGCTAGACAGCAAAACATTTTGGCACTTATTTACTTGGTTCCCAACCTTAATTTATCTGAAAAAAAATCTAGTGGATGTGGGTATAGGAACTAGGAGGTCTGTCTAAACTCCATTAAAATTCCTCAGTTTCGAGCACTTATTTACTTGGGTCTTCATTTTATGTTGGAAACCAAGGGTACTTTCGCACTATATCATCTTATTTACTTGATTATCAATCTTTTCTTTTTCCCCCCTTCTCAACCCCGTACAAAAGCCCCATTGCTTTTCAACTTCCCCCAACTAAGATTGTTAAATAATTTCTTTTATATAATTTAGTAAATATATTGTCGGTACCCAAGTGAATAATTGACCTATATCACCATATTTACTTGGGTCCCAACTTTATGTTGGGAACCAAGTAAATAAGTACCAACATTTTTTTGGGGTTTAGGGTTCGAATCCAAATCAAAACGTTATTTGTTCCAGATTTTCACTTTTGCTCATGTATATCATAGGTATTAATAAGTACTGTGTTTAAAAAAAATACGAAAACCGGGAAGTCACCGGAATTAACCGTTCCCAGAAATTCCGGAATTATCGATCCCAGATAAATTCCCGGAATTATCCGATCCCAGATAATTCCGGAATTATCCGATCCCAGATAATTCCGGAATTATCCGATCCCAGATAATTCCGGAATTATCCGATCCAGATAATTCCGGAATTAATCCCAGATAATTCCGGAATTATCCGATCCCAGATAATCCGGTTTTAAGACCTCCTGAGAAGTTTTGACAAAGTTTTCTGTCTTTATGTGTGTCTGTATTATAATCGTAGCTCCCAGTGTATTTATACTAGGGAGTTGAAACTTTGTACAAAAATCAGACTTTAATTTCCATATGTCATGTATTACCACGTATAGTATCGTAAAAAATGCGCTTGAGTACAATCACTGGATTGTTTCTCTTACATGCTTCGTCATGTCAATATTTATCGTCATGTTATATTTATTTTATTTAGTTATATTATTTATATTAGTTTATAATATTTTTATTTGTCGTTACTCTAGTTGTTGTCCAAACATCTAGTGTAAACTACCATGTAACTGTTTTTGTTATTATTTAATATGTTAAGCCTTGAAAAGATTAAATTATATTCGAAAGCTCGGCAAAATTAGTTTTTTTTGTATTAATTAGGACCTATTCCTCCTCAAAAGCTTGAAATATTTAAAATAGAGGTCCCTATAAAAGTTTTTGTCTTATTTAATTTAGCAAATAAAAAAAGTAGTAGTATAGTTTTTTTTTTTTATTTTATTTTTTTTTTTTTTTTTTTTTTTATTTTTTTTTTTTTATTTTTATTTATTTATTTATTTTTTTTTTATTTTATTTATTTATTTTTTTTTAAATTTTTTTTTATTTAGCAGTGTTACCCGAGCTTGCCTCGGCAAATATTTTATTTTTCAAACAACCATGTATCCGCAAAGCCACCTCTGGGAGGCGTGGGGGGGGGGCATAAAGCAGGCCTCAGGGGCGACGCCGAGAAGCGCCCGAAGGTCTCTGGTCTTCTTCAGTAAAGACGTCTCTGTTATTAATCAACAAACCCCATCGAAACTTTTACTTTTTCCTTGTCTGATATTGTTTATATGGTCGGCTGAGTTTTTACTCGTCTGATCATTTACTTTTCATCTTGACTGCATCCCACGGAGGAAGATCTATATCCTTCCTGATGTTTACCTTTAGCGGAAACAAAAGATTTTGAATGTTTACGTACAAGAAGTAAAAGATTAATAAACTTCTCTGATGAGCTGATAAAGCAAGTATCAAACAATACTATCTTAAATTTCACATTTAAGTAGATTGCCAAACAATACTGTCTTAAATTTAACATTAAAGTAGACTGCCTAACAATACTATCTTAAATTTGACATTTAAGTAGACTGCCGAACAATATTATCTTAAATATTGTAGTAGGCAGTCGAACAATACTATCTTAAATTTGACATTTAAGTAGACTGCCGAACAATATTATCCTAAATATTGTAGTAGGCTGTCAAACAATACTATCTTAAATATTGTAGTAGGCTGTCAAACAATACTATCTTAAATTTAATATTGAAGTAAACTGCCGAACAATACTATTTTAAATTTTATATTAAAGTAGACTGCCAAACAATTTTATCTTAAATTTGACATTTAAGTAGATTGCCGAACAATACTATCTTAAATTTAATATTGAAGTAGACTGCCAAAAAATACTATCTTAAATTTGACATTTAAGGAGATTGCCGAACAATACTGTCTTAAATTTGATATTTAAGTATATTGCCGAACAATACTGTGTCACATTTGACATTTAAGTAGATTGCCCAAAATACTGTTTAATTTAACATTGAAGTAACTGCCAAACAATATTCTCTTAAATTGACATTTAATTGCTGAAATTACTGTCTTAAATTTACTTACGCCAACAATACTACCTTAAATTGACATTTAAAAGTAGATACTGCCTTCGAAACAATAATATAACTTAATATTGACATTACTAAGTAGATTGCCGGTCAAAATTTATAAGAATAATATTAATTTAATATTGAAGTATTACTCAGTAGATCTACAATACCTGATCTTAAATTTTCATCTTTTTAACTGTAGAAATGTCCAGGTAATTACTGTTGACATTTAACAATACTTCCCAATTATGAATTTAATATTGATGTGGACTGCTAACTAATAATACATTTTTGCTAAGTCATTATTGCGGGTTAATGACGTCATAAAAATATTATTTCCAAATAGCACAACTTACAGCCGGTAGAAATTCTAATTTGTACAAAGGAGCTACGATGATGGACAGACCTACACAGGACACCAACACACATACAGACCTGAAAAACGCCTGAAACGGATAATTCCAGTGACATCCGGTTCGGATTTTTTGCAAACATTTTCCTATATTACCAACGCGTATAGGCCGGATAAATGAGTATAGAATATATTATTAATAATATATATACGTATATATAATATTAGTATTATTTATATTATTAATTAATATATATATATATATTATAGGTACATATATTATATATATATATATTATATATATTTAGATATTATATATATATTGTAGTGTGTAGTGTGTGGTGTGTGTGTGTGTGTGTGTTGTTGTGTGATGTGTGTGTGTGTGTGTGTGTTGTGGTTAGGTTTATTCAGTGTGTAGAGGTGTTAGGCTTATGTGTGTATAGAAAGTGTGCCTCTATACTAAGAGTAAATTATAAATAAATATTGGTGCAGTTATAGGGTTTCATCGACTTATGGTAAGTTTACTTAGGAAAGCTGTTACTGAGTCTTATACTACAACTATAATAATGTTTAACTGAAGCAACGTGACCATTTCCACTGTTTAAGAAAGTATATTTATTTATATATATATTATATATATATATAATATTTATGTTCAGGATTAGGATACTTCTAAGATTTGTAGGTATTGTTACAGTTGGATTTCCTGTACTCTGGGAATCTAGGTGTCCTTAATCCCTTAATTTAGGGTTTCCTGAGAGCCCCCGCTCTACACTTTAAGATCTGGCCTTTTTACTGATTCAAGTAAAGGAAGTTTAGTTGCCTTCAGCCAGCTCAAAGTGCCACAGCGCATCTTTTTTAAGTTTTATGCCGGCCGGATGAATGCATCTCGTGCTCGCGGTTTCAGTTTGCCAGTAGGTCGTTTGTGATCAACTCACAATTTGTCAAGAAAGTTATAAACTATCTCTTTTCTTTTATTAACAACTTTGGACAATTCCACCGCGGTCATCAGCATCCGGTTGATGTGGATTGTTGTACGTTTATCTAAACTTAACAAAATTATTATCAGTTGGCCTAACATTTTATGGATCATCACTACTGTATACATATAGTGGAACAACTTATGAATTTAGCGGATAATCTCTCAGGATCTTCAAGGAGTCTCTTGGATTAACCACCTACAGCTAAGCCTTATTTATCATAATTTTTTCAACACTATCTACCCTTCATATTTATTTTTTACATAATTTACCTATATTAATGACAATTTTGAAGATAAACTTTCTATTTAATTATAATCAACCTAGCTAATCTTGATATAGCCTGCCGATTTGAGACTCAATTTTTCACAATTTTTAATATTATACCTTATGTTCCTTAGAATTTAGATTTATCTTCTATTAACTAATATTATTAACCTGAAATTAATAATTTAATGTATGTTCATCTAAGTATCTTTAACTCTTTATCTTTAATTATTTTATTGTCAATTTAGTTTTAAGTTTATTAAAACGGAGCTCCTTTGTAGGCAAGTTAGGGCGAGTTTTAGTTATAAGTATTTAGAGAATTTTATTAATTATTTTAATGTTTATACTTTGACATGAATATACATGCTCTTCGAGCTTGAAATTTACTTACTTGTTTTTAATCTAAGTTAAGTTCTCCCGTTCATTTTGGATCTGCTAGGAGCATTTCTCTTTTACAATTTAACCATAATTTTGAATACGCAAATTTATGAGCGAGCCCACGTATGTGCGCACTTGCGTGCACATACATTTTTTGGTAGCAGAGCGTGGTTATTCCATTCAAATTTTCTCCAATAAATTTGTGTATTCAAAATTACTTTTATGTTTATATTTTTAAGAATATTTTACTTTAATTATGAGCTCATAAGAAGGGCATGTTTTAATTGTTTATTTACTAGCTTCTATGTTTTTTATAAAATTATTTGCATGTGCAATAATGCATTTTTCAATTTAATAAATATAAATTTCTAAGCTTAATTTTGAATTTAAACTTAATGAAAGTTATTATTTTATTTTGCATTTGTATTTGTCATTTTATGAATTCTATTCTACTACATGGAATAACTTTTACAAGTAAGGCTTATCTATTTTATGAATTTGTTTATGAAATATATTTTCATTAATATTTATCAAACTAATTATCAATCTAAATTTGGACTTAATTTTAATTTTAACATATTTTTGAGACTCACAGCTAGTCTTATTATTTTAATAATTTTCAATTTAAAGTATTTTCTTTATATCCATTATATTAATAAGATTATCGGTCAATCGTGGCTATATCATAATTTTAACTTTATTATAATCTTCCAACTTAAATATATAATCATTTCGTTTGCTTATTTCCTTTATACTTATCAGGTATACATTTATTAATTCCTTTATTTCTAAAATACTGATCTTAAAATTACATCTATATTTACATCTTATATTGAATATTTATTCTACTTTAGTAACATACTATTTACAAAATAATTATTACAATAAATTTTACTTATTTCTTAGAAATATTAAAAGATATTTTTTATATAGAAGTTATATCTCTCATACTCTTTGTACTTATTTTATCTTTTAGGTTTACTTTACTTTCAGACTCTCTTTTAGGTTTATTATTTAACAGTAAGCAGACATGTCAGATACCGAGGAAAAGGGTCAACTTGCAGGTAAACCAGGCGCGATTGGTACTAGCAGTACTAGTACTGGCACTATCCAAGATTCATCACAGCTTACCGGAAAACAATATAATGATTATTTTACTTCGCTTAAACGCAAGCTTTATCAAGCTGCTAGGGAAGTGCAATCTATTAATGATTGCGGTCGTTTTAGCTCTCACAGACTCAAAAGAAATAATTCCATTTAAAGGAATGTTCAGGTCCCTAGATAAATATTATTCTAGATTTGAGTCTATTTATGATGAGATGTTAGATCTTCAAGCTGCGACTAACAAAAAAGATTTTCCAACTACCAAGGATACAAACACACAAACATCTATAAGAAAATATTATTATGAATCTTGCGCTAATTTCGAAACACTTTCTCAACCAGCTGCTATGCAACAACCAGCTAATGTCACTCTAACTGGTGAATATAGGGCTACAAATAATTTACCTGTGATAGTATTTGAAAAATTCGATGGCACTATTACTAAGTGGCCAAAGTTTAGAGACACATTTCTGTCTCGTATACACAATGATTCCTCATTCCTGATATGTCAAAATTTCATTATCTTCTTGACTACGTCACTGGACCTGCAGCATCAGTAATCAGTCATTTGCAACTTGAGGAAGCTAATTACCCGTTAGCATGGGAAGCTCTCAATAAAGCTTATGATAATAAGCGTATGCTAGCAGCAGCATACTTAAATAATATACTTACTTTTACTCCGCTTATTGGTAAGCCTAATGTTGAGTCTCTGAAAAAATTTATATCAGTAATTACTGATAGTGTTTCAGCCTTTAAATTGCTAAAAATTAAAGATGAATCAGAATACATTCTGTTTCACTTAGCAATCAAATGCTTAGACTCTGTGTCAAGAGAACAGTTTGAGTTGGCACATAAGGATAAGGCATTTCCTACTTTTAAAGATTTAAGTAAATTTGTAGAGGAAAGGTGCTTAGCACAACAACTGGCGGAGACTAAGATGTCTAGCCCAGCAAAAAACGATTCTTCTAAAAACGATAAATATAAACGTTTTACAAAGCTAATAATTATAAGACCTCATTCCTGTCTAGTGGGTCGGATTCTAAGAACCCTAATGAGGCAAGAGAATCTTATAAAAATAAAACTAGCAAATCATATACTTGCCTGATTTGCAAAAATGGTCCGCATGCTATTCTCTCATGTAGAAAGTTCAATTCTGCATCAGTACCACAACGTCTTCATATGCTTAAACCTTTTAAAGGATGTATTAATTGCCTCTCATATTTTCATAAAGTCAATGACTGTACAAGCCGTTTTAGATGCCGTTATGATGGTCTAAAACATAATACTGCTATTCATGATGAAAGCAGGTTTTCAAATAAAACTAAAAATGACGATACATCCGACATAATAAATCAAGAAAGTCAGACAGAGAAGACATCAGGCTCTACTGCCGGGTTTTCTGGATCCGTTACTTCTTATTCTGAGAACAAACGTGCTGTTCTAGGAACTGCCATGGCTCAGATTCAAGACTGTAATGGTCAGTTTCAAAATATTCGGATGGTCTTGGACTGCGGTAGCCAAGATTCTTACATCACAGCTAAGGCAGCTCGACGTTTAGGTCTAGATATTCGAAAGTGCCGTAAACGGATACTAGGTATCGGACAAACACCTTTTGAAGGAGCAAAGGGTGAAGTAGACTTTGTCATCAAGCCTCGCAACTCAAACTCACCACTTCTCCAAGTTCACGCTACCGTCTTACCAACCATCTCACCACACTTGCCAACTTCAAACTTATCATTCTTGCAAAAGCAATACTCAAAGTTTAAACTAGCTGATCCAGACTTCTTGGAAAAATCTCCTATTGATTTACTACTAGGTGCAGACGAATTTCCGGACATCCTCAGCGCTGGAGTCTCATCAGTAGAAGACAACTCACCGAAACTTATCTCAACTATCTTTGGCGAAGTTGTCATGGGTAAATATTCTCCTAAAAATCAACATCCTACCAGCCTTTCATTCTTCGCCTCCCATAATTATATCTTAGATGACAACTATAATAGTTCTCAAGAACTAAAGGAAATTCCTGTTAATCATGCTAATCTAGAGAACATTAAATGTGACGAGCATTTAACAAAAACTAATTCCTCTATAATAAATGGTAACAACGTTCATTCTATATTTTCAAATGATGTCCATGAGTCAAATAATTTTAATATCACTACACCTGAGGTGTGCAGTGACTGCGTAACTAAAGTTACGAAAACACCTGATATAAATTCAAAATTAGATTTTATTCAATGTTATGACAACACTCACAAGTCTATTATTGAAAATACTGATTCCAAATGCATCTACTCTCGTGAAGCTATTCCAGCTTTGAATAAAATTATTCTACTATCATTAATATTGAACTTTCTGCCTCATCTTTTAAATTTATCGGCACAAAATTTTATATCACCTGTAACTCTCATATATTATGTTCTAATGATGGATTTTACAGACCTGTCTACTAATCTTTGTAGAATAACTAAAAATGGTTCTTTTGTTCTTGCTTCTTTCTTCAATGTTGTAACAACTTTGGCATCTATAATGACATTATCGTTTCAACGACTCAAACTCTGGTTTCCTGAGTTATATGGTAACCTCTATAAAGGTATATCTACTTGTTGCTCAAGAGTCTTATCAACCTTTTTACGCTTCACCTTTCACAGATCCTATTTTGTTCTTAGTTGGCTAAGAACTGCTACATTCAAAGACTTACCTGAAGTGAATAGAGATGTTATATCACTTGCGGCATCGACTTTTCCTTCTGAGGATTTAACAAACTGGATAAAGGGTTCATCTCATCACATACAAACAATCTTTAAAGAATATATATTTACTATTTTGTCTACTGTGGAAGAGCAGGAAAAGTCCTATCTCCTCTAATAGTAGATTGTCTTAATCGGACATGGATTATGCACAAAATTATTTTTAACCTTAGTCTTCTTATTGATGGAACAGGAGATCTCAGGGTGGGCGGTACATTACCTCACTCACAGCTATGTGACAGCCAAAAATCCTTAAGTCTAATTCCTTATAGGTGTAACTTTTCCACACTTTTAGTTTTCTACTATCCTAAGAGATATCACTATCAGGGACAACCATTCCTCCAGGCTCTCATTATAACTAAATATTTGATTCCACCTGGTAGACATTCGGTCAAACAACAAACTATCCACTGTTTGCAGATTCATATGCGGCTTTCTAATTACGTCTATCCACCAGCCACCATCATAAAAGACTTCTGTGGTTAATATCTTCTCCAAATCTTGCAGCTACTGATCTCGCCAGCATAAAGCCTAACTCTCCACTCCCTGGATGGCCAATACATAATGTAGTTGCAACCCATCAAGCGAAGGGTGTTTTTCTCTCCTTCTTCTACTTCAGGAACCCCTCTTCTAGTGACTTTGAAATTTGATTCCAAATTTGGTGGGCGGTTATGTTCAGGATTTAAGGATACTTCTAAGATTTGTAGGTATTGTTACAGTTGGATTTCCTGTACTCTGGGAATCTAGGTGTCCTTAATCCCTTAATTTAGGGTTTCCTGAGAGCCCCCGCTCTACACTTTAAGATCTGGCCTTTACTGATCCAAGTAAAGGAAGTTTAGTTGCCTTCAGCCAGCTCAAAGTGCCACAGCGCATCTTTTTTAAGTTTTATGCCCGGCCGGATGAATGCATCTCGTGCTCTGCGGTTTCAGTTTGCCAGTAGGTCGTTTGTGATCAACTCACAATTTGTCAAGAAAAGTTATAAACTATCTCTTTTCTTTTATTAACAACTTTGGACAATTCCACCGCGGTCATCAGCATCCGGTTGATGTGGATTGTTGTACGTCTATCTAAACTTAACAAAATTATTATCAGTTGGCCTAACATTTTATGGATCATCACTACTGTATACATATAGTGGAACAACTTATGAATTTAGCGGATAATCTCTCAGGATCTTCAAGGAGTCTCTTGGATTAACCACCTACAGCTAAGCCTTATTTATCATAATTATTTTCCAACACTATCTACCCTTCATATTTATTTTTTACATAATTTACCTATATTAATGACAATTTTGAAGATAACTTTCTATTTTAATTATAATCAACCTAGCTAATCTTGATATAGCCTGCCCGATTTGAGACTCAATTTTCACAATTTTTAATATTATACCTTATGTTCCTTAGAATTTAGATTTATCTTCTATTAACTAATATTATTAACCTGAAATTAATAATTTAATGTATGTTCATCTAAGTATCTTTAACTCTTTATCTTTAATTATTTTATTGTCAATTTAGTTTTAAGTTTATTAAAACGGAGCTCCTTTGTAGGCAAGTTAGGGCGAGTTTTAGTTATAAGTATTTAGAGAATTTTATTAATTATTTTAATGTTTATACTTTGACATGAATATACATGCTCTTCGAGCTTGAAATTTACTTACTTGTTTTTAATCTAAGTTAAGTTCTCCCGTTCATTTTGGATCTGCTAGGAGCATTTCTCTTTTACAATTTTAACCATAATTTTGAATACGCAAATTTATGAGCGAGCCCACGTATGTGCGCACTTGCGTGCACATACAATATATATATATAATATATATATATATATATATATATATATATATATATATATATATATATATATATATATAATATATATATATATATATATATATATATATATATTATATATATATATATATATATATATATATATATATATATATATATATATATATATCTATATAAATAAAATTCAAATGTCGCTACCGATGTTCCCTCTAAACTCGAGAACGACTGGACGAATTTTCACGAAAGTTTTTTACAAAATTAATCCACAGTGATGGGAAGGTTTGAGCCGAGTCTTAAGATGATTAGGGGCATCTAAAGTGGTCTACAGGGGCATCGAAATATTTAAAAAAATCATAGCCTTTTTGGAGAGCATAAAATCATGCATGTCTAGAGCTATTATTTTAGAGCAGTACATTTACAATATTTTAATGCTAAAAATTTTGATTTTAGAGCTATAATAAGCTTTTTAGGGCAGTAAATAACTTTAAATAAAGTAATGAATATAACTGACAATGGCCTCGGAATAAGTCTATAAAATTATGTCTATAAGTAACTTACGAACAGGAAATAATAATTGTACGAGTCTCAAAATCTTTAGGTGTAGTTAAAAAACTTTAAAGGACTTCAGATTTTTTGTAAATTTTATTATTTTACTGACTTTAAAACACGGATTTCCAGTGATTTTGTTAAAACTTGGTATAAAGACTAATTTGGAGATGCACTGATTTACAGGCTATGTAGTGCTATAAGCAGACAAATGGGAATAGTTGTGCACAGGGGCATAAATTATTAGTTTACTTCATTTTGATTACATTTAGTATAGAGACTATTTAGAGGGTGGAATGATTTACTGGCTATGTAGTACTAAAGCAGATAAAAGAAAATTTTGGTGACAGGGGCATAAGTTATTAGTTTACTTGATATTGATTAGATTTAGTATAGTATATTTAGAGGGTGGAATGATTTACTAGCTATGTATTGCTATAAGCAGATAAAAGAAAATTGTGGTGCACAGGGGCATAAGTTATTAGTTTACTTGATTTTGATTAGATTTAGTATAGTATATTTAGAGGGTGGACTGATTTACTGGCTATGTAGTACTATAAGCAGATAAAAGAAAATTGTGGTGCACAGGGGCATAAGTTATTAGTTTACTTGATTTTGATTAGATTTAGTATAGTATTTTAGAGGGTGGACTGATTTACTGGCTATGTAGTACTATAAGCAGATAAAAGAAAATTGTGGTGCACAGGGGCATAAGTTATTAGTTTACTTGATTTTGATTAGATTTAGTATAGGACTATTTAGAGGGTGGACTGATTTACTGGCTATGTAGTACTATAAGCAGATAAAAAGAAAATTGTGGTGGACAGGGGCATAAGTTATTAGTTTACTTGATTTTGATTAGATTTAGTATAGAATATTTAGAGGGTACTGATTTACTGGCTATGTAGTACTATAAGCAGATAAAAGAAAATTGTGGTGGACAGGGGCATAAGTTTTTACTTGATTTTGATTAGATTTAGTATAGAATATTTAGAGGGTGGACTGATTTACTGGCTATGTAGTACTATAAGCAGATAAAAGAAAATTGTGGTGACAGGGGCATAAGTTATTAGTTTACTTGATTTTGATTAGATTTAGTATAAGATATTTAGAGGGTACTGATTTACTGGCTATGTAGTACTATAAGCAGATAAAAGAAAATTGTGGGCACAGGGGCATAAGTTATTAGTTTACTTGATTTTGATTAGATTTAGTATAGACTATTTAGAGGGTGGACTGATTTACTGGCTATGTAGTGCTATAAGCAGATAAAAGAAAATTGTGGTGCACAGGGGCATAAGTTATTAGTTTACTTGATTTTGATTAGATTTAGTATAGTATATTTAGAGGGTGGACTGATTTACTGGCTATGTAGTACTATAAGCAGATAAAGAAAATTGTGGTGCACAGGGGCATAAGTAATTAGTTTACTTGATTTGATTAGATTTAGTATAGTATATTTAGAGGGTGGACTGATTTACTGGCTATGTAGTACTATAAGCAGATAAAAGAAAATTGTGGTGCACAGGGGCATAAGTTATTAGTTTACTTGATTTTGATTAGATTTAGTATAGAGACTATTTAGAGGGTGGAATGATTTACTGGCTATGTAGTACTATAAGCAGATAAAAGAAAATTGTGGTGCACAGGGGCATAAGTTATTAGTTTACTTGATTTTGATTAGATTTAGTATAAAGACTATTTAGAGGGTGGACTGATTTACTGGCTATGTAGTACTATAAGCAGATAAAAGAAAATTGTGGTGGACAGGGGCATAAGTTATTAGTTTACTTGATTTTGATTAGATTTAGTATAAAGACTATTTAGAGGGTTCACTGATTTACTGGCTATGTAGTACTATAAGCAGATAAAAGAAAATTGTGGTAGACAGGGGCATAAGTTATTAGTTTACTTGATTTTGATTAGATTTAGTATAAAGACTATTTAGAGGGTTCACTGATTTACTGGCTATGTAGTACTATAAGCAGATAAAAGAAAATTGTGGTAGACAGGGGCATAAGTTATTAGTTTACTTGATTTTGATTAGATTTAGTATATAGTATATTTAGAGGGTGGAATGATTTACTGGCTATGTAGTACTATAAGCAGATAAAAGAAAATTGTGGTGCACAGGGGCATAAGTTATTAGTTTACTTGATTTTGATTAGATTTAGTATAGATATTTAGAGGTACTGATTTACTGGCTATGTAGTACTATAAGCAGATAAAAGAAAATTGTGGTGCACAGGGGCATAAGTTATTAGTTTACTTGATTTTGATTAGATTTAGTATAGTACTATTTAGAGGGTGGACTGATTTACTGGCTATGTAGTACTATAAGCAGATAAAAGAAAATTGTGGTGCAAGGGCATAAGTTATTAGTTTACTTGATTTTGATTAGATTTAGTATAGAGACTATTTAGAGGGTGGACTGATTTACTGGCTATGTAGTGCTATAAGCAGATAAAAGAAAATTGTGGTGCACAGGGGCATAAGTTATTAGTTTACTTGATTTTGATTAGATTTAGTATAAAGACTATTTAGAGGGTGGACTGATTTACTGGCTATGTAGTACTATAAGCAGATAAAAGAAAATTGTGGTGCACAGGGGCATAAGTTATTAGTTTACTTGATTTTGATTAGATTTAGTAGGGTTCACTAATTTACTGGCTATGTAGTACTATAAGCAGATAAAAGAAAATGTGGTGCACAGGGCATAAGTTATTAGTTTACTTGATTTTGATTAGATTTAGTATAGACTATTTTAGAGGGTGGACTGATTTACTGGCTATGTAGTACTATAAGCAGATAAAAGAAAATTGTGGTGCACAGGGGCATAAGTTATTAGTTTACTTGATTTTGATTAGATTTAGTATAAAGACTATTTAGAGGTTCACTGATTTACTGGCTATGTAGTACTATAAGCAGATAAAAGAAAATTGTGGTGCACAGGGGCATAAGTTATTCGTTTATTTGATTTTGATTAGATTTAGTATAAAGACTATTTAGAGGGTGCACTGATTTACTGGCTATGTAGTACTATAAGCAGATAAAAGAAAATTGTGGTGCACAGGGGCATAAGTTATTAGTTTACTTGATTTTGATTAGATTTAGTATAGTATATTTAGAGGGTGGACTGATTTACTGGCTCTGTAGTACTATAAGCAGATAAAAGAAATTGTATAAAAAAATATTTACTTCTTTAACGCCCGTGCGAAGCACGGGTATCCCTGCTAGTATATATATATATATATATATCCAACAAAATGTTTTCACTAATTGACATGTAAACAAGTCAAATTTTTTTTTACTAATACTTTTGAAAATTCGCTTGTATCATGTCAGTATGCCACTTTATAAACCAATAATATGAAGAACTATTAAAGTACAACAACCGTTTGGCCGCAAAGCGGCCACAGAGAGACGCCGACGCCGGTAGTTTGCCAAGACGCGGACCAGCAAATGGGCCGAAAGCCTCTTTTATATATTTACCAAGTATATATTTTCTATTTTACTGTTTTTTTTTTTGCTCTTTGGTCACTTAAAATAGTAAGACTGTTTCATTTGATTCAGCACACGCAAAACATAAATAGACATTTTTCCTGGTGAAAATTTTAACACTTAACTTTTATGATTTTAACAAACTTTTGCTGACTGCAAACTGGATTAATGACGTCACAATTACCGGCTTTTTAATTCGATTCCTGTCCTCTGTTTTTTGTACCAAGTTTGTTAAAAAAAATTATCCGTTCGATAGATAATTTTCGAACTGGTAATGTGCAACAACCATGTGCCCGCGACGCGACTGCATAGAGATGTGGTAGCCGCGAAGCGGCCCCCAGTGGCAAAGAGGCCGAAGGCATTTTGTTCTATACGTATAGTCATTCTTCTCTTCTTTATTCTCTTTGGTATACATCCACTCTCTTATACTTCTACAGTTTTGTCTGTTAGATACAGATAGCTTTCCCTGTGTTGTTTAGTATATATAATGCAGGTAATTAAGTTAATAACCGGGTTCAATTCCGGTCGGGATCTCTAGGATTTTTATACGAGGGATGGAAATCCTTTCACATGTCATCTTTGTAAAGGAACATAGTTCTGAGCCTGTGCGATGTCAGGTACTCGTAAAAGATCCCTAACCCTAAATGAACTTGGATTTAAGCAAAATTTAGGACCCTCAATTGTAGCTAATATTAAATATATATGTTTCTGCCTTATGGTTTCAAGAGCAGGAAAGTCTGGTCTGGCAGTGGGGCACGTGTTGTTTCTAGTTGAAGCTAGAGAACTTAGAGTTAAAAGTCGCGGCACTTCTGTGAATTCGTAAAATTCCTGCACTAAGGTATAGAACACAATGTTCTATCTAAGGAGTCAGCAAAATGCCTGCACTAGGACTCATAAGGTAGAACACTATCGTCTATCTAAGGGAGTTAGCAAAATGCCTGCACTAGGACTCATAAGGTAGAAACTACGTCTATCTAAGGGAGTTAGCAAAAATGCCTGCACTAGGACTCATAAGGTAGAACTCTATCTTCTATCTAAGAGAGTTAGCAAAAATGCCTGCAATAGAACTCATAAGGTAGAACTCTATCTTCTATCTAAGGGAGTTAGCAAAAATGCCTGCACTAGGACTCATAAGGTAGAACTCTTTCTTCTATCTAAGGGAGTTAGCAAAATGCCTGCACTAGGACTCATAAGGTAGAACACTATCTATCTAAGGGAGTTAGCAAAATGCCTGCACTAGGACTCACCTCTATCTTCTATCTAAGGGAGTTAGCAAAAATGCCTGCACTAGGACTCATAAGTAGAACTCTATCTTCTATCTAAGGGAGTTAGCAAAACAACAACATGGCCTACTTGCTAGGTGATCTATCACCTCTTCCTAATTATCACTACCAATATCACTAAGGTAATAAGACTTAATATGTTTTACTAACGTTGCTGTTTTTTCAGGTGACCCACAAGGCTAGTGGTCAAGTCATGGTGTTGAAGATGAACCAAATGAGGTCAAACCAGCCCAACATGCTAAAGGAAGTTCAGCTTATGAACCAACTGTCTCATCCGAACATCCTTGGGTACTACGGAGTTTGTGTACATGAAGGACAACTTCACGCTCTCACTGAGGTACCATTAGTTATTTAAACAATATATACTTTGTTAAAGGAACGAAGAAACCAGTCTCTCCACGAAACAATAATTTATTCAAAGCACTTTCAACTTCAACTTAACTTCAACTAACTTTAACTAACTTCAACTTCAACCACCTAACATGAGGCCATCATCAGTGCCAGATATAACAGAAAGAATAAACGGCTAAGAGTAAGACATTAAAAGTAAATACAAGTCAAACTGTGTTATGTCTATTACGACTCACCGACATCGTCAAGTCGAAAAAGAAGAGAAGGAAAACTGCGAATTCCACAGTTTGAATTTTATTTACCTTTAATGTCTTTCTCTTAGCCGTTTATTCTTTGTGTTATATCTGGCACTGATGATGGCCTCATGTTAGGTTGAAAGCGCTTTGACTTAATTAATAATTTTGTGTAGAGACTTTTTTCTTTGTTCCTTTCATTATGAGCAACTCCACTGGTGCTCTTTCTAAATCAAATATACTTTGTTTTATTTTCGTTTTGAATTTTTAGGATTCGATTCCATCCCTCATATTTCAGTACAATGTGTAAACGCTAAAGGAAAGTGTAAATCTGATATTCTAAGTACAAATCAGATCATTGGACTTTGTTGAGCTAAATATTTGTTGTAATTTAATCTTAATGCAGTGATTGCTAAGATAAGAAATGTACCTGATATTATATCAGGTATATTTAGGGATTTGGTTGTTGTATATACAGATTTGAGACTTTAAGGACAGCTTGCACTTAGTTATAAAATTTAGGGATTTGGGGCATCAAGGCTAGCTTGAACTTAAATATAAAAGATAGAGTTTTGGGGCATGAAGGCTAGCTTGACCTTTAGTATTGAATATAGAGATTTAGGACTCGAAGCCAATTAGCCCTTTCAACTTAGTTATAAAGGGATTTGGTACATGAAGTAAATTTATCGTGTCCTATACAACCATCTAGAAACAAAAATCTCGTACATACATACTTATATAATATATATATATATATATATATATATAAATATATTATATATATATATATATATATATATAATAATATAAATCATAAGTTCATTATTCAGCATCGGAGTCGCTGTCGTGATCTTCTTGGTCAATTGGAGGGTTATTCTCGCAGTTGTCTCCACAGCATATATGTTTTACGTATATATATATATATATATATTATATATATATATATATATATATATATATATATATATATATATATATATATATATATATATATATATATAATATATATATATATATATATATTTTGAAAATGAAAACTAGGTGTTTGGGACGTCAGTAACCCGGTTTGCTAGACAAAATTAGTTACGAGCAGTGCTTGATAATTGAGTAATTACTTGGGTTATAAAGCATGAACCGGAACTTTAAGCAAGAAAAGGGTAAGGACGGAAACACGCATTCCATAGGAAAGCTCACCGTCATGCGGACCACCGCGCCAGAATTTCATAAAAAAGTCCTCCGTCAGATGGACCACCGCGCCATAATTCCATAGAAAAGTCTTTCGTCATGGGGACCACCGCGCCATAATTTCATAGAAAAGTCTTTCGTCATGCGGACCACCGCGCCATAATTCCATCGGAAAGTTCCCCGTCATGCTGACCACCACGCTAGAATCCCATAGAAAAGTCCCCTGTCATGCGAACCACCGCGCCATAATTCCATAGGAAAGACCCACGTCACGCGGACCACCGTGCCAAAATATTAATTCGTCAAGTATATCTATGGTAAGTATATCTATATCTATGGTTTTTGTTCAATCGTAAAAGTTAAGCAACATTGCTCGACGTCAGTTCCTGGATAAGTGACCGCAGTGAATAAAACTAATGTAATTACTATCCGCAGACGAGCGAAGCGGGTGCGAAAACGTTTTAAAGAATAAATGTGGCGAATTGTATATTCTGTTGACAAGAGAAGCGAGTCCGAAGTAGGGAGGATGAGCGTAGCGAATCCGATGTGATGAGAAAAAGTTCCGAGGTACCCTGTACCCGATTTCTTAGATAAGGACGCTTAGTGGTGGATTGTACAGCTCTTGGTTCTTTGAATTTTTATGTAAAAGATAGTAATAATACTTCTATGTCTAAATAGATAAAATATTTTCTTCTTTAAAATCTATAGTTATAGGTAATAACTGACCTATTTCACCTTACTCCAGTTTTATTTTAACTTTTATTGTTAATATTATTATTACTGGTCACTATATAACTTTTTGTTGAGTTATGCAGTAGTGCCAACTTTTGCTTTTCTAACCTGTTGATCTGATTTCAATCTTTTGTTCGAATGGAAAGGCAACTATTGTATTTGGAGACAACACTGTCGTCGATAAAGAAAATAAAAATATAATAAAAATTATTTGAATAAAAATGATGATATTATAATAATGTTATGTATTAATGAAAAAAAGTAAAAGAAGCTAATAAAGCTCATCTACTAAATCTGTTGACATATATTCATTATATTTATATATATATATATATATATATAATTATATATATATATATATATATATATATATATATATATGTGTGTATATATATATATATATTATATATATATATATATATATATATATATATAATAATACATATTTTGTGTGTGTGTGTATTTCTAGACTATGTATTGTACACACACTATTTTTCAAAGAGATAAAAATATTTAATCAAACTTTGTACAGTACAATTCAGAAATGAAAATTTTCGCCGAGAAAAAAACCCTTAGGGTGGCGATTTTCTACAATCAGCCTCTCTACTTTTGACTTGCTTAACTCGTTCTCAGAATATACAAGTCATTAACTTCATATTGTAGCACGTCTTTAGACTCGTTTCGCTCGTCCTCAGAATATACAAGTCATTAACTTTACAGCACGTCTTTGACTCGTTGCTCGTCCTCAGAATATACAAGTCATTAACTTATATTGCAGCACGTCTTTGGACTCGTTTCGCTCGTCCTCAGAATATACAAGTCATTAACTTTATATTTGCACGTCTTTAACACGTCGTTAACTCGCGTCTCTCAGAATATACAAGTCATAACTTTATATTGCAGCACGTCTTTGACTCGTTTCGCTCGTCCTCAGAATATACAAGTCATTAACTTTATATTGCAGCACGTCTTTGAACTCGTCTAGCTCGTCCTCAGAATATACAAGTCGTTAACTTTATATTGCAGCACGTCTTTAGACTCGTTTCGCTCGTCCTCAGAATATACAAGTCATTAACTTTATATTGCAGCACGTCTTTGAACTCGTCTAGCTCGTCCTCAGAATATACAAGTCGTTAACTTTATATTTTAGCACGTCTTTGAACTCGTCTAGCTCGTCCTCAGAATATACAAGTCGTTAACTTTATATTTTAGCACGTCATTGGACTCGTCTAGCTCGTCCTCAGAATATACAAGTCATTAACTTTATATTGTAGCACGTCTTTGGACTCGTCTAGCTCGTCCTCAGAATATACAAGTCATTAACTTCATATTGTAGCACGTCTTTGGACTCGTTTCGCTCGTCCTCAGAATATACAAATCGTTAACTTCATATTGCAGTACTTCTTGGAACTCGTTTCGCTCGTCCTCAGACAGTAAATACACCCATTTCATTCCTAGAGGTCACCCATACAGCACTGACCACGCTTAACTTTTTTGATTCAACAAAAACCATAGATATACTTAACGTATTGAAACGAAACAGTGTACTTATTTATTACGTAAATGAGTTCACTTGTACCAAAATACAACTTAATTGAATTTTTATCTGATTTTTTACATTTTTTTATAGAATTATAGAAATTGAACTAATGCTGATAATAAAATGAAAGTAGGCACATATGTTTGTCTTATGCATGGCTACATGCTTACCAAATCTCAATCTGAGTGCATCATTTTTCGCGTTTTATGATTTTTCGAAATTTTTGATGACTAACTTTGTGTTTTAATGGCGTCATAAAAATTATTTTTCGGATGGCTAACTATATTAGATTGATTTTTTGTACAAAGTTTCAACTCACTAGCATAAATACACTGGGAGCTACGATGGTAACAGAAACACACGCACATACAGACAACTTAGTTAAAACCACTAAGGAGGTTTTAAAAGCCCTTTTCAGTTTAAAAATCCCTGTTCAGACTTTTTTAGCTAACACATTGATTTTCGTATATACTACGGTATAAATGAGTAAAAGTAATTAACAGCCAATTATAATCGTAGGGGTTATTATTATTATTAAAGATTGGGGTTAGAGTCGAGGATAGACCCTATTTGCACTGCGACTGGAAGTCTATTGTACAATCCCCTCAATTGGTCCAGGTCAGAATAATCCTTTTCCCCGGACTAGGTCTAGGATCTTTTTGACCAGTGATTCATTGGTAGAGTCAAATTTAGTGAGAGTGCTGCTACCATAGTTGGAGAACCTTTGAAAGGCTAGGACTTCACATCTCAAAAGTATGTGAGAGGCAATTTCGGTTTCCGATTCACAAAGCCTACACACTGGGTTATCTTTAAAGATACCAATGGTATGGAGATGTTTTCGGAGTTGACAGTGACCAGTCAGTAGTCCAGTCACTGTTCTAAGGTCCCTTCTGCATTATAGAGGTTACTGATTCCTTTGTATGTTTTAGTATATTAACGGAGGAAGGCTTGAGCAGATAATTCAAGATCGTAGTATACCCCTGCCTTACACTGTTCGGATCAAGCTGGCTTTGGACATTGCTAGAGGCATGCAGTACCTCCACTCTAAGGACATATTTCACAGAGATCTCACATCTAAGGTAAATATTACTTAATTATTATCGATGCTTCAATAGACATATTGTTACTAGTGATGTCCTATTGGTTATAGTAGTAGTAGTTTAGTAGTGATGAGTGGGCACAAATGAGACAATGTGAATATTGTTTTTACAGAACTATATTTCGCTCCAAAACAACAATATTCACATTGTCTCATTTGTGCCCACTCATCACTACTAAACTAATATGGAGACCAATCAAGCAAATCATTTAAACAAATCATCTATTGGTTATATTTTGAAAAATAATGGAAATATTATTACTTGAGCCCTATTCCCAATTCAAAGAGATAGTTGTAAGGTTGAAACATTTTTTTATCATAGGATTAGCATGGGAGCCGATCGAAATTATACATTTATATCTTTATTGTTACTTAATTTGTGATAAATTGCACCCCTTTAGAGAGGAAAGCACGGGAAAAGCAAACTAAAAGAACGAAATCAGATAAAACCCGTAAATTAAGATTCTAAGCCAGGGAGTAAGAAAATACGGAAAAGAGATAACGGAAGAACCCAAAAAGAAGGAAAGACCCCACCTGCACACGATAACCAAAGCCAGCTTTGATCAGCTTGTAAAAAAATAATGAAATAATAATAGTTAAATAATACCTGGAGCTAAAGAAGAGAGTACGGGAGGCCAAAGGGACAGAGAGAGCTAAAGGAGGGAAACCTTGCCTTTTAAAGCTTCGGTCGGGAGAGGGGGAAACAGTGTTACCAGACCCTTAACAGACCATCCCAAGGGATCCAGGAGTGAGGGGGCGCCGCCGGGGCCCCGGAGGTCCCCCAGACCCCAGATACCAAGACAAAATCTGCAAGGGCTGGTTAAGGAAAGGAATTAGGAGAGGGAAACAAAAGGATGAAAAGGAAAAGCAACCTGGTTGCAAAATGAGTTAAAAACTAATAGAACATCAGTGCTATAAAAATGTATCAATTGATACTACCGAGTTTTGCAAAATTTGAATAGTTGACACAATATAATTGTGCGAGAGACCCTAGGAAATGTAACAAGCAAAATGCAATGCTACATCTGGGAATTGTTCCATCATTCGACATTCGATCATTGATGGCTCGACGTAATGTCATGTCCCACTCTGTTTCTTTACGTCTAACAATACTAGTTTAACAATATAAATTATAAAATAAAAAAACAATTTTAAAAATTACTTCATATTACACCTTTATATACCAAGGTGCAATATGAAGTAGTTTGTAAATTGTGTTTTTTTTTTTCATTATGTTAAACTCTGATCATGACTAATTTTTAGTCGAAAGCTTAGTTAATTATTATATATTAAATATATGACTTTTGTGTAATTAATCTGTTTTTATCATTTGATACTACCGAGTTTTGCAAAGCATGAATAGTTGACTAAATATAATTGTGCGAGAGACACCTAGGAAATGTAACAAGCAAAATGCAATGCTACATCTGGGAACTGTTCCATCATTCGACATTTGTCATCATCGATGGCTCGACATAATGTCATGTCCCACTCTGTTTTGTTACGTCTAACTCATCAGGGCGCCGATTGTCAATATTTCATTGATAAATACTTAGATTATCACTTATCTCTTATCACTTTTGAGTTTGATATGTTTTTTTTTTTTTTGTAAAGCTGGTATTTACTGATATAAATATAAAACACAATTTTATCTTTTTTAATATTAAAAATAAAAAACAAAGAAAACAAAAAGTAAAACTTAATAACATAAATAAAATAAAACACAATGTTGGAAAATACTATCTTATCATAAACTGCGTAGGCTTCCGCGGTTGTTGTCATGAAGATTTAGGTCTTCCGGTGGTAACCGCGTCAATGTAGATGAAGAATCCGACGTTTCGCTTCCACTGTGGGAGGCATCTTCAGGGATGTAGGACATCATGGATAGAAACACAATGCTCCACAAAACTGAACTGAACTTTCTATCCATGATGTCCTACATCCCTGAAGATGCCTCCCACAGTGGAAGCGAAACGTCGGATTCTTCATCTACATTGACGCGGTCACCACCGGAAGACCTAAATCTTCATACTATCTTATCAGTTAATTTAAATATTTTTTATAACTAATTTAAACAATTTAATGAAAAAAATAGTAATTTAGTGAGTTTGAGCAAATTAAAATCATTTCAAAGTAAAATTGATTAACAATAAATAAATAAATTTATTAACAAATATAATATATGTATTAACAGATGTCATTTATATGACTTTCTGGTTACTTACTTTCCATTTAGTAAATATAATAAAGTCAATACACTTTATGTCAAAAAAGTGGGGAGGAACTCTCTAAATGACTTTTTGATATGTTCTCAAATTTATTTGTTTTTATGTTACCACTTGTATGATAATATGACTTGTTGATATGTTTCACTAATAACTTGACTTGTTGATATGTTCTCAAATTTATTTGTTTTTGTTACCACTTGTATGATAATATGACTTGTTGATGTTTCACTATAACTTGACTTGTGATATGTTCTCAAATTTATTTGTTTTTGTTACCACTTGTATGATAATATGACTTGTTGATATGTTTCACTAATAACTTGACTTGTTGATATGTTCTCAAATTTATTTGTTTTTATGTTACCACTTGTATGATAATATGACTTGTTGATATGTTTCACTAATAACTTGACTTGTTGATATGTTCTCAAATTTATTTGTTTTTATGTTACCACTTGTATGATAATATGACTTGTTGATATGTTTCACCTATAACTTGACTTGTTGATATGTTCTCAAATTTATTTGTTTTTATGTTACCACTTGTATGATAATATGACTTATTGATATGTTTCACAAATAACTTGACTTGTTGATATGTTCTCAGAATATTTTAGTCAAGAAAAATGAGGAGACGGGGGAAATGACAGCTGTAGTTGGCGATTTTGGGTTTGCCGCTAAAATACCAGATAAACCTCGGTAAATATTGTTTTGTATATGTTGTCTATTATAAGGGCAACCTCCGTGGCTGTTAGTCTTTACACTGACCTTTGACACCACAGAGGTCTGGGGTTCGCATCCCAGGTTACGCTCTTAGTTTATAAAAGATTATTGTTTAGATAAATGATCACCAACTTTAGAATACACTTTGAGCGTAACGGTTCCTGCAGGGGTTATCCCCGATGGGCCCAAGGCTCTAACGGGCATTAGTGTTAGTCTATTATAAAGATAGGAGTTATAATGTCTAACGTATATTGTTTGGTGGTATACAATTTAATGCAATTCTTTCCAAATGTTCTACAGTGTCAATATTTCATAGGCAATTTAAAGTTATATACTTTAACATGACTTCTTCTATTCTAGAACACATCTGGTTTTCAACATTATGTTGCTCCTAATATATTAAAAGAAATGGTCCTCGGCTAAGCTTAAGGAACTAACTCCATGAATACTTTGGCTATACCTCTAAATAAAAACAATAAAAGCACCTTTGGAATAATACATTATATTTCCCTCGTCTATGCCACTGGCTTTAAACATTTTGTTTCCTTTGGCTATACCTCTAGATCTGGATTCAAATATTATGTTTTCCTCTGCTATGCCTTTAGATTTATACATTATGTTTTCAACAGCTAATCCTTTAGATTTAAAGATAATGTTTTCCTCGGCTATGCATCAGGATTTAAACATCAGGGTTTAAACATTATGTTTCCCTCAGCTATGCATCTGGATTTAAGCATTAATAAATAAATCTCCTCTAAATAAAAACAATAAAAGCACACCTTTGGAATAATACATTATATTTCCCTCGTCTATGCCACTGGCTTTAAACACTTTGTTTCCTTTGGCTATACCTCTAGATCTGGATTCAAATATTATGTTTTCCTCTGCTATGCCTTTAGATTTATACATTATGTTTTCAACAGCTAATCCTTTAGATTTAAAGATAATGTTTTCCTCGGCTATGCATCAGGATTTAAACATCAGGGTTTAAACATTATGTTTCCCTCAGCTATGCATCAGGATTTAAGCATTAGGTTTTCCTAAGCTATGCCTCTGGATTTAAATAGTATGTGTCCCTCGGTTATGCATCAAGGATTAAGCATTATATTTCCCTCAGCTATGCCTCTGGATTTAAACATTATAATGCACTCGGCTACTCTTCTCATACTAACATAGTGCTCCGGCTTAAACGTCATGTTTTCTCCTTTGATGAAAATATCTATTTTTGTTGTTGTTTAGGTGTGGACCTAAGCGACTGACAACAGTGGGTTCCTTCTACTGGATGTCGCCAGAATGCCTCAAAGGAGAGTGGTATGACGAGTCTTCTGATGTTTTTAGTTTTGGTAAGTTGGTCACGCAGTGTTCATTTATCTTCACAATGTATTTTGTCATCTATTCATTCAGTGACGACACAATTTTAGTTTTGATAAAATGTATCTCAGAATAATAAAATAAGTCTCTCCACTGATGTATTATTTATTTAAAATAAAGGCTTTCAACCAACTTAAGGTCATCATCAGTGCCTAACTAACAAATAAGTACAAAAAATAAAAGTACAAAAACATTACATTAAAATGCATCTGTTGTAAGACGCAGGGATACAATGTCACCAATTATAGCTAATGGTCATTGGAGCAAAAATCTTAAAACTTGATTGATGACACAAAAGGGCATTATCACAAGTTGGTTATAGCAAATCTTAATTATCACCTTATTTATGCTATTTTTTTTAAACAAGTTCTTTATTGGCAAAAGTAATACAATATTTATTTTGTGTACACCGGAGCCATATTATATTTATTGATTAGGGTAATTTGTGCCTCTTTATTTTATTTATTTATTTGTTATTTTTGTGGTATAAATTTTGATTATTTTTTGGGGCGTGAGGGGTTTTGTTTGGGTCAAGGATAATTTTATATTTTTTGGTTTGGGTTTTTTTTTATTTTTTATTTTTTTTGGGGGGGGATTGTCAAAAGGTATTTTTGGTGGTGTTCTGAATAGGATTATATTGTATAGGTAGTTTGCAGGAGTTTCAAAAAGGTTGCCTATGCAGTCTGTAGACTGACTTTTAATGATTCAACCTGGCATTTGCCTGTAAAATTGAGGGAAACCACAGAAAAACCTCAATTAGGTTGATCGGACACACGGGTCCTGGGTGTAAAGGTTATGTTATTATTTTTTTTTACGTTTTTAATTTATCAAGCCAAATTAGCTAAAAACTTGGTAAAAATAAGATTTTTAGATTTTCTTCTTCTTTCTAAGATTAGTTGTTTTTCTTCTATATAATTCTAAAAAATTAAGTATGTCGAAAATGTTTGAACGAGTAAAATTTTTATTGAATATCATAAAGTAAGATTTATGAATCTTCACTCTTGACACCTCATTTGGTTTCTCTGTTTCCACTGCCTTATTAATGAATAATAAGACAGTGTGGCATAAAATTAAAAAAAATAAATAAAAATCTTAAATAGTAAATGCAAAATAACGATCAATAATTTAAAGAACCAATTAATTTAATTTAAGTTATCTTAAAAAACAATTTACAAGTTTGTTTGCTCAAATTTACATAAGACACTTAGTCCAAGAACCGGACCTGAAAAATGTGACTCATTTTGTACTACTTCAACCAAACATTTCTGAAAATATACCTTAAATTATGAAGACAAAGCATAGTCTGCCTATCCAGAGTGGAGCCCTTCATATGATTGCACATGCTCAAAATTTTATAAAATCGCACAAAGTTCAGTTTTCTTGAAATAAGTGGTTCCCTGTGGGTCGTGTGCAAAACATGAAGAGAACATTTTTTAAAGGGGATGTTTAATCATGGAAATTGGGTGACTGCAAGAAAGGTTATGGCTCTTTCAAAAACACCCAAAAAAGTATTAACCATTTTTTGGTGTTATTGAAAGAGCCATAACTTTTCTTGTAGTCATCCGATTTTCATGATTAAACACTCGTTTAATAGAACATTTTATCACCTTGTTAAAACATGTTCTCTTCATGTTTTGCACAGAGTCTTTTTTGGGTTATCCCTATACATGTCTGTACAGATTCTCAAAATAAAATTTTAACTATTTAAAAATTCGGAAATAAAACCCCGTCAGTTGGACTAGACTATAATTAATTGGTTATTTATTTATTTCTGTCCTGTCTACAGGTATAATAGGGTGCGAACTGATTGCTCGAGTAGAAGCAGACCCGGATGTAATGCCTCGAACTGAAAACTTTGGACTGGACTACATTGCGTTTGCCAAGATGTGTACTGGTCCGCCCCCACCCCCTCCAATGTTCCTTAGACTAGCCTTTATTTCTTGTAATGTGAGTATCTTAATCGTCCATTTAGATTTATTCTAAAATAGTTTGTGCTACTTTCGTACGAAATCAACCAATTACAGTGTTATGTTTTCTTAACCACCATGTAAGCAAAAATATAAATAACTGTGATTGGTTGATTTCAAAGTTTGTGCTACTTTTGTATGAAATCAACCAATTGCAGTGTTATGTTTTTTAATCACCAAGTAAACAAAGATATAAATAACTGTGATTGGTTGATTTCAAAGTTTGTTCTACTTTCATATAAAAACAACCAATTACAGTGTTATGTTTTTTAATCATCAAGTAAACAAAGATATAAATAACTGTGATTGGTTGATTTCAAAGTTTGTTCTACTTTCATATAAAAACAACCAATTACAGTGTTATGTTTTCTTAACCACCATGTAAGCAAAAATATAAATAACTGTGATTGGTTGATTTCAAAGTTTGTTCTACTTTCATATAAAATCAACCAATTACAGTGTTATGTTTTTTAAACCACCAAGTAAACAAAGATATAAATAAATGTGATTGGTTGATTTCAAAGTTTGTTCTACTTTCGTATAAAATCAACCAATTACAGTGTTATGTTTTTTAAACCACCAAGTAAACAAAGATATAAATAAATGTGATTGGTTGATTTCAAAGTTTGTTCTACTTTCGTATAAAATCAACCAATTACAGTGTTATGTTTTTTAAACCACCAAGTAAACAAAGATATAAATAAATGTGATTGGTTGATTTCAAAGTTTGTGCTACTTTTGTATGAAATCAACCAATTGGAGTGTTATGTTTTCTTAACCACCAAGTAAACAAAGGTATAAATAACTGTGATTGGTTGATTTCAAAGTTTGTGCTACTTTCTTATAAAAACAACCAATTACAGTGTTATGTTTTTTTAAAACACCATATTTATAGTTTCATGAATAAATAAATAAATAATTGAACTGAAACAATATAATTGTGCGAGAGACACCTAGGAAATGTAACAAGCAAAATGCAATGCTACATCTGGGAACTGTTCCATCATTCGACATTCGTCATCATTGATGGCTCGACATAATGTCATGTCCCACTCTGTTTCGTTAAGTCTAACTCATCAGGGCGCCGACAGAGCCTGAACTCACTCTGATCTACAATTAATTTCGAAGAATATAATGTGAAGTATTTACCAGAGACGAGCGGTGCTCTCTTACCACCATCATGTATGGAAAGCAAAACATATATCATTTGATACTACCGAGTTTTGCAAAACACTTGGTAAGAGACACAAGGTGTCTTGTGTCAACTATTCATGCTTTGCAAAACTCGGTTGTATCAAATGATATAAATAATTGAATTACATACCTATAGATATATATATATATATATATATATATATATATATATATATATATATATATATTATATATATATATATATATATATACAGAAAAATACATCAATTGATTTTGAAATAATTTAAAATAATAAAAATAATAATTATGAAGATGAGAAATTATATAAATATGATAGTTATAAAGATAAGAAATTTAATAACTATAATAGTTAAAAACTTAATTTGTCAAAATCCAAAGAGTTAATGAATTTAGAGAAAATATTAAAATATTTGAAGATTAGTAGGAGTCCAAGATTCTCCTCTTGTGACAAGACTAGAAATTAATGAGCTTCTCTCAGCATCAAATAACGGACAATGAAAAATAATGTGGTGCCATGTTTAGGGAGTTCACTTGTCGTAGATACATGATGGATCTGGAATAATGTTATAACGGTTAAGATATGGTTTGTTGGAACCATGGACAGAAAGGGCTTGCGTAATTTTGTACGTAATGACTATGTTTGTTTTTGATCTGCTCACGGTTGGGAAAATTGTTTACTCCACAAACATTTCTCTGAATTTATTCGCATTTCTTTCCATTTTTCCAAACTTATCTCATGACTCAACTTTTATGAGATAAATAATGAAAGAAAAGAAGTCTATATACAAATTAAAACTTTATTGGCAAAGCATTTTCAACCTAACTAGAGGCCATCATCAGTGCAAAACCTAACCAATAAGCAAATAAAATAAGTAAAACACAAAAAATTACTTAACAAATGATGAGCAAAAGTATGAAAAAGAGACAAAAATAAAATACAAAAAACGTAATAAATAAAATTAGCAAAAAATAAAATAACTACCGTTGAGATGTAAAGAAGAAGAGATCATTTGTTGCTCATCATTTGTTAAGTAATTTTTTGTTTTATTTTATTTGTTTGTTTGTTAGGTTTTGCACTGATGATGGCCTCTAGTTAGGTTGAAAGTGCTTTGCCAATAAAGTTTTATTTTGTGGAAAGACTTCTTTTCTTTCATTATTTATAATGGACTCCATTCACACTCACTCTAAGGATATGATTTGAGATAAGTTATTGATATTAACCTTAGAATAATACTATATATAGAAGGAGCACTACTGATAACACGAAAGCCAGTTGACTGGTGCACCTAAGTAATGCTGCCACCCTAGCAATATACAATTTTCTAAAAAAAAAGTTGGCAATACTTCCGGTTTCTGAATTATTATGTTATATTATTATGTTATATTATTAATTAATGATTGGTTATTCACAAAATACTAATATAAATATCGGTGCATTACAATATTTTTAGCATTTTAAATGGTAGTTTAACGTACTTATTAAAATTATATTAAAAGTAGTCCTCGACAACTAAATGTAGATTCTTGTATTCCGCCACCCTTTTGCCATCTAAGACTAGTTTTATTAAATACTCAGCAGGTGTTTTAAGTTATTATATTTGTTCTTTACGACCTTTCTTCATTAATAGATATTTATGACACATATTTAGAATAATGTTTTGTTGTCAGGTTGGCAGCATTACTTAGTTGGACCAGTCAACCGGCTTTCGTGTTATCAGTAGAATTACATTGTGTTTACGGTCTTTTGCTCCTTCTATATATAGTATTATTCTAAGATATTAACACTAACACTTGAAAGTACGGTAATTATGTTTTTGTTGCAGTACGATGCTAAGAATAGACCTACGTTCAGCGACATTGTCGTGCAGTTGGAGAGGATATTAGCCGAGGAAGAACAGAAAGAACCAAGTAATGTAGAGGAACACACTAATCACCATCCCAAGTGTAAGAGGCCCCACTCTTTTTCTAGATGTTACTCCTATCCGTGTGTCTGATGAAGAGTTTCAACCCTGATATAACTACCGGAAACTCTCTCGGTTTTTAACCTGTTTTTTTGAACTCGGGAGTACTTGGGGTGTTTAAAACTTCATCGGAAAATTTATCGAACTAAAGTGATGTAGAAATTCATATAGTAGGGGTGGGGGCGGGGGACCCAATGATCCAACTCCCTGGTTTTAGGTGGTTCCGAAAAAAAAGGGATTAGTTGCATCAACTACCGCACTGAGCGCTAGTTTTCACCTTGTACGGCTGTTATCACTATTGTTATCAGTTTTATATTGAGACTTCTATTTATATTTATAAAAAAATGTAAACAAGACAATTTTTATCTTATTCATTAACTTCTTTTTCTTTATTAGTTGTTTATAAGATATTGTTTTTATAAAATAGGATGACATGTTACGAAAGTTGTGTTATAATGATATTCGTAAAGTAACAATTTAAATATTTATTTTTTAAGTTCATTCATTGTGTTATTTATGATTTACTTAATACATAAGCTCTTAATACTAAATAATTCATTGTATTGATTTATTTGTGTTTTATTTTTTGATGTTTGTTTATTTCTACAAATCATGGTTATCACGATATCAGGTCTAGTTAAAATTAACACAGTGTTTATATTTTTATAACATTTTATGAAAATTATACCTTTAAAATAATTAGTACAATTTTTAACATTGTTAAAGACCCTTTTAAATAATTTTAATCCTGAAAATGAAGAACTAATTATTTTATATATGCCGTACAAGGTGAACTGACCTGCCTCTAGTGGAGAAAGGGTGAACTTAGGGCAGGCCCATCTAAAACAGCTTATTCCGGGGGGAGTTAGACCACTGTTCTGCGCCCCCACCCCTACTGTATGAATTTCTACATCACTTTACATCGAACCATATTTTGGTGATTTTTATATTCTGAGGATAAGCGAAGCAAGTCCAAATTTGGAAGGATGGGCGTAGCGAATCCCTATGTGATGAGGAAATGTTCCGAGGTACCTCGAACCCCATTTTTTTAAAAAAGTAAATCCAATGCTGAAAATCGCTTCATTTTTTATTTATATGATATTTTCATTATATAATTGTTTGAATGAATTACTTAATTAATTTAATAAACTGCGTAGGCTTCCGCGGTTATTGTCATGAAGATTTAGGTCTTCCGGGGGTGACCGCGTCAATGTAGATGAAGAAACTGACGTTAAAAATAGGGGCCCGCTTAGTCTCCATCTTCAGTTCAGTTTTGTAGAGCATTGTGTTTCTATCCATGATGTCCTACATCCCTGAAGATGCCTCCCACAGTGGAAGCGAAATGTCGGATTCTTCATCTACATTGAGGCGGTCACCACCGGAAGACCTAAATCTTAATTAATGTAGGCAAATTATTTAAAATTCAAAAACTTCCTTTATTGCTTATAGATCCAATTATACAATTTTTAAGTACAAGTTAATTTATAAAATTAAATAAAAAGTTAATTTTAAGCAATCCCACAAGACATAGCCGTGTGTGGGGGATACAATGTTTAAATATATCGGGAGGTAAAATGAAGAAAGAGTAAAAAATAAATTTGAAAAAATAATTAAAAATAAAAAAAAAAAAAAAAAATCAGGTAACATACTATATTAAAAGTAGTCAATATAATAAAAATAAAAAGTTAAAGTAAAATTATAAAAATTTAATACATTCTTTTAAAGAGCGTAGTTTCATTATTTCCGAGAGGGATTATATGCTAAACATAAATATATGTCTGTATATACTGCAATTGTCTGCCTCCGTGGCCGTGATCGTAAAGGCGTTCGATTTCCGCACCGGAGGTCCGGGTTTCGCAGCCCGGGCTATACTCTAAGATTTTATGAATAGTATTTGTATTAAAAAGATTTCGCCAACTTTAATTAATTCTTAGAGTGTAGTAGATGCAACCCACCTGAGGTGGTTCCCGCTGGGTGAATACCCTAATGGGCCGAAAGGCCCTAAAACGGGCATTTTATTTTATTTATTTTATTATATACTGCAATTGCAAATATTTATGTTGACTCACACACTTTGCTTATTAACTCATAATTTTTGTAAAATTGTTTGTTTTAAAAAAAAATATATATATATATATATATATATATATAATATATATATATATATATATATATATATTATATATATATAATATATATTTAAAATTATTTGTACTTAGAATAGGTTTTAAAGCTAACTGGTAAATAATTTGCTCTCAATTTTTTTATCAAAGAGATTTATTCTATTAGAGGGAGGACTAGGGTTGAATAGCACATTGATAAGGGGTCTGGTTGTGTGGCAATATCTATTTGGTACCATAACGGTACTTACTCCTGCTCAAATAGACTTATACTGCTTAAGGAAGGACTTGGGTATAATAGCACAGTGATAAGGTTTCTGGTAGCATGAATATTTCCATTAGGTACCATAATGGTCTAGAGAATTTCGAGAATAAAATTAACCACTCAGTCAGAAGTCTAACAATATCTATATTAAAATTAATATGTCAAAACAAACATAAATCTGTTACTAAGTAACCGAACATTAAATTTGTTCTTTCTAAAAATGGTACTTACTTCTCCTCTAAGGAGACTAGAAACTCCTCACCCCT
The DNA here is from genome assembly GCA_018340805.1 of Microvelia longipes. Lineage (NCBI taxonomy): Eukaryota > Metazoa > Arthropoda > Insecta > Hemiptera > Veliidae > Microvelia > Microvelia longipes. The sequence goes on from JACMZG010001918.1 coordinate 572,100, forward strand.
CTCCAACACTTATCAGCGCCCAAATTTATAGTGCTTCCTACACTGGTAATTTTTCAGTGATGCCAAATTAAATCCCTTAATACACTACAGATAATTAAAGAATATATGTGATAGATATTAATTACAACTTATTTTGAATTCATTTTACTTAATTTAAGACAAAAATTATAAACTGCGTAGGCTTCCGCGTTTATTGTCATGAAGATTTAGGTCTTCCGGTGGTGACCACGTCAATGTAGATGATGTATCCGATGCTTCGCTTCCACTGTGGGAGCATCTTCAGGGATGTAGGACATCATGGATAGAAACACAATGCTCTACAAAACTGGAGCTGGTATATGATACACTAACTGAACTACATGATGTCCTACATCCCTGAAGATGCCTCCCACAGTGGAAGTGAAACTAAGGATTCATCATATACCAGTTCCAGTTTTGTAGAGCATTATGTTTCTATCCATGATGTCCTACATCCCTGAAGATGCCTCCCACAGTGGAAGTGAAACTAAGGATTCATCATATACCAGTTCCAGTTTTGTAGAGCATTGTGTTTCTATCCATGATGTCCTACATCTCTGAAGATGTCTCCCACAGTGGAAGTGAAACTAAGGATTCTTCATCTGCATTTACACGGTCACCACCTGAAGTCCTAAATCTATAAGACAAAATTGTCAAAAAAGTGTAATATTTGTGTAAAATCATAATTTATACTTGAAAAAATCAAAAAGTATGTCAGCATTTTACCGTTATGGTACCAAGCTATCCTGGTAATGATAAGAGTCCTTGTATGCTCCTTCTAATAGATTAAGTCTCTTTGTTTTTTATATTAAAGAACTATAAAATAAAGTATTTATTTAACTCAACAGGGGCGGCAAGAGATACAAGCATTGCTCTATGTTAATATAAAATTCAAGTAAGAAAATTTAAAGTTCAATACTGAATCAAGTCCATGCCAAATTAAGTTTGAATACTTAGCGGTGAAAAATTAAAGGTTTAAATAGAAATGAAAATAAGCTAAAGTTTTATTTAAGTCCAAGTCTAATTAAGTCTCATGTACTTACCGATGAAAAATGAAAGTTCAGTTTTGAAACAAGTTTGATATTAGGCCAAGTCGAACTGAATTTTAATACTTACTGGTGAAAAATTTAAATAGAAATGTAAACGAGATGAAGTTTGATACTGAGGAAAGTCCTATATATGTTCAAGTCAAATCAAGTTTGAATTATTACTGAGGGAACTTATTCTTTTTGAATACAACTCTATCAAGATGACCTGACCGCTAATTATACTCTAAGAAATTAAATTTATTTATAAAAATAAAATTATTTTAAAAAAGGATTTGATGTCAGGTTTTTCGTATGATGAACGAGAAGCTGCCCTGAAATAAAAAAAATGGCAAATTACATGGCAAAATGCCATGTAATAACAAATAATGCAAAATAATAATTTCATAAGGCTGAAGGTGCATTGTACTGTTAACTTTAACTGAGCTGAAATTTCTGGTTCTCAAAATATAATTACTTTATTTCTGGGTGGTTTATAATGTCTCAAGTTTAATGACTCTGTCTCAGAGAGTTAAGAAGTAATTCTTAACTCTTACTCCTTTATTTACTCCTTTGGGACTATAAGTTACTTTTTACTCCCTTGGGAGTTAAACATTGTTTCCTATAATTTGGCTTAAAACACCGGCATTTTATAAGAGGGGGTATTTTTCCATTTTTTGGGAGTGCATTTCTTTATTGGGGAGGGGGTCACAAAAATTGTTCCATGTTTAAACTCTTTAGAAAAAATATACCGGGAATTAGGATGATAAAAGACACACACATATACTTTTACTAACTAAAACAAACCATATAAAACAATATAAATATGATAAAAAATTGAAGTACTCATAGTACTGAAATAATCCTGGTGCGGAGGGTATCTGATAGGGTATCTGCAAGACGGGTGAATTTTCTTTAAAATGCCTGCATTCTCGCTCATCACTCCATTTCTTGTTTCCGGTGTGTGTTTTTTTCGCGATTCAAAGTCCGTAGTAGCGCCACCGTTGCTGATAAGAAATTTATAACAAAAGGGCGATCATTGTTAAAGTCCTGGTAAATCTTCGGTATACAGTACCCCTTGTTATCAACGGCCTATTTCGATATATATCGAACTCTCCTTGTAACCATGTATCAATATATATTGGCACGTACATTACCGTGTCCCCCCCCAAACTACACCCCCATCTTCAGATGTTTATGTTTCTCCGTCTCTACCATCCCCACCTTAGCAGTAAAATAATGGAATAATAATTAATTAAAATAAAAAAACCTGAAGATAACAAACACAAAAATACGTAAAAAAATACGCGTAACATAAAATAGACTGTGGTGTATCATCAATTATTCTTATGAAAACATAGTTAAAACATTATAAAAACATACAAAAAAATATAAAAATAGTTATAAACAATTTTACAACAAATAAATAAAAACACAAACAACAAAAAAACATTAAAAAAATAATCAAATATGTTCATAAACGTAAAATGTAAAAGAAAAGGCATATATCGATTATTCCAACGTCATATCTCTAAACTAAGTATATATCGATATATAGTATTGATAACAGGGGGTACCGTATACCGAAGTTCAGCCAATTAAATTGATTTTAAGGCGTATGAACACAGTAGAATCTCTATTTCGTTGAAAATAGGGTTTTAATGGGTTGTCACAAGTATTTAAATTGAGTGATAAGATCATGAAAATCACAATATAGTGTTTTGATAACATTAAATTGTTATTTAATGTTACTTTTAATTAAGTTTAGTTATCACTAACACACAAAATTTTGCCTTTTTATTGCATTAAATTGTTTAAAGTAGTTGTAACAGGTATTTAAATTAACTGATAACAAGCTGATTTTCACCGAAATGGTTTTAATTTATTAATCTATTTTATTTACTTACTAAAATAATTAATAACTCAATAAATTTTTTTTTGTAAACTGTTTATTTAAATTATCCGTTTAGGTTTTATTATTTCTGGATTAAATTGGACAAATCCAAGTCTATAGTGATAAGAGGCTGATTCTATAATTAAAATCCTGGAATAATCAAAGTATTTATCTATAAAACATTAGCAAATTTTTTTAGCACCGATGGTCGTTCTGTTATTTTTTTAACTTATTTATCGCAAATTAACTAATAATAAAGAAATAAAAGAAGAATTTTTATCGGCTCCCATGCTAATCCTATAATAAAAAAATATGATCTCCTTTTCGTTTTCCCGCCATTGGTATTGCCAACCTTACGACTATCTCTTTGAATCGCAAATAACCTGAGCAGTAGTGTCACAACTGTTATTTATTTTTTTCCAAATTTTCCATAGAATATAAGGGCTCCACTCTGGATAGGCAGACTATTATTTTCCTTTATAATTTAAGGTATATTTTAAAAAAAAATTGGTTTGAAGTAGTACCAAATGAGTCACTTTTTTTTAGGCCTGTCTCTTTGAACTATATGTTTTTTCTTCAACGTTTAATGTACATTTTCAATAAAGAACTTGGTTAAAAAAACATTTGGTTTAAAGTAGTACAAATTAAGTCGTATTTTTCAGGTCCAGCTCCTGGACAAATTAAATTAGTAGAAAATTTGCATAGTTACAATATAATCTTATAATAATAATCTTAAATATAATATAATATATCTTAATTATAATATAATAATAATCTTACAATAATATATTCTTTGGCCTGTTCTGTAAATTACAATAATCTTGCGCCTGTAATTACCTTGCGCTGTTCTGTAAATTACAATAATCTTGCGCCTGTTCTTACAATAATCTTGCGCCTGTTCTGTAAATTACAATAATCTTGCGCCTGTTCTGTAAATTACAATAATCTTGCGCCTGTTCTGTAAATTACAATAATCTTGCGCCTGTTCTGTAAATTACAATTATCTTTCGCCTGTTCTGTAAATTAACCTTGTTAGTATTTGATTTATTTATTCTTATTTTATTTACTGTTATACTTTTAATATTTTCTTTTATTTTTGTAAATATATATTTATTTTTATTTAGTTTTAATTGCTTTTTTTTATTTATTATTTAACTCGTTTTCTTTTGCTCATCTATACTCTTCTACTTTTCCTTATTAGTATATATAGTAATATATAAACCAAGTAGGGAAACAAACGCGATTTCTGTCAGCCCTGGCATGTAGTTCACATTTTGTCCACCAGGGAGTTGGCTCTAATTTTCCTATGGGCGCAGTCTTTTTATTTTACCCTAGTAAATGTAAACAAACTATTTATGGAACTCAAATTTTTTGTTTTTATTTCATTTATTTGTATAATTTAGTATAAAATGTCAAAAATTAGTGTAAGAAATACATTTGGTCTTATTCAATAGAGGTTTAAGTGCAAATCTTTTAATACTAGGTTTGTTTAAATTACTTCAAACGATCGGCTAATTAAACTCTTTTTCATGTGCACTACTTTTTTGCGAGTGATATTTGATTTGTTTTTTCCCCTTTAAATATTAATTGTAATTTAACAACTTTAACCTGCAATTTTTGAATATAATAAATGCAATCATAATTTTAAGTTATATTCAAGGCAATTCACTGTTGTCTGTATGTTCTTCATAAACTTAATAAAAACACGTGATCTACCATTATTATAGTTTTTCTTTTTCTTTAACTAAATTATTGCAACAATCATTTCACCGAATTTAATACAAAATCATTAAACTATCATGTACAGATTAAAGTACGAAAATCAGATAAAAAGTAAAACCCACCTAATGTTATCAGGGTTGCCAATAAAACTAAGAAAAAAAACGTAAATCTTAAAAAACTCATTCACAGTTATTCTAATTTTAGCTATTTTTATTTTTGAGCCAGCTATCAGCTGATCACACGTGTCTGAATTTATTTTATAGTATAGGAGTTTCCCTACTTGGTTTATAAATAAATAAATAAAAATAAAAAATAAAAAACTATTTTTATTTGCCAATAAGTATATAAAAATATACAATAGCTTGAGGTCATATACAGTTTGATAAAATACATCAAATAATTAGAATACACTTAACAATGCATGACATAATTATTTATTTAATTAAAAACTCTGATAAATTATAAATGGTTTTTTGATGAGCAATTCTTTGCATTTTGATTTAAAACATTTTATTTCAGCAATGTCTTTTATATTTTGTGGTAATGAGTTGTACAATACTACCCCTGAGTAATCTGAACTAAATTTATATTTTGAAGTTTTATGTTGGTTTATTCTTAATAAATTTTTATTTCTGGTATTATAGTGGTGCTTGTCTCCATTTTTGTATAATTGCCAAAATTTTGCTTTACTTGAACTAGCTGGTTTAGTATATATATGGCTGGTATGTTAAAACTTTAAATTTCCTGAATAATGTCTTGCAGGATTTCTAGGTGGTATATTGCCTATGCATCTAAGTATTTTCTTTTGAATGATTAAAGATTTACGCGCACAAGGAGCATTGCCCCAGAGCTCAACACCATACAACTTTGACTTGACTAGTCCATTATAAACCTGTAGAAGCTCATTTTCAGTTAAGCATTTTTTAAGCTCCCTGATTATATAGTAGCTTGAGTTTAATTTCTTGTTTGTTTCTTCAATTTGATTTACCCAGCTAATTGTTTGATCTATTTTAACTCCTAATAATTTAGTAATTTTACATTCAGCGATATATTGTCATTATACATTAAATTTAAATTATTATTTACTCTGTTCCCATTTACCCTATTTACTACTCGAATAAATCTGTTTTAGATTCATTAAGCTTTAATCTATTTAGTCTAATCCACCTTGCTAGTTGTTTTAAGGCCATATTAGCGGTTTTTTCCAATATGTCATCATTTGAACCAACAAAAACCATAGTTACATCATCTGCATATAGAATAATTTTATTAGACTTAATGGCCTTTGTAAGGTCATTAATATATATAAGGAACAACAAAGGTCCAAGTATAGACCCTTGTGGTACTCCTCTAACCAATATTTTAGGTTCAGACTTAATTTCTCCCTTTTCATTTTTAATTACAACGAACTGAGTCCTATTTTCAAGATAAGATTTTATTAGTTCCCATGCAGTACCCCTTATACCTAGTCTGTTTAGTTTCTTCAGCAGTAATTGATGATCAACCAAGTCAAAAGCCTTGGATAAATCAACAAGTATTGCCAAAATTTTTCACTATTATCTAAATTATCATACAAGTTAGCTAACAGATTATTTAATGCTGATATGGTTGATCTTGATTTTCTAAACCCATATTGCTCATCAACTAAAACACCAAATTTACTTAAAAAACTCATAAATACGTCATGTATTGCCCTTTCAAAAATTTTAGAAACTATTGGAAGATTCGAGACAGGCCTATAATTTTCAATTAATTGGGAATTCCCTTTCTGTTTATAAATAGGAATTAATTTAGAAACTTTAAGTTTTTCAGGAAATAACCCGTCCTTTAACATTTTATTTACAATTATAGTTATAGGTCTCACAATACTATCTGCTATATATTTTATTCATGCTATTATATATATATATATATATATATATATATATATATATATATATATATATATATATATATATATATATATATATATATATATAATCAAATAAACAAAGTCCAACGGAGGAAGTTCTCCAGACACTCATATAATATATATAATATATATTATATATATATATATGTATATATATATATATATATATATATAATATATATACTTTATTGTAATAGGAAACGTATTGTGTTTGCTCTAAAATCTGATACTGGGATTTCAAATGAATTTTCTGTTTTAGTCTTTGAGACGGGATGTTTTTAAGACATCCTGATTGATTTTTACCAAGTTGTTTGTTCGTATGCTTAGAATAATACTTTATATAGAAGGAGCACTACTGATAACACGAAAGCCAGTTGACTGGTGCAACTAAGTAATGCTGCCACCCTAACAATATACAATTTTCTAAAAAAAATTGGCAATACTTCCGGTTGCTGAATTATTATGTTCTATTATTAATTAATGATTGATTATTTATAAAATACTAATATAAATATCGGTGCATTACAATATTTAAAGCATTTTAAATTGTAGTTTAACGTATTTATTAAAATGATATATAATAAGTAGTCCTCGACAACTAAATGTAGATTCTTGTATTCCGCCACCCTTTTGCCATCTAAGACCAGTTTTATTAAATACTCAGCAGGTGTTTTAAGTTATTATATTTGTTCTTTACGATCTTTCTTCATTAATAGATATTTATGACAAATATTTAAAATAATGTTTTGTTGTCAGGTTGGCAGCATTACTTAGTTGCACCAGTCAACTGGCTTTCGTGTTATCAGTGGAATTACATTGTGCTTACGGCCCTGTGCTCCTTCTATATATAGTATTATTCTAAGTTCGAATTGTGTGTCTGTTATCATTGTGTTTATATGTTTATTAAAGAAAACTAATATAGAATTATTGACCAAACTATTTAAACAAGATAATTTTATGAGGTAGTGGTCAGATATGTATAAAAACACAAAGTTTGAGCTTTCGGCCGTAAATTAGGCACAAGGAAGTAGTACATCAGAAGTAGTTTTATTCCAAACTGAATCAGATAACACATTAAAAAGAAGTATTAGTTATATTAATCTAACAATAGCTAGTTGTGTATACCATCAAAGAATGACACCTACGATTCATCGAGTTCAATCCCTTCAATTGGTCCAGGTCAGAATAATCCTTTTCCCCGGACTAGGTCTAGGATCTTTTTGACCAGTGATTCATTGGTAGAGTCAAACTTAGTGAGAGGCCTTTGAAAGGCTAGGGCTTCACATCTCAGAAGTATGTGAGAGGCAGTTTCGGTTTCCGATTCACAAAGCCTACACACTGGGTTATCTTTAAAGATACCAATGGTTTGGAGATGTTTTCGGAGACGACAGTAACCAGTCTAGATCTGACATAGTTAAAATGAAAAAGTTAAAATTAAAAAGGTTATTGGTTTTTTTTTCATCTGACATAGTTTAGTTTAGTTCCTTCTGATATATAATTAGTCTGAGTGGAAACTTTGGTCTAGATCCTTTAAGTAATTTTTGAGTTTTAAGCAACCAACATTTTCAACTATTATAATTATATATATATATATATATATATATTATATATATATATATATATATATATATATATTACAAAAGCCACTTACGTGGATGTAGCATGTCGTTATAAAAATATACATATACAAATATAAGAATTTCAAAAATTATTAAATACACAATAAACTTAAACAGACATACATTATTTCAATTTTTTAAAAAGTAGTTATAGGAGTGAGGACGGGAAAGGTAGTCTTGTAGGGTGTAAGGAGATACGGAAGCTAGGAACAACTTTAAATGGGAGGATCATACAACATTTTTAGGATTCGATAGATTATATATATGTAAACAAAATATTGTAATATTGTATGTAAACAAAATTTACAATAAGGTATTTATAAATATATCTGAGTATTCTATTATCCGTGTAGAGTTTTAAATATTTTTTTTAATTTTTATAATTGTTAAAATATTTAGAAACATCAAGTTTATAAGTAAGTAAGTCAATCTTTAATTTTTACTCTTATGTGTAAGTTTCAATAATGATTTTTTTCTTAAGTAAATTAACTTAATTTTTTTCCTCTTACAAACTTAGTGCTTTGCAAAGCCAGAGACTTACTGATAAATACTAGTATTTTTATTTTGATGGACTTCTGATACTTTAATAATATTAGTTTAATAAATTTATTTCGCTAGCCTAGTCAGCCGAGCTAACGCACAGTCGTACTCAATTTTTTATTTCTCGCTATTCGCTAATTTTGTTTTATATTATTTCGTCAATTTCGCTAACATCTTTAAAAACAGGTACCTGTCGCGTTTTACTTAATTCTTTATGAGCAGTTTCATGGTGAGTTTTTTTATTATTTTACTCTTGTTACGCTAAGAATGTAGTCCTCATGCTCATTTTGTGCTAACGCGGGCTATCAGTTGTAACAATACATTTTGACATACAAGTCGACAAACAAGGTTAGGTCTTCCGGTGGTGACCGCATCAATGTACACGAAGAATCTGTCATTTCGCTTCCACTGTGGGAGGCATCTTCAGGGATGTAGGACATCATGGATAGAAACACAATGCTCGACAAAACTAAGCTGAAGATGGAGACAATACGGGCCCCTATTTATACCTTTCTCTGACCTTGTCTTCGAGGACGAAGATTATAGCCTACATCCCTGAAGATGCCTCCCACAGTGGAAGCGAAACGTCGGATTCTTCATCTACATATACGCGGTCACCACCGGAAGACCTAAATCTTCATAACAATAACCACCGAAGCCTATGCAGTAAATTATTCCTTATATTAAAATTATAAAAAATCATATGAATTTAAAATGTGCTGTAATAAATGGTTTGGAATGTGTGGCATGATATAGTCAGATTATGACCAGATGTCATCTATAGTAGTAGTAGTTGTATGGGGGGAGTGGTAGTAACTACCAGGCAAGTAGGCCACATTGTTGGGCCCTTTTTTCCAGCTCTCTAAGATAGTGCTCTACTTCTTTTAATTTCAAGTGTAGGTATATTTCATCTAATCTAGACAGAAGAGCCGTGAATTTCTATGGTTCCTCTCATGCTTTTTCAAGCAAAAATAAATATAAAATAAAATGCCCGTTTTAGGGCCTTTCGGCCCATCAGGGTATTCACCCTGCGGGAACCACCTCAGGTGGGTTGCATCTACTACACTCTAAAAATTAATTAAAGTTGGCGAAATCATTTTAATACAAATACTATTTATAAAATCTTAGAGCATAGCCCGGGCTGCGAACCCCGGACCTCCTGTGCCGAAATTGAACGCCTTTACGATCACGGCCACGGAGGCAGACCATACATTTTTTCAAGCAATCATACATATTTTCACTGACTCTTATAGTATAGTGAAAACTGGGAACAACACGTGCCCTCTCAGTTAAACCAAACCTCCACACACTTTAAACTACAAGGCAGACACACTATAGTATTATAATGAATCTACTATGAGGGTCCTAAATTTTGCCTATACCCAGTTTCATTTAGGGTAAGGGATCTTTAACGAGTACCTGACAATGCACAGGCTCGAGACCACCGGCTTTACGTCCCTTTTGAGGGACGTGGTACGCAGACTTTTTATCCCTCTCATAATCCTAGAGGCCCGTGCTGGGATTGAACCCATGACTAAAGTCCATTCATTCTGTGTATTGGCCGCATACCTTAACCACTACATCACGGGTGACTCTTATATATAAATATATTTGTGTGTGAACATATAAACTTTAACATACATTTGTGTTTTTATTTTACTTACAGTCTCTAGCGTTTATGGGGAGATATTAGACCAAGAGCCCAGGGGTGTTGTGTTTTGACCCCTAAGTGCGTTCTGCCTGGGACACCCATCCGATACGAGTCGGCAGAAAGCAGACCCTTGTTCAGGAAGGTATTTACAAAAAATTGAGACCAGTTCCAGCCATTACACTTTTTATTAACAAAACACCCCTGGGCTCTTGGTCTATATTTATTTGAGCAACTATCGATAGTAGCTAGTGGCTGATTCTTAAATTGCTTTATTAATTTTTGGTAAAGTTTGTAAATGTATTGTGTTACTGTGTCCAGTAGGTCACAGAAGATCATATTCAGACGATGGGATCAGAATTATCGGTGAAACTATGGCTAAGCAAGATGTTCACTATAAACCAACCCCTATCAATCCATTCAACAATATACCTTTTCAGCAAGTTCTAAAGGTAAATGAAATTGTATTGACTGATAATAAGAATCAACAAGTGTTTTTGGTACAGTATTGGAACGAGATTTTAAAACTGTTTTTCCTCAATTAACTTTTTTTTATGTTGGTTGATTTCAACATTGCAAGAGACCATCGTCAGAACCTAACAAACAAATAAGACAAGAAAACCTATTTGTTTATTTACTATTATTTACTATATAGCAAGTGTAAGAGGCCATCATCAGTACCTAACAAACAAATAAGACAAGAAAATCTAGTATTGTATTTACTATTATTTAATATAGCAAAGTGTAAGAGGCATCATCAGTACCTAACAAACAAATAAGACAAGAAACATAGTATTGTTTATTTACTATATTTACTATATAGCAAAGTGTAAGAGGCCATCATCAGTACCTAGAAAACAAATAAGACAAGAAAATGTAGTATTGTTTATTTACTATTATTTACTATATAGCAAAGTGTAAGAGGCCATCATCAGTACCTAACAAACAAATAAGACAAGAAATCTAGTATTGTTATTTACTATTATTTTACTATATAGCAAAGTGTAAGAGGCATCATCAGTACCTAGAAAACAAATAAGACAAGAAAATCTAGTATTGTTTATTTACTATTATTTACTATATAGCAAAGTGTAAGAGGCATCATCAGTACCTAGAAAACAAATAAGACAAGAAAATCTAGTATTGTTTATTTACTATTATTTACTATATAGCAAAGTGTAAGAGCCATCATCAGTACCTAGAAAACAAATAAGACAAGAAAATCTAGTTTGTTTATTTACTATTATTTACTATATAGCAAAGTGTAAGAGGCCATCATCAGTACCTAGAAAACAATAAGACAAGAAAATCTAGTATTGTTATTTACTATTATTTACTATATAGCAAAGTATAAGAGGCCATCATCAGTACCTAACAAACAAATAAGACAAGAAAACATAGTATTGTTTATTTACTATTATTTACTATATAGCAAAGTGTAAGAGGCCATCATCAGTACCTAGAAACAAATAAGACAAAAAATCTAGTATTGTTTATTTACTATTATTTACTATATAGCAAAGTGTAGAGCCATCATCAGTACCTCAAATAAGACAACTAAATAAGACAAGTAAGAATCATCAGTACCTAGAAAACAAATAAGACAAGAAAAATCTAGTATTGTTTATTTACTATTATTTACTAATAGCAAAGTGTAAGAGGCCATCATCAGTACTAAAAACAAATAAGACAAGAAAATCTAGTATTGTTTATTTACTATTATTTATATAGCAAAGTGTAAGAGGCCATCATCAGTACCTAGAAAACAAATAAGACAAGAAAATCTAGTATTGTTTATTTACTATTATTTACTATATAGCAAAGTGTAAGAGGCCATCATCAGTACCTAGAAAACAAATAAGACAAGAAAATCTAGTATTGTTTATTTACTATTATTTACTATATAGCAAAGTGTAAGAGGCCATCATCAGTACCTAACAAACAAATAAGACAAGAAAATCTAGGTATCATGACAAGAAAATCTAGTATTGTTTATTTACTATTATTTACTATAGAGCAAAGTGTAAGAGGCCATCATCAGTACCTAGAAAACAAATAAGACAAGAAAATCTAGGTATTGTTTATTACTATTATTTACTATATAGCAAAGGTAAGAGGCCATCATCAGTACCTAACAAACAAATAAGACAAGAAAATCTAGTATTGTTTATTTACTATTATTTACTATAGAGCAAAGTGTAAGAGGCCATCATCAGTACCTAGAAAACAAATAAGACAAGAAAATCTAGTTGTTATTTACTATTATTTACTTATAGCAAAGTATAAGAGGCCATCATCAGTACCAACAAACAAATAAGACAAGAAAACATAGTTTGTTTATACTATTATTTACTATAGAGCAAAGTGTAGAGGCATCATCAGTACCTAGAAAACAAATAAGACAAGAAAACTAGTATTGTTTATGTATTACTCTTTACTATATAGCAAAGTGTAAAGGCCATCTCAGTACCTAGAAAACAAATAAGACAAGAAATCTAGTATTGTTTATTTACTATTATTTACTATATAGCAAAGTGTAAGAGGCCATCATCAGTACCTAGAAAACAAATAAGACAAGAAAATCTAGTATTGTTTATTTACTATTATTTACTATTATAGCAAAGTGTAAGAGGCCATCATCAAGTACCTAACAAACAAATAAGACAAGAAAACATAGTATTGTTTATTTACTATTATTTACTATATAGCAAAGTGTAAGAGGCCATCATCAGTACCTAGAAAAACAAATAAGACAAGAAAATCTAGTATTGTTTATTTACTATTATTTACTATATAGCAAAGTGTAAGAGCCATCATCAGTACCTAGAAAACAAATAAGACAAGAAATCTAGTATTGTTTATTACTATTATTTACTATAGAGCAAAGTGTAAGAGGCCATCATCAGTACCTAGAAAACAAATAAGACAAGAAAATCTAGTATTGTTTATTTACTATTATTTACTATATAGCAAAGTGTAAGAGGCCATCATCAGTACCTAGAAAACAAATAAGACAAGAAATCTAGTATTGTTATTTACTATTATTACTATATAGCAAAGTGTAAGAGCCCATCATCAGTACCTAGAAAAAAATAAGACAAGAAAATCTAGTATTGTTTATTTACTATTATTTACTATATAGCAAAGTGTAAGAGGCATCATCAGTACCTAGAAAACAAATAAGACAAGAAATCTAGTATTGTTTATTTACTATTATTTACTATATAGCAAAGTGTAAGAGGCCTCATCAGTACCTAACAAACAAATAAGACAAGAAAATCTAGTATTGTTTATTTACTTATTATTTATATAGAGCAAAGTGTATCATCAGTACTAACAAACAAATAAGACAAGAAAATCTATTTACTATTATTTACTATAGAGCAAAGTGTAAGAGGCCATCATCAGTACCTAGAAAACAAATAAGACAAGAAATCTAGTATTGTTTATTTTACTATTATTTACTATATAGCAAAGTGTAAGAGGCCATCATCAGTACTAACAAACAAATAAGACAAGAAAATCTAGTATTGTTATTTACTATTATTTATATTACTATAGAGCAAAGTGTAAGAGGCCATCATCAGTACCTAGAAAACAATAAGACAAGAAAATCTAGTTTGTTTATTTACTATTATTTACTATATAGCAAAGTATAAGAGGCCATCATCAGTACCTAACAACAAATAAGACAAGAAAACATAGTATGTTTATTTACTATTATTTACTATAGAGCAAGTGTAAGAGGCCATCATCAGTACCTAGAAAACAATAAGACAAGAAAATCTAGTATTGTTTATTTACTATTATTTACTATAGAGCAAAGTGTAAGAAGTCTCATCAGACCTAACAAACAAATAAGACAAGAAATCTAGTATTGTTTATTTATAATACAGCAGAGTGTATTATTATTTACAATTATATATAAACACCTATTGAATCTCTTCTCTTAGTTTTTTTTACATTTGATATTAAAACACATGGTCTTAATATGTTAATCTTTACACGTAATATCAAAACACCTGTTGATTCTTTCTCTTAGTTCAGTTTGTTTACATTATTAAAACACATGGTCTTAATATGTTAATCTTTACACGTAATATCAAACACCTGTTGATTCTCTTCTCTTAGTTCAGTTTGTTTACATTTGATATTAAAACACATGGTCTTAATATGTTAATCTTTACACGTAATATCAAAACACCTGTTGACTCTCTTCTCTTAGTTTGTTATTATTTACAATTATATAAAAACACCTATTGAATCTCTTCTCTTTGTTTTTCGTTTACATTTGATATTAAAACACATGGTCTTGATATGTTATTCTTTACATGTAATATAAAAACACTTATCATTTATCTTCTCTTAGTTTGTTTTGGTATACGTTTTGATATTAAAACACACTTGATGGTCTTAATTTGTTGTTGTTTAAATTTGATGTTGAAGTACCTGTTGATTTCGCAGTGTTTACAGACTAAAGATATCGGAGGGATAGGAGGCGAGTATGTAATCGAAACGGACTGTGATGTTATAGCAGAGCCTGTAGTCAAACCAAGTCAAATATTACAGAGCCTCAAATCTAGCGAGAATAACAACCTATTTCAAACCATATTCATCAGGCAACCTTATCATAATAACCATAGCAAGGTATGTTGTGTAACACGATATAAATGTTTTTTTTTGAGGTAGTACGTAATTGAGCACTTTATTGGACCGTTTTTAGGATGAGAAGCCAATCATTATTGTATAGGAGGTTATTTAGTACTTTTCACCTCCGAGGACAATAATGAATGTAAAAAAAAAACTAGGACGTAAAAGTAAATCATATATTGCCACCATTACTGTAATGTAGCGTGTTCAAAAAAACAATCTGTGTAAAACCTTCATGAGGTTTCTTTAAAAACATTCATTTTGTTTCTGTTTTTGTTCGTAAACTAATTTTTTTTCGTTTTTAAAAGGTGTTCTAATTGACAATTTTTGTGTGTTTATTTGTAAAGCTTTTACATTTTTGAGTATAAGTGTGAAGGTATGGATGAATTCAATGACGACGATAATATGGAGTTAATTGGACGTTTGTTTTTTTTTTTTTTTTTTTCAATTAAGTATATAGCGCAGTTTATTTAATCACCTCAAAAAAATAGTGTATGCCATCCGGCTGAGAATGTCTTTATGTCTTGGCAATTTTTCCCAACTTGCTAAATCTAATTGCTGTGACATAAAGACACACTTCTCAGCCTTATGGCATAAATAACTATTTTTTAATTGACAACATTGGTCATGTGCTTTCTAGCAACCCAATACAATTTTGATTTATCGGACCACTTTGTCAGGTTATTTAAAGTTCGATGAACATCATCTAATTGATGACAGACTTTTACGTTCTCTCCAGTCATTTCTTCTTGACTATTACAGAGCTGGCAACCAGGATTTTGTGCTTAAACAATTGGTTTGTTCGGCACATTACTCCAGTGTATACTAGCGCCACTTTAAATCATTTAGTGTTAAGTTTTTTGTGTCTCTAACTAATCAATTTTTCTATAATTATATATATATATATATATATATATATATATATATATTATATATATATATATATATATATATATATATATATATATATATAAATCTTATGGATACTATGTGTTGTAGGAGGAAGTATGCGGTATTGCCTCGATGCCTCCTTCTCTACCTTCGAGCCCAACATTTATGAGAAGAGTATCGGCTCCAAGACCTCAGATAACACCAGGTTTCAGACCTCTCCGAGCTTGCTCTTCTGGTATATATACACTTTAAAAATTATACTAAGTCAGTGTAGTTCAAAATACAGTATAACCTTAGAATAATACTATATATAGAAGGAGCACTACTGATAACACGAAAGGCGATTCACTGATGCACTTAAGTAATGCTGCCACTCTTAACATACAATATTCTAAAAAAAAATTGGCAATACTTCCGGCTGCTGAATTATTATGTTCTATTATTAATTAATGATTGATTATTCATAAAATACTATTATAAATATCGGTTCATTGCAGTATTTTAAGCATTTTAAATTGTATTTTAACATTTTTAATTAAGATTATAATAAAAGTAGTCCTCGTCAACTTAATGTAGATTCTTGTATTCCACCACCCTTTTACCATATAAGACCGATTTTATTAAATACTCAGCAGGTGTTTTAAGTTATTATATTTGTTCTTTACGATATTTCTTCATTAATAGATATTTATGACACATATTTAAAATAATGTTTTGTTGTCAGGTTGGCAACATTACTTAAGTCCACCAGTCAACCGGCTTTCGTGTTATCAGTGGAATTACATTGTGTTTACGGTCCTGTGCTCCTTCTATAATAGTATTATTCTGAGAGTATAGCTTACCACAAAGCCAACCAATCTCTTGACAAGTTTAGTATGATAAACAGAGCTGACTTTTGATCATCAACAGTGCTAATAAGAAACAAAGAAAATTATCCCATTAGACTTACTTGATATAGTGATATAGCAAATATATAGAGTCCTACATATTTCTCTTCGACAACTGTTAGGAAAACTCTTTGATTTCACTACTTCTCTTATAGAACTTCCACATTTTTAATGACTAGAATAAAATGACTTACAGTTCTATATCACAATAAAAAACAGCGTATCGCTTAATGGTAGCTATATATTTCAGCCAACTCTGTGGCCATCTTCAGGCTTTAAAACATAAATCTTACGAACTATAAGATAAGATAAGATAATTAATCAACTAGAAAGTAAGTCAACTTACAATAGCCTTGTCAAAAAAGTTAACATTTTTAGTTAAAATTTAAAGTTAAGATACTCATTAATGTTAGAGTGACCAAATGGGGGGGAGAAATAGATCATTCCCCATAACACCACTCTTAGAAAAAATAGTGACATAAATTAAAAATAAGGGCTGGATTCAGAATTAATGAAACAGAACACACAATTGTTAAGAGAATTGTACTTATATTTAAAGAAATATATATAATTTCAAAGATTAAGAGTAGGTGGATTAAGAATCTCCAAAGTGGAGAGAGAATATAAAAAAAGGAGAGTTAAGTAAAAGGTAAGATCTGGGTGAAAAGCTTAGGTAATACTTGCGGTCCCTGGTATGTGAAAAGTAAGCAGCCACACCGAAACAGCAACAAGACTTTCAGCAGTAGACTTGAAGTATATTAAGTCCCTTTTCTTCAGTATGCCAGCCAGTCCAAACAGGTAGAAAGTAGTAGTAGTTTTCCAGACCCTGTGTACCCAGTAGCTAGTACACAGAGCTCAAGATGTTACCTCTCTAGAGTCTGGATGAGAACAAGCCGGGGGGTCAGCTAATCAGTCCTTATTATAATTTTCATCTCAGCTTAGCCAACATCAAAGTGCAAAATTTACCAGAGCTAAATCAGTCTTACCTTTTATTATTATAAAGGGAAATTTAAACTAAATGAACAATTAACATTATAAAAAACATTCTCTAGGAGAAAGTTCTTAGAGTTTTTCTAAAATTAGAAAAACACACACATTATACAAAATTTAAAAAAGGCTAACAAAGAATAAAATTATTAAATATTAATATGTGACATCTATATGAGACATCTATTTGTCCTATAGTTCGTTGTGTGTCCTCGTTAAATTCTCTTCCTATTAATAGTTCCAACCTTTCTACCATCCAATCCTTAAAATCAATTCTAAAACTATCTTTTTCCTCCTAATTCTAGTTTTAAATTTTGACATATGTTACTTTAAGAATGTTTATATATTTTTAACCCTAATTGTTAGTTATTGTTTTGCACTTATAAGCTGTAATTGTATTGTAGTTAATTTTATATCGTAATTTTTGCATTAATTTAACTTTTATCTTACCATGTATCCTACTTGTGGACATTGTCTGTTAGGGTAACATGTAAAACTTTTTAAATAAATAAATAAAAATAAATAAATAAATTAATAGAAATTAACTCGGTCTGACTAGACTAGAAAAAGGTAAATCATTTAATATTTTTGTTGTTAGGGACACTAAAGAGACTACTTAATGGCTGTTAATTTATTTATTCATTACGATATTTCGCTTGTATTTCCAAGCATATTCATGTATAATCTAAAAAAGAAAAAGGAAAATACAAATGCTATAGAATAATATTCATTATTAATTGGCAAGAGCATACATTTAATAGTGTCTTAACAATGCATTTTGATGATTTGAGGCTATGTAAGTACTTGGCATTTTTTCACTGTTTTGATTCAAGTTACGTTTTACTTTTCTCTTTTTTTTTCTTATTACTAATTTTGACTATATATTTTTAGGCCTAGAAGAATTTAGAGATATTAATATGGTAGCACTAGCTTTTTAATTTCTGACGTAGTTAGAACTTTCCTAACTTATTATCTTTGTAAGTTTTTAATTCATCTTGTAATTCATATTCATTTGCATGACTAAGTTACCAGTATTCCAATGAATATTATTCTATAGCATTTGTATTTTCCTTTTTCTTTTTTAGATTATACATGAATATGCTTGGAAATACAAGCGAAATATCGTAATGAATAAATAAATTAACAGCCATTAAGTAGTCTCTTTAGTGTCCCTAACAACAAAAATATTGAACTATTATGGAGACCAATAATCACAAAAATAAATCATTTACCTTTTTCTAGTCAGACCATTAATGTTAATTTCTGTTAATGTTTATTAGTTAATAATTTAATGTTAATTAGTTCATGACATTAGTTAATTTCTGTTAATTTTTAATAATTTTATTCTTTGTTAGCCTTTTTTAAATTTTGTATAATGTGTGTGTTTTTCTAATTTTAGTTGATTGTGATATGTATAGTTCTTAAGATTTATGTTTTAAAGCCTGAAGATGGCCACAGAGTTGGCTGAAATATATAGCTACCATTAAGTGATACGCTGTTTTTTATTGTGATATAGAACTGTAAGTCATTTTATTCTAGTCATTAAAAACTGTAAGGTAGTTAGTAACAAAGGCTTTATATCCTCTCAGCTAAACATCAATGCCTGTTTTAGCTGGAATTGGAAACCATGGTATCTGTTTCGCTTGCTTCAAAGGTGTGCTACGAGTGTTCTATAACTGTATGGGAGTTAATAATTACAGTCTATCGTTTAGTTTAAAAATCCTCAAGGTCATAAGTATTTTGGGGATTGACCAATCAGAGAAGCCGCTGCCAACCCCTCACTTAAAAAGAGAAAAAAAATCCCTACCACCATAACCGCTGTAGGAAAAAACCTTCTTCCCACTAAGCAATTTTTTTGATTACATTGTTTTGGAAACTACTTTTAAATTGATCTTAAAAATTATATTTTAAAATAAAACTACACAAAAGAAATGTTAAAAAACATTGCCAAGAAAATACAGGCAAAATAACCTGATTTGTTTTCATAGTTTTTTCCCGCTCTTTTCTTGCAGGGATTTTTTTTCTTAAGTATCGGCGGTGCCTAAACTGACCTGTCAAGATTTTTAAAGTAGTTGATTGACTGTAAGACCCTAAATAAGTGGGCTATTTACTAGAGCATGAACAAGTGGTTCCCCTCTCCCTCTCCAATGTAATCTAATAGTTTTATAATTGTAAGGGAGTGGTTAAATAATACCCTAAATGAGTGGGCTAATTAACAGTGGGCAGTTAATAAGTGGTTCGTTCCTCCTTTTACAATCCAATCTATCCTATGACAAAAGTAATGTTTATACTATAACACACAGCTAAAGTCGATTGACAGCATGCCAAAATCTAAAAACTTTCAACTCACTTTTTTTAATAAAAAAAATCCCTTCTTTTAAGTAACAAAAAAATTCCCTACTCTGGCAATACTGTAAGTCAGGTTATGTTTTGAATTTTATTATTTGTTTTTATTTGATATCTTTTTTATTTATTAAAAATGATGTATTTACTTTTTAAGTAGGAATGTGAGTATTGTTGTATCTTATAAATTTACCAACTAAGGGTTGCTTTAAATTTGTTCGGGAAGTATGAATTAAGTGGAGTTAAAGTTGTTAATTACGTAATGCAATGGATCATAATAGTTCTATGATAAAAGTGTGACGATTTAAATAAATCGTCAGCTATAATTACTTTTTTCCAAAACAAACTGCTTTTTTTGTGTCAAGTTTGTATAATGGAATGCGTATTGTTTCATATTATAGAAATAATATGACACAATAAGCATTCATGACTTAAAAAAGTCAAGACTGACATCTATTGAAAGTCATGGCATTTTGCAAAAAAAATGCTGTCTTTTGGTTGACAGACCATGCGCTGTACTCAAAGAGCAAGAAATGCTTGAAGAATATGTCAATGTCCTTGCAATGTTCAATTGGATGAATTGGAATTAAACAAAACGAACTCAAATAGATCAAAATGCACAATGAGAGAAATAAAAGCGACGCAAGGTTACAAATGTTTACATCCAGTGTTGCCTTTTTATGATTTTATTTACGAAAAAGGATTTTTTTGTCCCGAGGTTGGCATGAGGTGGAGGGGGAAGGGGCGCGATCGGTCTAAACCAATAGAATTCTTTCCCTCCCACATTTTTTGGCACGCTGACAACTGATTTTAGCCGTGTGTTATATAGTAATACTTTATCTGTTTTGTTTTAGGTTCGAATCTGGCTTGTTTAGAAGAAGGTTCGAATTGTATGGTCCGTCGAGGTTCATGTGAATCAGGTTTTTTCTCGTGTCTCGGAGACGAGTGTTTGTATCCAGTGGGAGCTTCAAGTTCGGTTACGCTGAGCTCGTCATCAGCTGCATCGAGTTTACTTCTCGATGCTCACCCGGATCCTCATCACGTGAGGCATAGTCATTTAGTAAAGCACAGGCCTCAATACAGAACATCAAGTGTTTACACCGATAGCTCCGATGATATCTCCAATTTGGACACTGACTCATTGGTGAGTTCCTTGATCAGTTGTAGCAACATTATTAACAGAATAATAAAAATAAGAATAAGAATAATTTATTTTCTGAAATTACATACATACAATTGAAATTACATGTACGGTTCAATTGGGCATCTCACAAAGTGTAGATAAGCGTAAGGTGGTAATGATTGGCCTCTAACAGTTATAAATATTGATTGTGTGGGGATAAATTTTGCTGTATTGTTGTCAATCACTTTTCTTGTTATTCGTTTAACGTTAATTAGTTTTATATTTGTATTCTGAAAATTCATATTTTGTAAAATTTCTGATTCTGTTAAGGATTGCTCAATTCCTCGAACAACCCCTTTTTTGTAGATTATTGATTTTGGTATGAATGTGTTATAATTTTCATTTAGTGTTTGGGAAGTTATGAGTTTGTTTGCATTAATTCTATTATTAAGTGTTATTTTTATTTTGTTTACAGAAATACTGGTTATTTGAGTAATTTCGTTGTTTTTAAATCCTAAGGTTTCATGCAATAGTTTACCTATCGTCATGGGGTGGAGTCTTGATATTCCTTTATTATTAGAATTGGTATTTTTGTGTTGTATTATAACATGGTATGGACCCATGTCATGTGTGTCATATTGTTCTGGTGTATTTGGTATGTCCGTCATAGTAAGTTGATTGGTCTCCATTACCTCGTTTAATCCTCCGCTGTTTTCTTGCATTTTTTTATTATTTCTTTTTGTTCTTCTTGACTTCTTCTTTCTTGGTGCTGTCTTCTAGAAGTTCTTAAATACTGTTTTTTTATTTTAGTAGATTAGGGCGGTTTTCTTCTCTTTTTTTTTTAATTTATTTTTTACGCTGTCACTGCTGTCAAGCGTATGTTGATATTATGTTTTACATTGTCAAAAAGAAACTTAACTTTTAAAAAAATAATAATATATAATAAAATTAAAACTAAAAATATTTACATGTTAGTATCATCAAAATGACTATCACTTAAGCATTTTTCAATAGAGTAGTAAACATTGCTTGTTAGAATATTTTTTAATCTTTCTTTGAATGCTTTTAAAGGCAATGACTTTGTATTCAAGTTTGTTAAATAATTTACTGCCTATATAATATATGTTTTTATTTTGCCTTCTATGGTTGAATGGCAAAATATAAATAACAAAATAAAAATGATAATTAATTAACATTTAATTGGAAATAAATAATAAATAAATAAATAAATAAAACCTTTATTGTTTAAGATTTGCAATGGCAAACTTAAGAAAAATGGTTGACTTTAGTTCTACAAGTATCTTTAAATATATATTTTAAAGATAGATATAATATAAAATTTAAAAAAAAAATGTAAAAGAAGAAAATATAATTTACATAGATGGGACCTAAAACTGAACCCTGAGGCACTCCTCTTTTTTATTGTGTTATTTATTTATTCCATTTTTGTTTCCAGTGCGGTCAGGCGGCTCAAATTACTAAAATGGTTGAATATTTCGAGCGGAAGCAAGGTAGTCCAAGTCTTGAACCCGTTCCACAAAGGAAAACGATACCTCAACCGAGGCCGAAAACAACTGTTGTTCATCCTGCTCCTCAGCACAACGGACGATTGCTGGTCTGCGAGGGAGCTGTAAGCAGCAAATTGCAGCTGTTTGACAAGAAATCTTAGACTGTTCCCAATATCATTGGTTGAATTCGTTTTGTTTTAATGAGCTCTAAAATAAAACAAAGTAATAGGATTGGTTGAATTCAAACCTTATGTAAGTTATGTAAGAAAATCAACCAATCATTTTGTTATGTTGTTAACAAATTGATGCAGCCTTTTGTTCTAATGAGCTCTAGAAGAAACATTACAATATGATTGGTTGAATTTAAACCTTATGTAAGGAATCAACCAATCATTTTGTTATGAACAAATTGTTGCTGTCTTTTGTCTAATGAGCTCTAGAAGAACATTATAATATGATTGGTTGAATTTAAACCTTATGTAAGGAATCAACCAATCATTTTGTTATGAACAAATTGTTGCTGTCTTTTGTCTAATGAGCTCTAGATTATAATATGATTGAATTTAAACCTTATGTAAGGAATCAACCAATCATTTAGTTATGTTGTTAACAAATTGATGCAGCCTTTTGTTCTAATGAGCTCTAGAAGAAACAATACAATATGATTGGTTGAATTCAAATTACTCCGAGAATATCATCTAAGTAAGAAGTTATCTTACTAAATCCCTATTAAACGACTTACAAGTCATGGAGATATTATTACTAGAGGGGCCCTATTGGTTGAATTTTGAAACATTGGAAAAGTAACCTGAACACCTTTGCTTATTAGTATAATCAAATAAACAGTACAAAATTACAATAAATTATACAGTAGAACGTTTAAATAAAAAACTAAACAAACAGTGTGTAAAAAGGGAGTGGCAATTGATTTATTATATACTTAACTAGAGCAATTTGTGAGTTCCTGACATCTCACTGGTTCTGAACCATTGAGTGGTACCAAGCTACCCAGGGAATGATAAGAGCTGTTGTATCCTCTCTCTAATTATTAGTCTCTTTGTATGCTACCCAGGGAATAATAAGAGCTGTTGTATCCTCCCTCTAAGTATTAGTCTCTTTTATGGTACCAAGCTACCCAGGGAATGATAAGAACACTACCAGGCTCCTTATCACTGTTATTCAACCCTAGTCCTCCCTCTAGTAATACAAGTCTCTTTGATTTTACCAAACATTTGACCGAAATATTCTCAAGTCAAGATTGTAAATAAATTTGTTTTTAATTATTAAAATCAGTATTAACCAACAATTAAAAGAAAGAAAATATTTTTTTAAACATTAAAATTAAAAACTTTTGTGTCTAAATATTTAACGTTTTTGTATTATAATAGTAATGTTCTTCCTAAATAATGTAAATAAAAAGTGGACATTTTTTTACACAATTGTCATAAAAATTGCACTAATGAGATTATCGATATTAAAGCAGCAAAGTGGGGGAAGGTCGATTATCATTCTAATTATAAAAAAAAAAAAAAAAAATATATATATATATATATATATATATATATAATATATATATAATATATATATATATATATATCTGTGAAGCATGATCTAAATTAGTCAGAGAAAAAATAAGAAGAAACTAGTTTCAAAAATTGACAAAAAACGTAAACTGTTTGTTTTCTCTAGTTAAGTAAATGTAACAAAAAACACCCGAAGCAAAATCAATAGAGATATTTGTCTTGTTTCAAAACTGCTTTTGGTTTTCAATTTTGACCAATACTTTAGTAGTAGTAGTAGTAATTTGGGGGAGTGGTAGTAACTAACAGGCAAGTAAGCCACGTTTTTGGGCCCTTTTTGCCAGCTTTCTAAGATAGTGTTCTACTCCTTTTAATTTCAAGTCTAGGTATATTTAATCTAATTTAGACAGAAGAGCCGTGAATTTCTATAGTTCCTCTCATGCTTTTTCAAGCAATCATACATATTTTCACTGACTCTTATAGTCTAGTGAAAACTAGGAACAACACGTGCTCTCGCTGTTAAGCCAAACATCCGTACACTTTAAACTACAAGGCAGACACACTATAGTATTATAATGAATCTACTATGAGGGTCCTAAATTTTGCCTATACCCAGTTACATTTAGGGTAAGGGATCTTTAACGAGTACCTGACAACGCACAGGCTCGAGACCACCGGCTTTACGTCCCTTCTGAAGGACGTGGTACGCAGAATTTTTATCCCTCTCATAAAAATCCTTGAGGCCCATGCTAGGATTGAACCCATGACTAAATAAACTCGGAAGTTTAAAGTCCATTTATTCTGTGTATTGGCCGTGTACCTTAACCACTACACCACGGGTGACTCTGACCAATAGTTTAGTATTTGTAATAATAATACAAAAAACAAGAGAAATTAAGAATGTGTAGATACTGTCACCTACCTAAATATCTGATTTTCTATTTAAATAATAGAAATATGTCCAAATTATTTAAAATAAAAATAATGGGGGAAAAGTGTTGCTAGAGTAAAAAGTTGTTTATTTTAGCCGTTCAATTAGAATCTATTCTTGAGAAACATTGATTGGGAAAGTTAGCCTTTTTGTCAACACTTAATTTGATACATGATCTGCAACTAGTGACCTGTAAAATAACAACCTTTTTGTCATATCCATTTGCACCCGCTCCAAATTACCTGATAACCTCTTTAGCATTAAAAATTGCATTAAAAAGAATATTTATATAAATAAACTTTTAAAAGTATTTTGAATTTGTTTTGTATTATATATATTTTTTTTGTTTCCAAGTATGTAAATTGTCTTTATTTGTTTCTTAATTATTTCATGTTTAATTTATTTGTTGCGATTATTGTATTATTTTTTTAATAAGTATTTTAGGGGTAATAAGTATTGAACATATTTTAGTATTAGAACTTATGAGGCGGAGACAAGTTTTTGAGATTATTAGATTTACAGTTTGGTCAAATCTTTCTACGATTATCAGCTGTTTTAATTAAAATTGCAGGTAACCAACTACAGAAAAAAAAATCAAGGCTAAAAGATAAGTATTGTTACTAGATAACATTGTGTAACTTACAAGTTAAAGTCTCTAAGTCAATGATTTGTATAATTGGTGATAACAGTTTAATATGCGGTTGAAATCAGTTGACAGTGGAAAAATAGTAATGAGGAACCAATGAGGTTAGCTTGAATTGTTCCTGAGGAATTGTGCGCGTTGTTTAATATCTAGAAGTAACCTCATTGGCTTCCTCCCATTATATTCCTACGCTGTCAACTGATTGTAACCGTGTGTTAAACTATTGTTGCAAATTAATAGATTTATTTTGTCCCACGTTACGTATTGTGGGTCAGGTATCCCGATTTCGGCAAGACAGTCCCCGATATCGACACATTCGTCCAGCTCAAATTTGAAATCCTGACAAAAGTAAAACTGTCTCGATATAACCTATTTTTGATTAATGTTTCATAAAATACCAAACGTGTAAGCATGTTTTGTCAGTTATATTATTGCTAAATATAAAGAATAAAATATATTTAAAAAAACCAAATATACTTTCAATCATGTAAAATTATTTTTAATTTAACAAATTAAAAATAATACAACTACATATAGCTTTAAATAAAGTTTTACTCACTTCATGTTTTGCACATGACCTACAGAGAACCACTGATTTCAATAAAACGGGAATTGGTGTGATTTTTTAATATTTTGTGCGAGCACATTCATATGAAGGGCTCCACTCTGGATAGGCAGACTATGATTTTCCTTCTTAATTTAAGGTATATTTTCAGAAAATTTTGGTTTGAAGTAGTACAAAATGAGTCACATTTTTTAGGCCCGGCTCTTGATCTAGTATGTCAAATGATGGAACAGTTCACAGATGTAGCATTGCATTTTACTTATTACATTTTCTAGATGTCTCTCACACAGTTATATTGTGTCAACTATTCATGTTTTGTTGAAATCGGTACTTTCAAACAATATATAGCTACTATTATAACTTTAAAATAATATGGTCAAAACTTGTCTCTTCCTTATGTCTCCAATGTCCATAAATTTAAATTAGAATATTACATTTGTAAATATCATTTTATATGCCAAAGTTTAACTATAAATATTATAATAATTAATACTAATAACTAAAAAGAAAATTAAAAATATTAGAAAATATTTATTATATAAAACTAAAAAATATATTTATTGTAATATAGTTTTCAAAATTATTTTGGTTTTATTTTTTTCTTTTCCTCATTTATACCGTAAGTATATAGGAAAAGTATCGTCTTTGCAAAAAAAAATTGAACCTGGGATGTTATGTCAATTAACAGTTTTAGGTGTTTAAGGCCTCCTAAGTAGTTTACACAAAGTTGTCTGTATGTGTGTGTGTCTGTTATCTTTGTATCTCTCAGTGTAATTATGATTGAGAGTTGAAACTTTGTACAAAAATAAGTCTATAGGTGTAATTGTGCAATCTGGAAATTCATTTTTTTATGACGTCAATAACCCATAATAATGAGTCAGCAAAAATTTCAAAAAATCATACGTGGAAAGCTTAGAATAATACTATATATGGAAGGAGTATTACTGATAACACGAAAGGCGGTTCACTGGTGGTCTTAGGTAATGCTGCCACACTAAAAATATACAATTTTACCCCTCTGCATAGTTCTTACAGCGTGTTTAACTATATTTAGCTATTTAACTTAATCTACTAAATACATTCCACAGATTTAGAATAATGAGTGACCAGAGTAAATGTCTCTACCACTGACCACTCATTTTTACATCAATTAATGTATTAAGTATTTAACCAATTTAACTATTTGTATCTTAGAATAATTTTTTTTTTCTGGCAAAATTTTTCTTTCCTGGAAAAATACGAAGACAGAATACGCACGAAGACAGCGGTCTGTCCACAGTGTTGGACTCAGGGTCTGCCTCATACCAACTAAAACTCTCTGCGAAACCCCTTAAACCTAGCCTGGAACCGTTATTCACATTACTTCAGGCTAGGTCTTATCTTGAGCCTTCCGGCTCCCTCCCATCTTATCCCCCTATGTCTCCTTTTGTCGAAGCTTTATTGTGGGTCTAGACCTTGCAAGGAAATCTGTAACGCCTAGAACCAACCTCAAAACCTGACCAAAAAAAAATATATAATAATAATAAATAATAATGGTAATAATAATAATAAAAAATAAAATAATAAAAATAAATAAAATAAAATATTAAATAAATAAATAAATTATAACTACAGTATTGGTAAGGTGCTCCTATAAAACATTGTCTAAATCCACTTTTTTTACCTCACAGGATGGTCTCAGCAAAAGTATTGATCATTTCCCACGAGTCCTTGTTTTTCAGCATGACAGTTATTATGGTGTCGGGTGTGATTGGCCCATATATCATGGTTAGATTTAGTCTCTCGTTGGTCCATTTAGTACAATCAAAAAAAGTATGTTCTACGTTGTCAATGAGACCAGGGCAAGAGACAATCAGAAGACTGATGTTTTCCGACTTGGTGTAAGTAGGACCTAAAATATGCATGCCTATTAAGGAGCTGTGTTGTGTAGAAGCCTACTTCTCCATGCGTTCGATCTACCCATGATTTGATATCTTTAATCATGCGCCATGTTCAGCGGCCTCTTGTCTCCTCAGTATCTTAGAATAATACTATATATATAGAAGGAGCACTACTGATAATACAAAAGACAGTTCACTGGTGGTCTTAAGTAATTTAAAATATATATATATATATTCCAGCAATCATTCATATTTCCATGTATGAATTCCAGCAATGATCATTGGATGTGATGTGAAAACTCCTGCCATTATGCTTGGGGCATAATCGTTTTGGGGCCCTCAAATCATCACAAAAGGCTCCTATAGTGATATCTCTATGGTTTTATGGCTACGCAGGAAACATTGAAAATGTAACTTGACTACATTTGACTATCAATATAATCAAATAAGCAGAACATTACAGTATCACATATATTACATAGTTTAAAATATAAATCAAAACACAGTTATTGTGTGGGAAACTGAAATAAATTTATTAATTATAACCTTAATCTCACTCTTAAAGGAGGTTTCAATGAGATTACGTAGAGCCCTTGAGCGCCCAAAAAAGATGTTTCAGGCCTCTCAAGGTATTTAGATAGGCTATGCCCCTGCTAGTATATATCTCTGTCTCTTGTATATATCTCAATGTGAGCACGCCCCTAGTTGCTATTTAACTTTTCGGCAATATGCTACCATTATTGTCATTGGGATATATTACTAGAGGGGGGCATAACCTACTCAAATACATTGGGAGTCCTGAAAATTCTTTTGAGGGCTCTGTGTAACCTCATTTAAACCTCCTGCAAGAGTAATTTAAGGTTATAATAAATCAATTGATTTTTTGCATTTTATTTGAATAAATATCTTTACTCAAGATCCTTGCCCCCTCTAGTATTATATCTCTATGTGCGCACGCCCCTAGTTGCCATTTAACTTTTCGGCAATATGCTACCATTATTGTTTTTCACGTTATCACTACTTATCAGTTTTAAGTTGCTCAATCATTTTTGTTCTTATCCCGATTATTTGTATTAATCAATTGTTTATTTTATTTACTATTAGTTTAATAAATTAATTAATAATGTTTATTGTGGGATTAACGGGCGGGATTAGCACAGGGAAGAGTACCGTAGCGGAAATGATTAGAGAATACGGCATCCCTGTTATTGATGCAGATTTTTATGCTAGAAAAGGTAACATTTTTCATTTCATGTAAAGTTATTGTATTATGTGTGTTTTATTTTTAAATTTGAATCCTTCATACCTATTTGTTTTATTAATCTGAATATTCAGTAAAGTAAATAATTTTTTACATTACTAAATTTGGAAACTAGCCCAAATCAACTTTTTGAGCTGTATTGGGACATCCCAAAACGACACAGATAGTACATTCACACACACTTCTAGATCCGGGGATCGTATTGGATACGATCTCTCAATACAGTCATATTAGCTGAATGAACCATGCGGAGGGGATCCGATTGCATACGCTAGAACTAGGGAGATGGAATCTAAATGGATCCCCCGATACGCTGTATGTACTTTTAGAGACGATCGTATTTAACGGATAACCTTCTCGTCGAACTTTTATTTCACTTCTATATTACCGTTTTTGATCAAATAACTTTTGGAATATTATTTTTTTTAGTGTAACTTTATTATTATGCAAAGAAATCACAATTTAATTAAATATATTTTTTGTTTTAATCTTTCTTATAACCAAAAGTGAACCTTCACTATAAAAGACGCCATGTTTTGGCGGGATCAGTTATCACGTAATCTCACTCGATCGACTAACAAATACGCTGTAAGAACCGTGAAGTTAGTTGACCGTATTAAATACGATCGCTTGTTAAATACGCTGTGTGTACGTAGTAAGAATACCACATATTTCTGTTTTATTTTCTATTAACAAAAAATTTGCTAAAGGAAAAATGGCACTCTATGGAGTTAAGAAACTGGGCCATCAGCTGTATTTAAAAATATATTGTATGATATGATATTGAATGAGCACCAGTGGAGTTGTTCATAAAGAAAGGAACGAAGAAAAGAGTCTCTCCACAAAACTATTAATTAATTCAAAGCGCTTTCAACCTAACATGAGGTTAAAATCTATCCGTTTTTTCCGGATAGAACAAAATATTTGTATGTTAACCCTAAAATCTTTACCAAGGACGAACAACATCTTATAACTAAAGGGCTTAAATACTGTCCTAAATTTATAGCTAGATACCGAGATTATGCTCAGCTTGCTTCTATCGACTCACTACCTATTGACAGCGTGATTAAGATTATGAAACATCTAAACATGTTAATAAATATATCAAAATATTTGTAATATATCTACCTCCACTGGAGTTCCTCAAGGTTCCCATTTAGGTCCTCTTCTCTTCATAATTTTCATAAACGACGTTTACACCATTCTCCCAAATGTTCTTTTTCTTCTCTTCGCTGATGATCTCAAACTGTATTTTAAAATTAAATCACTCCTCGATTGTTTAAATCTTCAAAATTCTTTAAATAGTTTCTCTGAATGGTGCACTGCTAATGGGTTGAAACTCAATATTAAGAAATGCAAAATAATATCCTTTTTTAGGAATAAAACCCCAATCTATTTTAACTACTCTATAAACAACGAGACTCTAGAGCGTGTTTCAACTATTACTGATTTAGGCGTTCTCTTCGATCATCAACTTACCTTCGATCATCACATTCAACAAATAGTTAGTAAATCTTTTAAACTCTTAGGTTTCATTTACCGCTCTTCAAAAGATTTTTATTCAATCGAAACATTTAAATATCTTTATCTTTCTCTCGTCCGTCCTAGTCTTGAATATGCTTCTCCAGTGTGGTCTCCTCATCAAACGACTTATAAAGAAAAGTTGGCATCTATATATTTGAAATTTCTTAGAATGTGCTGTTATCCTCTTGGTTTGGATTATAATAATACTTCATATCTTGAAATCCAATCTTTTCTTAATCTCACTCCTCCTTCTGTTCGCCGCTCTTCTCTTGATCTCTCCTTCCTCTATCGTTTAATAAATTATTTTGTCGATTGTCCTTTTCTCTCTTCCTTAATTTCCTACCATGAACCGTATTCAATAAATCTTCGAAATCAAAATATTTTTTACGTCCCTTTCCTTCGAACAAACTACCTCTTTAACTCTCCTATTTCTCGTATGATGCGCTTAGCTAATTCTATTTCTAATTCTGATATTATTTTCTCCTTTTCTATTTCTAAATTTAAATCTTTTGTATCTTCTCAACTTAAATAGTGTAGTATGTTTAACTTGTGTCTTAATTTTTTTTCAGTTTTTGTTTTTTTTAATGTTCTTTTTATTTAGTTAAATGCCAATGTTTTATATAATTATTATTTATTCTGTTATCACTTTTTCTATTATTTTTATGTATATTTTTTTTCAATCTTATGTTCATCTTTGTATTTTTTTTCTTGTATTAATTGTAAGATATTATTTTTTGACTAGATTATTATTTTGTACTGTGTTCAATTTTTAAATATTTTTGTAAAATGTAAAAATGTAAATTTGTAAAATATTTTTGTAAACTATTATTAAAGCTGACAAGGGTAACTGCACGTTAATTTTAGACACTAATGCCTACAAGAGTAAAGTACAGGTGTTTCTTCAGGACAATAACTACAAGCAGCTTGGTAAAGAACCAATTAAGGAATTAAAAGATAAAGTCAGGACTGTGCTGATCAAGCCATCTTTTGTCTTTCCTGAAGATAATAATAAAAACAGTCTTAAGCAAATCTACCCTTTGGCACCTAGGTTTTACAGCGCTTAGAATAGATACTGACAATTTATTTTGTTTTGTTTCAGTTGTTGAACCTGGTAAGAAAGCATGGAAGAAGATACGCAACGAATTCGGAGAGCAAGTATTTCACGAGAACGGAGAATTAAACAGAGAAGCACTCGGAGATATTATATTTGATAATAAAGAAAAGAGGAGAAAATTAAATGAGATAACGCATCCTGAGATTTATAGAGAGATGGTTTGGGCCGCTGTCAAATGCTTTGTACAGGGTATGTTTTTAGTTAAAGTATAGTTTATGTTTAATTTATCAAGACGCTGTATCTCTTTTAACTTATTTTTAATGTTGATAGTCCAAGAACGGGATAATAAAAATTAAATTATTGTGGCGACGTTTCGGCCAAGCTGGCCATAACCATGCCTTAAAAGAAATATATTTAATTAGCAACAATATATATTTAATTTATTATTATTATTATATTATAATAGTATTATTATTATTTTTTATGATTATATTATTTATATATTTATTTAAATATATTTAATTTAATTTCTTTTTAAGGTAACTATTGTGTTTTTTAGATATATTTTGCTTGGTTGAGTAGTTCTAATTCTTTATATATATTCTAAGTTGTATTTTTGTTAATTAAATATATTTCTTTTTAGGCATGATTATTGCCAGCTTGGCCGAAACGTCGCCACAATAATTTAATTTTTCATTATCCCTTTCTTGGACTATCAACATTAAAAATAAGTTAAAGTAATATTTATTTATTTATATTTAGTGACAACAGACGTAAAAGCCCAAAAATTTCACAGTCAAGACAATCAAATTGGACTTTCAAAAAGAAAGTTAAGTCAAGGAAAAATACAATTAACAAACAGAATACCAAAAATATAAAAGCTAAAACAGCGAATTAACATTTTTAAAATCAATCTTACTCCTAACTGAGTACATTGAATCAAAATTTATATCTAAATCAGAGCAACAATCATTCCAAGCATTCAGACATTCAGTCATAGGG
Source organism: Microvelia longipes (assembly GCA_018340805.1). NCBI lineage: Eukaryota > Metazoa > Arthropoda > Insecta > Hemiptera > Veliidae > Microvelia > Microvelia longipes. The sequence continues at coordinate 605,247 of JACMZG010001918.1, forward strand.
CTCGTCATACCGTAGTTTGTCCTGTGAAAATCTACTACAAACAAGTTATTATTCCTAGAAGTTCTAGCCGGGACTTGCAAGTTACATCTCTGAAGAAGATCCGGTGAGTCATATATACTATTTATAATTTTATACAAGAATTGCACCATTGCCATCAGTCTTCTCTCTAAAAGTGAATGCATATTCAGTTGGTGCAGCCTATTCATGTAAGTTGGAGATTAACCATTATATAATATAATAAACCATATAATATATAAACCAAGTAGGGAAACTCCTATACTAATGAGTGTAAAAAAATCCAGATATGCGTGATCAGCTGATAGCTGGCTCAAAAATAAAAAAAAAATAGCTAAAATTTAAATAACTGCGTCTGAGCTTTTAAGGTTTACCCTTTTTGTCTATAATTTTATTTGGCTTCACTGATTAGGTGAGTTTAAATTTTTATAGTTTATTATTTAAAAATAATACTACATTGTATTATTTTATTACTAAATTTTCCTCATCTTCTGTAAACCCTCTGTGTTGTTGTTTCAGGGCATCAATTCATAGTTATGGATCTGCCATTGTTGTTTGAGAGTGGAGTTATGTTGGTTATTTACTATTATTAGTAGTTTACCTGGTAAGATTATAGTAGTTACCTGGTAAGATTATAGTAGGTTACCTGGTACCTGGTAAGGTAGTTACCTGGTAAGATTATAGTAGTTACCTGGTAAGATTATAGTAGTTACCTGGTAAGATTATAGTAGTTACCTGGTAGTTATAGTATTATGGTAAGATTCCAGGTAAGATTATAGTAGTTGCCTGGTAAGATTATAGTAGTTACCTGGTAAGTTATAGTAGTTACCTGGTAAGATTATAGTAGTTACCTGTAAGGTATTACCCTGGTAGATTATTAGTGTGTGTTTTTTTTCCGAGCAATTGCAAATGCATGCTCAATTAATGTTTATAAGAAACTCACTTTTAAATTATTTGAGAAAAACTCTATTAAAGTCAAAATACAAACTGATAATCCATGACAAATTTATCTGTCTATGAAATGTCACAAACTGACATTAATACTCCCCCTAGTTGTGCAGTTCATAGATCAGATACTCCCATTTTCCCACATAACTCCTTCAGCCTAGGATTTTGTGCTAATTTTATAGCAGCTTCATTATCTACTACTGAAGCTGAAATAATAGCAGCAAGTGAGGCAGCGAGAGAGATAGTCTACCTCAAGAACATATTAAATGAATTTGGACATCTCAAAGATCAACTTCACATGCTTCAAGTAGATAATGAAGCTGCTATAAAATTAGCACAAAATCCTGAATACCACAAGCGTACAAAACATATTAGTCTCCGGCATTTTTATGTCAGGGAACTTGTTACAGAAGGTGCCATTGGAATCGCAAAAGTGTCCACGCAAGAACAGATTGCAGATCTTTTAACGAAACCTTTGCATGTGCCTAGGCTGAAGGAGTTATGTGGGAAAATGGGAGTATCTGATCTATGAACTGCACAACTAGGGGGAGTATTAATGTCAGTTTGTGACATTTCATAGACAGATAAATTTGTCATGGATTATCAGTTTGTATTTTGACTTTAATAGAGTTTTTCTCAAATAGTTTAAATTAATGTCAGTTTGTGACATTTCATAGACAGATAAATTTGTCATGGATTATCAGTTTGTATTTTGACTTTAATAGAGTTTTTCTCAAATAGTTTAAAAGTGAGTTTCTTATAAACATTAATTGGTTATGGGCCCAGTTGGTCTTCCCTTCCAGTAATCCAATATTACACACTTTAGATACTTCCATCGTATCTGGGCCCGTAACCAATTAATGTTTATAAGAAACTCACTTTTAAACTATTTGAGAAAAACTCTATTAAAGTCAAATACAACTGATAATCCATGACAAATTTATCTGTCTATGAAATGTCACAAACTGACATTAATATGCTCCATTAAATACTACATGCATTTCAACAAGAATTTAGAAATTTCAAAGTACATCATGTTCAACTTAAATGATGCCTAATCTACTTAAATACTAATAGACCAAGAGCCAAGGGGTGTTTTGTTAATAAAAAGTGTAATGGCTGGAACCGATCTCAATTTTTCGTAAATACCTTCCTGAACAAGGATCTGCAATTCTACCGACTCGTATCGGATGGGTGTCCCAGGCAGAACGCACTTTAGGGGTCAAGGTTCTGCCTGGGACACCCATCCGATATGAGTCGGCAGAATTGCAGATCCTTGTTTAGGAAGGTATTTACGAAAAATTGAGACCGGTTCCAGCCATTACACTTTTTATTAACAAAACACCCCTGGGCTCTTGGTCTATAAAAATTAAAGTGAAAACTTAACATAAAATAAAATAAAATGAAAAATCCTCTTAGTTTGCAGTTGCCTCAGATGCTACTAAAGCTAGGTTAGGAACAATCTGCAAATTAATGACAAATGGAAAAGAAACCATTTAATCCCTATGTTAAAAATAACATGAAATAAAACAAAATTACTGGCCAAATTGAGTATGAAAGAACAGGATTAATTTTAATACAAAGAATTTAAAATATAAAACAAAAACTGTAATCTGGTGCAACTGCTTACTCTTATAAATAACAAATTATAATTGAACGAAGAGTATAAAAGACTAAAAGAGTAATCATAAAATGAATTTATGGAGGCGTTAGATAATTAAGAATAAGATGCAAACTCATCATGAGAGAGCAATACTTACACAAAAAACACAACTGTGTTTGTGTGTGTTTCTGCCATATGGTTTTGAGAGCAGGAATGGTTAGTCTGGCATTAGGGCTCTTGTTGTTTCTAGTGAAAGCTGTAGAAACTTATAGTTCAAGAACCTGGCCTAAAACTTGTGACTCATTTTGTTCTACTTCAAACCAAATTTTTCTGAAAATATACCTTAAATTATGAAGTAAAAACATAGTCTGCCTATCCAGAGCAGTGTTGCCAGATGGTATTATGAAAAATATGGGTGATTTCCTCAAAAATTATGGGGGGATTGCCAAAATTATCTTACACTTTGAAAAATGTAAATTGGGGAGAGGGGGGAGGCGTTGAATGTTAAATTTATTTTCTACAGTGTATCGTTAAGTTTAAAAATCCCCAAGGTCATAAGCATTTTGGGGATCGACCAATCAGAGAAGATGCTGCCAACCCCTCTCTTGAAAGAGAAAAAAAATTCCCTACTCCCATAACCCCTGTAGGGAAATAACCTCCTTCCCGGCATTCGTTCACTTCGTTTGTGGTTCTTTTTGTGTTTACATCGTTTTGTGAGTGTTCTGTGAATTGTGTTTGTGTTGGACTGTTAACATTATTATTGCACTCAAATATTCTTTTTTATAACTTAAGTAAATAAAAGCATAACTGAAACTTTTATTTCAAGGCTGCCTTTTATGCAGCAATTTTTAAGAGCTGTCAAAACTAGTAAACATACAATTCTTTTTTAATGTAAAAACATATAAGTACACTTATTATTTCCCTTCACAATTAATTTTTTTCACATTTGCATACTTCCTAAATAATACAACTTCACAAAAGAAATGTAGAAACATCGCCAAGAAAACACGGGTAACATAACCTGATTTGTTTACAAAGTTTTTTCCCCGCTGCCTTTTTGTAGGGATTTTGTTTTTTAGAATCGGTGGTGCCTAAACTGAGCTGTCAAGATTTTTAAAGTCGTCGATACACTGTAAACATGAATAAGTTAAAAATAACAGCGTTTTTATGGGTTAATTAAATTCTAGTAGATATTATTTGCTATTCCATTTCCATTTGCAAATAACCTTGAAACAAAAAGATCACTTGTCTGTCTTTAGAATACACTTTCACCTAGGTTTGGGTTTTTATTGTAACATTATGCCTAAATAGCTAAATAAAATAATATATGTATAGAAATTATTGATAAAAAAATTATGAATATACATTTTTGGCAGTAGTTAGTATTGAATGTTCAATCCTACTGTATATTAATCTTAAAACGTAAAAGGATTATTGTACTAAACATTAAACAAATTACTACTAGAAATTCTGTAACTAATAAATGATTAAATATCGTACAAATATTGTACAAAAGTTAAAATCATCCTATTTTTTGGTATTATCGTACACACACTATCGTACATATCGTACGACAACCTGAAAATATCGTACAAATACGATAATTATCGTACATCTGGCAACACTGATGTAGAGTGGAGCCGTTCATATGAATGCGTATGCTCAAAATATTAAAAGATTGCACAAATTCCAGTTTTCTCGAAAGTAGTTCCCTATCGGTTATGTGTAAAACATGAAGAGAACATTTTTTAAAGCGGATAAAATTTCCTATAAAACGAGTGTTTTTTTGTCAATATCGGATTACTACAACTAAAGTTATGTCATTTGTTAAATGGCCAAAAAATATACAAAAAGCTAACATTTTTTTTCAAAGAAATTCGCTGACTTTGCACAAATGAACCATTTTTTTAGTGTTTAAGAATGAGCCATAACTTTGGTCGTAGTTATCCGATTTTGGTTTACTGAAAATTTTATCATCTTTAAAAAATACCCTCTCCATGTTTTGCACACGACCCACTTATTTCAAGAAAACTGAAATTTGTGCGGATTTTATAAAATTTTGAGCATGCGCAATCATATGAAGGGCTCCACTCTGGATAGGCAGACTATGTTTATTCATAATTTAAGGTATATTTTCAGAAAAATTTGGTTTGAAGTAGTACAAAATGAGTCACATTTTTTCAGGTCTGGCTCTTGGACTATTATAGTTAAGTGGATCTTCTGTGGATTAGACGCAAAATGCCTGCACTAGGAATCATAAGGTGGAATACTATCTTTTATCTAAGGGAGTTAGCAGAAAGGACCCAACAACGTGGCCTAGTTGCTAAGTGATCTATCATCATCTATCTATCACTCTCGAATAACGATGTGATGATGAAGAGTTCTGATGTACCCTCTCCCCAATTGTGTACCTGTACACCTTTTGTCTGCTTTCTGTTACAGTGAGGAAGATCTTCAGTTACAAAGGTTAATGGAGAGAAGTAGGATATCGGAAGCTAGAGCTAAGAAACGGATTAGTTGCCAGATGTCTTTAGATTCTAAGTGCTCAAGAGCCCACTTTGTCGTAGAGAATTCTAGCAATGTAGACGATACTAGAGAACAAGTGAGTATGTTTTTGTTGGCGCATGATCTCAAATAAATTTTAAATATTTTAATGAAAAAACAAAAGATGAGCCTCCTCAAGGAAAACGCCAGAGGGAGGAGGCTGCCTTTAAACCTTTGGATAGGCTTTATTTGCAACACACTTTCATTATATTCAACGATATAAGTTACACTTTAAGATGTAACTAACACTTATTTATGTCAATATTAAGCTGTACTATTAATAGTTTTTAATAATTTTTTGAAACACTGAGGTAAAGTTAAATAACATACAGAAAAATTGATATTAAATTATAGAAATGTTAGAGCTTATTATGTAAGCTAATCTTAGATATATAACTGCCAAGAGTCATCTTAGTTATAATTAACTGAATAATATTGTTTTCTAAACCTTATAACAATAGATAGATTATACAGACAAAAAAGAAAATGTATACTATATATAAAAATATAGAACTCTGTTCCTAATATAATTGTTAATAGTTAGAGATAAGGTATTTCAGATTTGCTTAAATGTAATTATTTAGTAGGCTTTAAGCGTGGGGTCGTGGTAGATCGTATCCGTAAAGTGTAAAAGTTTTTAGTTCAAAAACAGTATAATTTTATTTTAATTTTTAGATTCTTTGTGTGTTATCATTCTTATTTCTAATACAATGAATACTCTAAACTACTCTACTTTATTCTTTTTTGGATTCAAATTCATCTTTTGACTCAAATTCTTCTTTACGGAGTAAGCTTGGGTAAAAGCTAAAGAGTTAGCTTGGTATGATCGCTAAGCCTTAAAGTTTTAAACCTCTAGATAGTTCATTTTAGTCCTGGAGTCTGACCTGAAAAAATGTCTCATTTTGGTACTTCCTTTATCTATTTTTAAAAAAAATATGCCTTACATGTTGAAGAAAAAACATTGTCTGCCTATCTGGAGTGGAGTGCTTCATATAATAATTCACGTTCAAAATTTTAGAAAATCGCATAAATATGGTTACTTGGCATATCTTGTTATTAATTAAAGTAAAGAGTTAGCTTGGTATGATCGCTAAGCCTCAAAGGTTTAAACCTCTAGATAGTTCATTTTAGTCCTGGAGTCTGACCTGAAAAAATGTCTCATTTTGGTACTGCTTTTAACTATTTTTTAAAAAAATATGCCTTACATGTTGAAGAAAAAACATTGTCTGCCTATCTGGAGTGGAGTGTCTGTCGTTGAGCCTATGGAGTTCAAAATTTTAGAAAATCGCATAAATATGGTTACTTGGCATATCTTGTTATTAATTAAAGGTTCAACATTTTACATATTTGTCTCTGTTAAAATTTAGTAGATAACACTTGTAATATTTATATGGAGCATGTGAAAAAATAAATGCATTTTAGGTAGAGTTATTACCTTATAAAATAACAAATAGACCACTGTTTAGATTTTTACTGTTCCTCATTTATATCGTAGATATATAGGAAAAGTATTGTGTTTGCAAAATATCCAAAGCCGGGATGTCACCATAATTATCCGTTTCAGTTGTTTTTAATGCCTCCTGAGTGGTTTTTTACAAATTTGTCTGTCTGTATGTGTGTGTTTCTGGAGTTGAAGTTTTGTACAAAAATCAGTCTACCGCTGTAGTTGTGCTGTTGTGGGAAAATATTTGTTTTATGACGCCATTAACCCGGAAAATTTTTTGAAAAATTATGCAATTGAATTGAGATTTGACACGCATGTAGCCATATATAAGGCTAATTATGTGCCAAGTTTCATCTCATTATCAGCATTAGTTCAATTTCTATCAAATTACTTGTGTACTTTTTTTAAAAATCGGTAAATAATGCAATTGAATTGAAATTTAGTACAAGTGTATACCTTTACGTAATAAATAGGAATTTTTATGAATTGCATATTGTGAGGATGAGAGAAGCGAGTCTGAAGCAGGGAGGACGAGCAAAGAGAATTCCGATGTGATGAGGAAAAGTTCCGAGGTACCCCGTAACCGATTTTTTTTTCATTGAATAAACTTATTGTCTTATGTTGTAGGTGGTTAAGATAGTGTCAGCGATCAAAAGCTCTCGTCAGCACTGGAAGATCCGTCTCTTTGCCGGCATCTTTTGCACCAGTTTAGTATCTCTTGTGTTATGGATTGGATCCAGATATTATAATAATCGCAGCGTCACTTCCCCTCGATAGTTCTAAATGTTTTCGTCTTCTTTGTGTCATACGCCTGATAAATCTGTGTTAATTTAGGACATAATGGTTTGTAGACTTTTTTTGCCGGAACTTCTTTTGATGGTTGCACCCCCCTGACTTAGCCTTTAGCTTCTTTTAGGATTATCTAGAGATTAAATTAGGTAGCATAGAACAATAATTTATTTGTTTATACTCAATCTCATCTAAAAAAAATAGAATAAAGGCAATACATCCTTTGTCTGATAATTGGGGAGTAACCATCTAAAGAAGTCATTTATGTGACCTTCTTCAGTTTGCTACTCTCCTGTAACTTCTTTAGTAGGTTGCTTATTATCAAGATATTTTATTTGGTTATACTCAATCTCATCTAAAAAAATATGTCTGATAATTGGGGAGTAACCATATAAAGAAGTCTTTTTTGTGGCCTTTAGAAGGCAATAATTTGGTCTGTGGTTTTAGTCAACCTTATTTGTAAAGAATGATTCCAATAATATTGGGTGATGCGACTGTTTTAATTGAAGTCATCGCTTTGTAAGTCATTGCAAGAACGGGAGCCTGACAACTGTGTCATCTATCTTGGTAAAATCACAATTTACGTTAAATACAGTTGGAATACACCTCTTACTCTTTCTCATTTTTACCGTATTCTGTATCAATAATTACCTTCGCTTCACCTCAGGAGTTAATATTCAGAAATTCCTTGCCTTTTCCTCAGGGAAATAATGACATTTTTTACTCCTATGGTGTATATACCTTTTGTTTATAACACTTAAATCATTTTGAAGGGGTTCATTTTTTATTTAAAAAAATATTTTTTAATTTGATTGAACTGTTCTGTTGTAAATACATTTATATATTTTATGGTTTTATAATAAAGTTGTTCTTTCTTTTAAGATTAAAATAGTTATTTATGCACCAAGGGAGTAAAGAATGCTATTATTTTCCTGAGCAGTTAGTTAATTCCTAAGGTGTGCGCCGAGGGAACCAAAGTATTTAACTCCCGAGGCAAAGCCGAGGGATTTAATAGCATTTTACTATTTTGCGGGGAAAATAGCATTTTACTCCCAAGGTGCATACAAGATTTTATCTTCAGACGTTGATTTTATTTTAACATGTTTTGTTGTATTTTATTCTTCTTTTTTTGGGTCGGACCCCCTTATAAATTTAGGGGGGGCTGCCACCAAAAAAATCAATTTTTTTTTATTGCTCCAAACATCTTCTATTGGCCTGAAACGGATATTGAGCCAATAATTTTTTTTTGTTTGGGTCCCCCTTATAAATTTTAGGGGTGCCACCCCCGGAAAAATTGCAAAAAATGATCGGTCACCTGTATAAATTTAAAGAATACCACTCCCCCTAAAAAATTGGTATAATTGGCTCTAATAACCCAATAATAGGAAACACTTTTTACTCCCAAGGGAGTGAAAAGTAACTTTTCTTACCTTGGGAGTGAAAAGCTCTTCTTTACTCCCATAAAACTAGTCAATAAACTTAACATTATTCACCGTCTGGAGATGAAGAATATTATGGTTTTAGTATTATACTCTGTGCAGTCCAGGCTCATAGCTGCCAAGAGCTCATACACATTTTGACTACTGTTTTAAAAGATGTTTGCTTTAAACAAGACTAATTAGATTTTTCAACTTATTGTTATGGTCCCCATGTCGGGCAAAATTTCTTTGGAATGCATGCTTCCTTGCTTAAAAATCCATTTCTTGGTTACGGATTGTAATTTGAGCAGTTACTCAATAATCAAGTACCACTCGTAAATCATTTGTCTGTATTTTTCAAAGGAAATGCGCTAAAACATTTAAAGAAAGAATCGAGAAACCAACTGAGCATTAAACTAGTGCTAATAATGGTGTGGAATGTCAATTTTAAAGACATGGTAAAATGAATTACGAGTAGTGCTTGAAAATTGAGTAACTAGTCATATTATAAAGCTTAAACCGGAACCTTAAGCAAAAAAAGGAATGTTAAGCATGGAAACACACATTCCCAAGGAAATTCGGCCGACATGTACACCACCACGCTAGAATTATTTTGTGGTTATGAACTTGTATGATGTTTAGAAATGGTAAAAATGATTGTCCTTGGCAGGATTCGAACCCTAACTACCCTAGCTTTGAGTGATCCTATCGACTCCAGACCACTCTATTCAAATAACATGCCCAAAAAACGACTCCCTTATTGAAATAAGTGATTTACTGGCCGTATTTTAGGTTTTCTGGCCCCCAAAAGTTCATGGAATTTAGAAAATAGATAGTTTCACTATGCCCTTACTAGATGATCCAGTGTTATGGTAAGGAGAGTTAGTTTTAGAGTCGCTGCTAGATGTCAGCACCTAGTTCTCCCTCACCTTATGTCTGACACTCTCATATACCTTCCGACACTCTATACCTATTACATTCTTTGGGAAAAATGTTATGGTAAGGAGTTAGTTTTAGAGTTGCCACTAGATGCCAGCACCGAGTTCACTTCCATTTTCTGTCTGACACTCTCATATACCTACCGACACTCTATACCTATTATATTCTTTGATCCTATCATGCTCAATTTGTATCTTTATTTTCACATTGTTCTATATTATAGTAAAATACGTTTATACAAAAACCCTTTACACAAGAAAATAACCCCCTGGTTTCATGTAGAAGTAAAAATTTAAAGGGGTGGGGGATCAATATTTCAAAATTTAAAGTAGGGGGATCTAGATTTAAAATTTACATATGTTAATTTTAACATATGTCTATATGTTCTACTGTTAAATATACTTTTTTTTTCTTCCACTATAACCAATCCATAACCCATTGTTATTAATATCTGTCATACCCCACACACAGGTCCATATGGACCTTGTGGGATTGCTGTAGATTATATTATGTTTTATTTTATGTAATTAATATTGGCAAGTGTTTTTTGAATTGAAAATTTTAAAGGGGAGGGGATCTAGATTTCAACATTTAAAATGTGGAGGGGGGAATTAGGCTCCCAGTGCATTATTTATTGTGAGGCCTTAGAATGTAAGGCAACCACAAGCTTATAATAAATTAGTAAGTAAATAAATATATTAGTAAGATGTTTCTGCATTTATTTCTTTTACTTTGTACATGTTTATTTTAATAATTATAGTCGTGTTACTTTTTAATTATTATTTATAAAGATTATTTAAAAAAATTGTTTTAATTTAATATATTTCTTTTATTGAATACCTTACCTGCTATGCTTTTAATTATTTATTCATACATGAGGTTACTTTCCAGGAAAGTTTCTCAAAATAACAATACATATTTACACTAAAGTAATATATAAACCAAGTAGGGAAACTCCTTTACTGACATGTAAAAAAATTCAGACCTGCCCGATCAGCTGATCGCAAGCTGATTGGCAATCCCGCAGCTGATTGGCAATCCTGATAACATTAGGTGAGTTTAACATTTTATCGTGTTTTCGTACTTTAATATGTACGTGATAATTTAATGATTTTGTTTTAAATTCTGTTAAATAATAATAATTTAGTTAAAGAAAAAGAGAAACTATAGTAAAGGTAAATCACATGTTTTTATTAAGATTTTGAAGAAAAGGCAGACAATGTTTGTTTACATTTACTAGGGTAAAACAAAATGGCTGCGGCCATAGGAAAATTTGAGCCAACTCCCTGGTGGACAAAATGTGAACTACATGCCAGGTCTGACAGAAATCGCGTTTGTTTTCCCTACTTGGTTTATATATTACTTAATTTACACATATGTATACCATTAGTGCTACTTGGGATGGTCCAATTCAGTTAAAACCAGTCGCAATCGATTTAGCTAACCTTCTTTCACATTCTCCCTAAATATTAAACGTGGAACTTTTAGTAGAGTACGAAGAAGCGGCAATCTGTCCCCGTTTTATGTTTAGGTTTAAGTCGCCCACATTATGCTGACTGCGCAGTATTTCAATTTTATTTAAACAAACACGAGTATTTATCAAGGACAGTTTGTTCTTTGTAGCACTGGAAAGTTTATAGAACTCCATCTCAGGCTTGATCAAGGGACTTTAGTTCTATAAAAAAGTTTTGAATGATTTATTTAATTAATATATTCGCCTATCATTGTAGGCATCTTCCAGAATCTATATCTACAAACTACATTAATAAACTATTAAAATAAATAAATAAATAAACACAATACATTAATGGAAAGACTAGAAAAATCACAGCTTAAAAAATAAAAATGATATGAAAACAAATTATCTTCTTAATCTAACTTATTACTTTGTGACGATAAATCTTGTGAAGATTAAGAAGATAATTTGTTTTCATATCATTTTTATTTTTTAAGCTTTGATTTTTCTAGTCTTTCCATTAATGTATTGTGTTTATTTATTTATTTATTTATTTTAATAGTTTATTAATGTAGTTTGTAGATATAGATTCTGAAGATGCCTACAATGATAGGCGAAATATATTAATTTAATAAATCATTCAAAACTTTTTATAGAACTAAAGTTCCCTTGATCAAGGTATTTATCAAGGGATATAAAAAACACAATGTACAGTCAAGTAAACATTTTAATTAATTAACAAAAATAAAGTACAAAAAAAGCATAAATATCTAAAAATTACACTAAATAAGTCTAATAAGGTAGGGGGGATGGGGTGTAATTATTTGATAGCCTTCATTTCAACCCATAGGATGTAAAAACAAATTTTACAACCCAACCACTACAAAAAGCATTTATATTATTTTGATTAAATCCATGCATTTAAATTATTTTCACAAGTTTGCCTACAAATCCAAAAAGTACTATGTGGTTAAGCTAAATGACAGTTTTGGTAGATTGCCCATTAACAAATATAAGATACATAATAAATTCTAATATTACAAGTCATCTTGTACCATATTCATATTATGAACTGATATAATCTAAATAATGAAAGAAAATAAGTTCCTCCACAAAAAAAAATTATATTGGCAAAGCGCTTTCAACCTAACTAGAGACCATCATCAGTGCATAACCGTTAAGATGTTTAAGAAGTAGAGAAGTGAGTCTATGTTTTCTTACTAGGTATCAGAGTCAGACTCACCTAGTAAGAAAACAGACTCACTTCTCTACTTCTTCAACATCTTAACGGTTTTGCTCTGATGATGGCCTCTAGTTAGGTTGAAAGCACTTTGGCCAATAAAGTTTTGTTCTGTATATCACAATAATAATGTACTGTGATAGTCAAAGTATTGCCACATACATTATATATCAGGATAATATGAAGTTATATGGTCTAATTATTGACATATCTTATACAATAAAATACAGCGATACATAGAGATATTATTACTAGAGGGGCCCTATAGGTTAAATTTTGAAACATCAAAAAAAGTAACCTGACCACCTTCACTTATAAATATAATCAAATAATCAGTACAAAATTACAATAATTTATATAGTGAAACGTAAAAAATACTATCAAAACACAAACAATGTGCGGGACACTGAAAGAAATTTATAAATTATAACCTTAACTCACTCCTAAAGGAGGTTTTAATGAGGTTACACAGAGCCCCTGAGAGCCCCAAAAAGATGTTTCAGGTCTCTCAATGTATTAAAATAGGTTATGCCCCCTCTAGTATATATCTCTATGCAGTGATATATTTTCAAATCACTATATCTCTGATGTTCAAGCGAAAATTGTAAATGCTACAACCTAAAGTTTAACAAGATGAAGAATCCGACGTTTCGCTTCCACTGTGGGAGGCATCTTCAGGGATGTAGGACATCATGGATAGAAACGCAATGCCCTACAAAACTGAACTGAACAAAACTGAACAGTTCAGTTTAGTAGAGCATTGCGTTTCTATCCATGATGTCCTACACCCCTGAAGATGCCTCCCACAGTGGAAGCGAAACGTCGGATTCTTCATCTACATTGACGCGGTCACTACCGGAAGACCTAAATCTTCATGACAACAACCGCGGAAGCCTACGCAGTTTATCTAAAGTTTAACAATCGATAAATTAGTTGTCATATTCATTACAATGATTAAATATTCATCTTAATTTTACATTTATTTAAAGACTACAACAGACTACTGAAGAGATTAATCTAGACGCTACCTCACCGAAACAGTCGCTACAAACACAAAAAAAGTATGTATTTTTTGTCACAAAAATACAGGAAAAGACAAACACTTTATTGAACAACTAAACAAAAAAGATTCAATAATTTTAATATTTTATCAACAAATTAATAAAATAATTATTTTAATTAATTAAAAAAATTGTTTCAATTAATTAAAATTCATTTTTTATTAATAGTTTATTTCATTATTTACTCATTTATTTCATCATTGAACAGCATCCTTATATTATATTTATTTCAAAAGTTTCCATATTATACATCGCAATATCATTTTTTTTTCAGTACCTACTGTTTGTTTATTTCAGAGTTATTTAATATATTTCCAGTTTTATTTTAGTTGTCTGTAGCAAGCACTGTTTAAATATTTTATTTTTTATATAATTATTACTAATTCTAACAATTTGTTAACTATTTTAAACTCATTTTTAGATTCTTCCTAAACATTTTTTAGTCTAATAACAGACACATTTATTTATTTTAATTTTTTATCTTTTAGTTTTATGTTTAGACTTGTCCTATTTCCCATAGGGACCTCGGGAACTAATAATAATTCAAATTCTTAATTTCACATATATTTGGCTATTTTATTTTTATTTATATAATTTATTATACATTCAAGTTTATTCATTACACTCAGTTACCTCAATTTCAATTTTAATTTAGGTAAAATAAACATTTTATTCATTTATTAACTGTTTTTTAATATTTTTGAACAAAATTCATTTATATTTGTTGTTTCTTTATCCGCTGTTTACTTTCTAATTGTTTTTTTAAACTAATTTATTATTTTTTTTTTGTGATTTTATTCATTATGTTTTTTATTTTTATACTTATTATATTTATACTTTTTGTTATAGTATTGTTGAGTGGGTGGGGGGGATGGTAGAGGGCACGCGGTATGAGGTTCTAGTTACATCTCCAATTTGGCCAAAATGTCAGACTCTCTGAAAAGGTAGTACTCTTTATTGGCTTCCATTTCCACTTTGGTACCACCGTATTCGGGTAGAAGTACCTTATCACCTACAGCTACTTGAATTGGAACAATTTCTCCGTTCTGAAATCAAACAATACCGGTTAGATTAGCTGCAAAGGAATCCTTGATAAATATTCAATAAATAAATAAATATTTATCCAGAAAAATTAAACATCCCATAGCAGACAAATATATGTACTAACGAACAAATTAACATAATTTTAATAATGATATATGTACACACACACACAAATATATATATATATATATATATATATATATATATATATATATATATATATATATATATGTGTGTGTTCTCTGATAAGACAAGAAACAGGATAGTAAAACATAGTATAATATAATATATTATATATATATAATATATATATATATATATATATATATGTGTGTGTGTGTGAGTGTGTCCTCTGATAAGACAAGAAACAGGATAGTAAAACATAGTTATATATATATATATATATATATAATATATATATTAATATGTGTGTGTGTGTGTGTGTGTGTGTGTGTGTGTTTTTCTAACAAGACAAGAAACAGGATGGTAAAACATAGATAAAGTTCATAAAAACAACTTATCTACCTTCAGTCATATAAATATGTTCTATCTGAAGTCAAAGGTCAATGCCTTTGACCATTTTTATCAATAAACATTACTCAGTTATAGATAAGATTAGCTTTATCTATTTTGTTATTTAATCCTCTAGAGACATGTTCTTATAAAACCATTACTTTTATTTTTCCTCATTTAAACCCCCATTTAAAAGTATTGCGTTTCCAAAATATCCTAAACCAGGATTTCACCTTATTTATCCGTTTCAGGTCTTCCTATTAAAACCTCCTCAGTGTTTTTCACAAAGTTTTCTGTCTGTCCATATGTGTGTGTGTCTGTGATCAACATAAGGTATTAATGCTAAAGAGTTAAAACTTCAAATATCAATCTATATGCCTACAGTCTATCGTTTAGTTTAAAAATCTTGACAGGTCAGTTTAGACATCCCTGATTCTTAAGAAAAAAAAAATCCCTGCAAGAAGGGAGCGGGAAAAAAACTATGTAAACAAATCAGGTTATTTTACCCACATTTTCTTGGCGATTTTTTTTACATTTCTTTTGTGTAGTTTTATTTTAAAATATCATTGTTAAGATTAATTTGAAAGTAGTTTTCAATACAATGTAATCAAAAGAAGAACCACAAACAAAGTGAACGATTGCCGGGAAGAAGGCTTTTTCCCTACAGCAGTTATTGTGGTAGGGATTTTTTTTCTCTTTTTAAGTGAGAGGTTGGCAGCGGCTTCTCTGATTGGTTAATCCCTAAAATGCTCATGACCTTGGGGATTTTTAAACTAAACGATAGACTGTAGTCATACTAATGCTATCAGGAAATTATTTTTACTTTTCCTCATTTATACCGTAGCTATATAGGAAAAGAATTGTGTTTGCAAAAAAAAACCGAAACCGGGATGAAACTAGAATTATCCGTTTAAGGTGTTTTTAAGGCCTCATGAGTGGTTTTCCCAAAGTTGTCTGTCTGTATGTGAGTGTGTGTCTACTATCATTGTAGCGCACAGTGTATTTATGCTAGGGAGTTGAAATTTTGTATTTTTTTTTGTAAATTACCGCTGTAGTTGTGCTATTCGGAAAATATTTTTTTTATGACGTCAATAACCAGCAATAACTCAGAAAAATTGATATGGAAAGAAAAAAATGGGAAATGGTCCAATTGAGCTGAAATTTGGTACAAGTGTATATTATTAACCAATAAATATGTACACAAAGTTTTGTTTCATTACCACAAGTATATCTATGATTTTGGTTGGATCATAAAAATTAAGGACCATCAAGCGTGGTCAGTGCTGTATGGGTGACCGCCAAGAATGATAAATGCACTATCTGAAGCTGAGCAAAGCGAGTCCGCTCTCAAGCATTAATATGCTGGGAGCTACGAACATAAAAGACACATAGAGAGAGAGAGACGTTGTGAAAACCACTTTAAACACCTAAAACGGATAATTTCAGTGACATCTCAATTTTAGATTTTTTCCGCAAACAATACTTTTTCTAAAAAGAAATACAAAATACAACAAAAAAAAACAAATACAACACTTCTATGAATTCTTAAAAAGTTTGCGGGACAGACTTAGAGTGACGGGAGAAATTATTTTTGTTACAATGAGATTCTCATTATAAGGATGTTTAACTGCATATAATAAATTATTAGTACCTGATTCCTATTTCCAGGTCCCACGGCAACGACTGTACCCGTTAGTACTTTTTTCTGACTCTTCTCGGGCAGAACAATACCTCCTTCTGTTTTCTGCAGCGCCTCTGCCTTTTGTACCAGCACCCGGTCGAACATGGGTACCAACCTCTTGACAACTGTTTGTAAACCTTTCGACTGTCAACACAAAAAAATCCATTAAAAACTAACACAGGACAAGATAAAATATCAAATCTAAGATGGCTCTGAAAATAACTTATTACATGGCGGAAAAAACTTGCCAGCGGCATAAAAGAGCAATTTAACCTTAGCTAAGCTAAACAATTAGAGAGTAGAATCTTAATTCTTAGTCCCTTAGAATATTTCATCGCCCACATGGAGAAATGTTGTTATAGACAACAATTAAAGAAATTAGTAAACTAGTAAGGGTAGAGTCCTTCGAGACAGATCACCTGTTGCCTACTTGTCTAAGTACGCTAATATTTAGCTTGACTATAACAGATACACTTGAAAATGTGTTTTTCCAAACCTGCTTAAAGGAACACACTTCAATAAATTATATACTAGCAACAAACTTAGTTGTATAAAATTTAAATTTTACCTCTAAATTTAAACCACTTGGGTTAGTAGAGCTTGGAGGATTGACATTTGGAGCAATTTTTGAGCAGTAAGTTCGAGTGGAACTGATCTGACGGATAAATATACATCTCGAACAAATACTTGGTAACTAATGGAAAAAAGGAAAGGATATAGCAGACATGGAAATATAAGGGTGTGTGATTAGGAACGGTAAAAGTCTTACTTCGATAACCACCAGATCCCATCCATTAATTAATGTAAAACCTTTTGAATTGATTACCTTTGTGTTGCTTCCTTTAACATTTCTTTGAGGAACAACTTCACTCTAAACTCACTAGAAATTATAGAGAAGTAACAAAATCTGTATATTATATAACTGACAAACTTACAGGGTTATAAGAGTGGGAAACTTTAAACTACAATATTTTCAAACAACTAATTCCGCTTGGAGCTGACAGTTTGCTCCAAGCCTTTAACGGAGATTTTGGACAACATATAGAGACTCACCTTTCCGGCACAGTTGATGGCGAAAGCCGGCTCTGCTATTTAAATATAGATATTCTTGTGGAAAAGAAGGACTTTTTTGTTTAATGTTTATTTTTCCACTAAAAAAAAGTGCTTCAAAATTTTTGAAAAATACTTAAGTATAAGTTATTTCAAGTAGCATAACATTTAATAAATAGCTTAAGTGCACTGCGTTTCATGAATAAGTTCCTCACCCATAAAACTCCCTACTTTCATCATATCCTGTATGGTTTTTGTTGATATACAAGGTGTAGATTTGGTTAGTTTTTTAAAATATCTAGCGATTTAAGAGCGAAGGATTATAATTGTATTCCTCTTAAAATGGATAAAGGAAGCAAGATAAAGGTTATCCAAAAGGTTTTACATCCCCCCCCTCCTGGCAGTTGTTATGTAAACAGGGTTTAACCTTGTCGTCAGCCCCTTTTGAGTGAACAGTTGGAGTTGAACCCCCAGCCAAAGCCCGCATGTGAACAAAGTAATAGTTTAACTAGTGGATGGAATACAATAACTTTTGTTCACATGTGAATGGGATTGAACGCAGAGTTCAACCCTGAAACCTATTTTTATTAGAGTAGTCTAAAGTCTAAACTATAGGTTAAAAATAATGTGTTAACTAAAGTGATGTAGAAATTCATACAGTAGGGGTCGGGTGCGCGGGACACAGTGATCTAACTCCCTGGTTTGAGGTGGTCCTAAAAAAACAGTGGAGTAACAGCGAGAAAAGTCAGGCCCATCAACACTTAGTACGTTCACACACACTTCTAGATCCGCGGATTGTATAGAATACGATCTCTCAATACGGTAATATTAGCTGTATGAACCATGCGGAGAGGATCCGATTGCATACACTAGAACTAGGGAGATGGAATCTAAATGGATCCCCCGATACGCTGTATGTACCTTCAGAGACGATCGTTTTTATCGGATAACCTTCTCGTCCAACTTTTATTTCACTTCTTTGATCTTTGATATGACCGATTTTTTTAGTGTAACTTTATTATTATGCAAAGAAATCATAATTTAATTAAATATATTTTTTGTTTTTAATTTTCTTATAACCAAAAGTGAACCTTCACTATAAAAGACACCATGTTTTTACTCGGTTGAACTGAAGGATCAGTTATCACTCGATCGACTAAACTAATACGCTGCAAGAACCGTGAAGTTAGTTGTCCGTAATGTATTCAATACGATCCGCGGATCTAGAGTGTGTGTGAACGTACTAATTGTGTCCCGCGCCCCCCACCCCTACTGTATGAATTTCTACATCACTTATATTGTAGTGTGAACAGTTGGGGTTGAACCTCCAGCAAAACCCAGAGTGCGAACGAAGTAAATGTACGCATTGATTGCGGTACGTTAAAGTACATGGTAAAATACTCTTTATTCCACAGGATATTGGATTCAACCCAGTAAAAGTTCAGTCTAGTCATAAGGGCTGAAACGTGGTTCTAAAATAAGCTGCTTTACCCCCGTGACTAATATTAAAGACCCCTGAATCTAATATTCATAACAAAATAAAGGCAAACTACGTGAAAATTAATGGAAAAATAATAAAGTGAGGAAAACAGAGGAATATTCCAGAATATACGATACAATTTTAGATCTTAAAAAAATCTTACCATCTTAATCTATAGGCTGGTAAACTTCAACGGAAAGCAAATCTACAAATTATAATCGATTTAATTAATACACTTAAATATTACAAATCTTAGAAATAATTTGAACTTGATATTAATTGGTTAAACGTGCTAAGGGCCGGTGAAACTTCACGAAAAATCTAGAAATTCAAAATGGCGACCTCCAACCCAAAAATTGAGGTTATCTAAAAAGCCGGTGATAAGGAAAAATAATTACTATTTTACTTATTTGCTAAAGTTTTTTATTGTAAAAGAATATTTATAACTTAAAGATAAAATAAGCAAGTATAAAGCTTTCAAGTAGATTCATAAAAAAATGAATTATTCATATATTTAAATAAATTCGATAAATTTCTGATTAAAAAACATGTGATTATTTCATCATTATAAATCATTCATGCCAACCAAATTAAAAACAAAAATTTCCCTCAATCGATACGTAACTTCATAATATAAATTCATTAATACTACCGTTTAATGCATAAATAAATTGTATTAAATATAAAACTTCTTGGTTTGTGTGCTTTAATTATTTTTATTAATAATTAAAGCGAGTTGCCTTATTAAATGGTAGTAAAAAAAAAAAATAAGTTTTAATTTTAGGGAAATTTATTGCTAAAATATCTTTTACCTAGTTTAAGATTTACGACTCTCTTCGTACTTGGAGTTAGACACCGGTGGTCCAGTTCACGTGTTTCGGCTATTTTCTTCCAATTTTTCAACTAAAATAATTATTTAAAGGTAAGATAATCTAATTATTCATTTAATTACAATACCTATATATGAGTTTTCAAGAAATTTCAACGAAAAAAGGTTTATTTATGGATTTTTTGTGACAGTCAAAATTTTGACGGCTCACTTGCCGTGGGGTGTCAAATTTATTGGATTTTCAAGTTTTTACGATGCTTTATTATTGATAATTGGGAATTTGGTTTAAGTTTTAAACTCGCGTGCTAAATATTTTGTGTTATTCGTGCTTGAAGGGGTATTCGTCGTCTTATCTTTATTCTGTGGTAAGGATAATTTCTATTTATCTCCACGCTATACGTTTATAGATATCGTCTTGGTTATGATTAATAGTGAGGTGGGAAGTGATATGATTGGTTCAAAACTATCTACTGACATACATCTGCATTGAGTAGTCAGCAGAACAGATCTTTCTAATAGTTTTCATCGCATTGATTGTGGGAGATCTTAGAGCTCTAATTGAATCCTGCCAGAGAGATATATTGGGCATAGCCTATCTCAATTAATATAGAGAATTGAAACATCTTTGGTGCTTTCAGGGGCTCTGTGTAACCTTATTAAAACCTTCTCTATGTATTAATTAATTTTATAATAAATCAATGTTGTCTGCTTTTGTCACATAGACTTTTACTATAATAGGGAGGATACAAAAGCTCTTATCATTTTCTATGCGCACACAGTGTGTTTAACAGGTGATCATATTCCATATGCATGTAATTCAATCTGGTTCTTGCATCGTATTTTTTTAGTCGATCAAGTCAGATGACTTCATAACGATCACACCCAAAATGTGATATTTTGGGTGATATCACCTTCAAAATGAAAGATGTGATATCTTTCATTTTGAAGGTTTACATAGGTTATAAGGAAGTTCTAAACAAAAAATATATTTAATTAAATTGTGATTTCTTTAGCATAATGATAAAGTTACGGTTAGAGTATGATAAGGGACCCACCCTTAATTTAAAGTAAAACCTACTTATTTGATACATTATTGTCTTAATCTCCCTTATATATGCCCTTAGAATAATACTATATATAGAAGGAGCACAGGACCGTAAACACAATGTAATTCCACTGATAACACGAAAGCCGGTTGACTGGTGCAACTGTAATGCTGCCAACCTGACAACAAAACATTATTTTAAATATGTGTCATAAATATCTATTATTGAAGAAAGATCGTAAAGAACAAATATAATAACTTAAAACACCTGCTGAGTATTTAATAAAACTGGTCTTAGATGGCAAAAGGGTGGCGGAATACAAGATCTACATTTAGTTGACGAGGACTACTTTTATATATAATTTTAATAAATACGTTAAACTACGATTTAAAATGCATAAAATATTGTAATGCACCGATATTTATATTAGTATTTTATGAATAATCAATCATTAATTAAAAATGGAACATAATAATTCAGCAACCGGAAGTATTGCCAACTTTTTTTTAGAAAATTGTGTATTGTAAGGGTGGAAGCATTACTTAGTTGCACCAGTCAACCGGCTTTCGTGTTATCAGTAGTGCTCCTTCTATATATAGTATTATTCTAAGTATATGCCCTACTCAAAGCCTTTCTACAAACCTAGGAATGAATGTTTTTATTTAAATTATTTTTTGTATGTCATAAATTTGTAGGGAAATTTATTTGTTTTGATTTTGCGGGTGTCCCTTATCATACTTTAACCAAAGTTACACTAAGAAAATAATATAAGGCGGAGCTACGTGACTCAAAAATCAAGGGCTTGGAGCAGTCTGCTAGACACTCACCTCCCGGCACAGTTGATGGTGCAAGTTGAAAGCTGGCTTTACTACATTATACAGATATTCTTGTGGAATTGACAGAATTTTTTGTTTGATGTTATTTGTAATTCACAGCATAGTATTAATAATGACGAGTATATCTATAGTACGACACACGGCTAAAATCAGTTGACAGTGTGGGAAAATAGTGCGAGGGAGCCAATAAGGTTATTCCTTGATATTAAACCACGCCCTCAATTTGAAATCAGGCTAAACTTATTGGTTCCTTAACACTGTTTTTCTACACTGTCAATCTTAGCTGTGTGTCATACTGGAAGCGCAAACACCTTGTTGTTAAAAGGTTATACCGGAAACCTTGAGGTTACTTATCATTGATCTCTGGTCACTTAAGTGGTAGGGGTAAAATAGCCTCCATGACACTTTCTACCATCTATCGTTTAGTTTAAAAATCCCCAAGGTCATAAGTATTTTGGGGATTGAACAATCAGAGAAGCCGCTGCCAATCTCTCACTTAAAAAGAGATAAAAAAGTCCCTACCACAATAACCGCTGTAGGGAAAAAACCTTCCCGGCAATTGTTCACTTTGTTTGTGGTTCTTCTTTTGATTACATCGTTTTGTATTTACTTTTAAATTAATCTTAAAAATGATATTTTAAAATAAAAGTACACAAAAGAAATGTAAAAAAACATTGCCAAGAAAATACGGGTAAAATAACCTGATTTGTTTACATAGTTTTTTCTCGCTCCCTTCTTGCAGGGATTTTTTTTCTCAAGAATCAGTGGTGTCTAAACTGACCTGTCTAAATTTTTAAACAAAACGATAGACTGTAGTGTTAGTCTCTTTGAGCGCAGCACACGGTTATAATCAGTTGACAGTGTAGGAAAATAGTCTTGAGTAACCAAAGATGTTGGCCTGATATGAAATTGTGGGCTTGGTTTAACATCCTCACTATTTCAGGACTAACCTCATTATTTTCTCACGCTGTTAACTGATATTAACTATGTGCTGGACTATAATTTCTCTATAAGATGGTCAGTTCCATGACTATTATTTGTTTGTTTTCATTTTTAAAATTTTATTTTTCAGTTTTGTTAGTGTTCTATTTACTTAAAAGATGTACAGACTACCCAGTTTACTGCGTCACGGAGCTCAACGCCTTGTTACCCAACACCAACTATCCCGCTACTACGCCAAAGATGTCCGTTTCGGAGCTGAAGTCCGCGGACTCATGCTACAAGGTGTTGACATACTTGCTGATGCCGTAGCCGTCACTATGGGACCTAAAGGGAGGAACGTCATATTGGAACAGTCCTGGGGCTCTCCCAAGATCACCAAAGACGGAGTCACTGTTGCTAAGGGTGTTGAACTTAAAGATAAATTTCAAAATATTGGTAAGAATATTTGGTTTTGTTAATAATGGTGTTAATTTCAGATTTCTGGTAATCCAGGAGCCTGACCCCAAAAAAGTTACTCATTTTGTACTGATAATATTAATAGCTGCACTGTGGTGCAATTCAATAATAGATGAATTAATTGGCTCTCTAATAAATAGTATTTTAATAAATTTATTTGAGAGTTAACTTTCTGTCCCATCAGGCCATCATTAGTCTTTAAAAAAAAAAAAAAATAAAATGCCCGTTTTAGGGCCTTTCGGCCCATCAGGGTATTCACCCTGCGGGAACCACCTCAGGTGGGTTGCATCTAATACACTCTAAGAATTAATTAAAGTTGGCGAAATCATTTTAATACAAATACTATTCATAAAATCTTAGAGCATAGCCCGGGCTGCGAACCCCGGACCTCCGGTGCCGAAATCGAACGCCTTTACGATCACGGCCACGGAGGCAGAGTCTTTAAAAGGCAAAGAAAATTTAGCCAACTTAAAATAATTAAAAAGAAAATACAAAGTGTCTAACATAAAGCAAAAGGAAGAATATAGAACAAACAATAAAAAAATTAATCAATTGGTGAGAAGCTAGAAATGTGTATCATTCTCTGGAGTGCTAAGAACGATTGGTAGGAATGATCAGTTTCCAATCTTTACTCACTATCTAGTGAGTGTACTCTAGATTGGAATAGGATCGTTCTTAGCACTCCAGAGAATGACTAATGATGTTCGGATGAAGCAGAAAGTTAATTATGATAACACTCACATACAGACAAATTTGTGAAAACCACATAGGAGGTCTTTGAAAACGCCTAAAACCTTAGAATAATACTATATATAGAAGGAGCACTACTGATAACACGAAAGTCGGTTCACTGGTGTAACTAAGTAATGCTGCCACCCTTACAATGTACAATTTTATAAAAAAAAGTCGGCAATACTTCCGGTTTCTGAATTATTATGTTCTATTATTAATTAATGATTGATTATTCATAAAATACTAATGTAAATATCGGTGCATTACAATATTTAAAGCATTTTAAATTGTAGTTTAACGTATTTATTAAAAATCATATTAAAAGTAGTTCTCGTCAACTAAATGTAGATTCTTGTATTCCGCCACCCTTTTGACATCTAAGACCAGTTTCATTAAATACTCAGCAGGTGTTTTAAGTTATTATATTTGTTCTTTACGATCTTTCTTCATTAATAGATATTTATGACACATATTTAAAATAATGTTTTGTTGTCAGGTTGGCAGCATTACTTAGTTGCACCAGTCAACCGGCTTTCGTGTTATCAGTGGAATTACATTGTGTTTACGGTCCTGTGCTCCTTCTATATATAGTATTATTCTAAGCCTAAAACCGATAATTCCGGTTTCATCTCAGTTTTGGATTTTTTTGCAAACACAATACTTTTCCTATCTACCTACATATATGATGACCTACATGTATAAATGAGGAAAAGTAAAAATATATATCTTAAATGATGAATAAACAGACTGCCTCACTATTTAAAGTGAAGCCCTTTTTATGATTCCTCTCAATTAAAATTTTAGATAATTGCACACATTTTAGATTGCTTAAAATAAGTGGTCCCCTGTTAGTCGTTTGCAAAACATGAAGAGGACATTTTTCAAAGCTGATACAATTATCAATACATTGTGTGTGTCTAAATTGTTTACTAAAGTCTATCGACTACTTTTAAAATCTTGACAGGTCAGTTTAGGCACCGCCGATTCTAAAGAAAAAAAAACCCTGCAAGAATTATTATTATTATTATACCATTTATTGCTTAAATAACATACAATTTTACAATAATTTACATATTAAAACAATATCATGCAAATCAGCTGTCTGCAAGAAAGGAGCAGAAAAAAACTATGTAAACAAATCAGGTTATTTTACCTGTATTTTCTTGCGATGTTTTTTTTATTTTTAATTTGTGTAGTTTTATTTTATCATTTCATCATTTCTATGATTAATTTGAAAGTAGTTTTGAAAATGATGTAAACACAAGAAGAAGGTTATTTCTCTACAGCGGTTATGATAGTAGGGACTTTTTTTTCCCTTTTTCAAGGGAGAGGTTGGCAGCGGCTTCTCTGATTGGTCAATCCCCGAAATGCTTACCCGATTTTTCTCTGGTTTGATCTAAATCGGTTTGTTTAATATCCTGATTCTTTTATCCCTGTGTTCTATGTTGAGGTACTATATCTTGCTATAAAAACTTGTTGCGCGTCGTATTTGCAGGTGCTAAATTGGTACAAGACGTAGCTAATAATACTAATGAAGAGGCGGGAGACGGTACTACGACAGCGACAGTTCTAGCACGTGCTATTGCCAAGGAAGGATTTGAGAAGATTAGCAAGGGCGCCAACCCGATAGAGATCAGACGGGGTGTTATGCTGGCTGTAGAGTGTATTGTCAATCAGTTGAAGGAACTCAGTAAACCAGTTACAACGCCTGAAGAGATCGCTCAGGTAACGCCTATATTTACTTTCTTACAACAGATAAAATATCTCATTTTCTGCTACGTTAAAAAATATTTAAACCTTTTTTGGATGTGATAACATATTTCTTACGCAAATTATAAACATTTTACTCTGAAATGTAAAAAGCAATGCATTAAAAACAATAATGTAATAGTTTGTTTACATTTA
This sequence comes from Microvelia longipes, assembly GCA_018340805.1. Taxonomy (NCBI): domain Eukaryota; kingdom Metazoa; phylum Arthropoda; class Insecta; order Hemiptera; family Veliidae; genus Microvelia; species Microvelia longipes. Next base: position 631,218 of record JACMZG010001918.1, read on the forward strand.
AAAACTATTTACTGTAAAGTTTCCTATGGCTGCGTCCATTTGAAAATTTGAGGCAACTCCTTGGTGGACAAAATGTGAACTACATGCAATATCTGACAGAAATTGCATTTGTTTCCCTACTTATATGAATTACTTCAGTCTTAACATAGCCGATTCCTTATTTACCGCTGTGGAGTAAAAAAGAACTAGACGCTATGTGGCCTAATCCAGTTTGTCATATTTCTAGGTTATATAAGGTGGTACACTGCCTCGATATCGGAGAATTATCAAATGTATTAGTCTAAAAAGTGATTTGTTTGCATTATATTATGTATGTCAATCAATAAATCCAGAACCAATGTTGATTATAAATTTTGAACTTGTGTTTTATATGTAAAACATTTGTATAAAAATAGAAATTAAAAGTGTTAACCACACATTTTAGTACATACACATGTACTAACATGTGTGGTTTGTACATGTAACAACATGATTTATACACATAAATAGTTGTTATGTATAACAATACATAACTTTGTATTATGTATAACGATGCGTTTTGTATAACATTACATAAATCGTGAAACTCGTTTAGAAAACATAAATTATCAGCATTCCATATGTTTTAAACAAGAATGGATTGTTCAATACTTCTATGTATTTTTCTTAATCAAATTCACAAAAAGAATGACTTAAAAATAATCATTATAAATATATTAAAACTATCACTGTCATCTGTCATTTATTTTTAACACCATAGTCAGCGGCCAATTAAAAATATTCCATTATCAGCGGCCAAACACAAAATACCGGTTGGAGATAAAAGTGGCGTGTATAAAATAACCTGTGATACTTGTAATGGAGTTTATGTCGGACAATCAGGGAAAAAATATCCGTAAGAATTTACGAACACGATTGAGCAATTTGTTACCCTGAAACCCATGAATCAAGCTTTGCCACACACGTATTTAACACTGACCACCAATACAACTTAAATCAATTTGAGTTACTCCAAAATTTTCAAAAAGGTACTGAACTTAGTCTCTTAAAAAATTTAGAAATCCACCAAATTTTACTAAATCCTGACATTCCCTGCTTTAATTAAATATATGGGGTGAAATGTTGTTTCAGGTTGCCACTATATCAGCCAATGGGGACAAGTCGGTTGGTGATCTTATCTCCTCAGCCATCAAGAAGGTTGGTAAGGAGGGAGTTATCACGGTCAAGGATGGTAAAACTCTGATAGATGAGCTGGAGGTCATAGAAGGAATGAAATTTGACAGAGGTTACATATCTCCCTACTTTATGAACACTGCCAAGGGGGCCAAGGTTGAGTTTCAAGATGCTCTTCTCCTCCTGTCTGAGAAGAAGATAAGCACTGTAAGTTGTTTTGTTTACAAATATTTAATATACTCAGCTTTTTAATCAGCTGACACTTGTTGAATATGTTGTTTATGGATAAGACGGTCTACCGTTGTAGATTAGGGAAATTTCACCCTGGGTTCATTTACAGCTCCTTTCCTATTCCGCTGTTCCTTTAGTTTTATTAAAAAAAAATGTTTACTCATTTATACCGTAGGTATATAGGAAAAGTATTGTGTTTGCAAAAAAATCCGAAACCGGGAGGTCACCGGAATTGTTGGTTTCATGTGTTTTCAGAGACCTCCTAAGGGGTTAAAACAAATTTGTCTGTATGTGTGTGTGTATTTATGCTAGAAAGTTGGTACTTGGTACATAAATCTTTAAGTCTAGTTTTGCTATCCGAGAATAAAAAATATTATGTTGTCATTAACCACAAATAATGACTTACAAAAATTTTGAAAAATATCATGAAACACGACAAATGTTTTAATCGAGGTCAGTGCCTGGATGGGTGACCACTGGTAATAAAATTAATGCATTACTGTCTGATGATGAATGAAGCGAGTCTTAAGACCGAAACGAATCTGATTCTTTTGTCGAGTTCTGAGGTACCCGTATAATTAGTTTATTAAATTTGTGACATTATGAGAAAATACACAAAAATTACTAATTTACACTCCATAACCTTAGAATAATATTATTCATTGAAGGAGCACTACTGATTACACCAAAGCTGATACACTGGTGGTCGTAAGTAAAGTAAGTAATCTTGGAAACCTAACAAAACAATTTTTCAACAAATTTGGCAATACTTCCAAATTGTTGGTTGTTAAAGTATTAAATTAAAATTAAAAAAATATAATAAATACACTTCAATTTTTAAATAAAATTAACTATTCCCCTTGGCCTAAAAAAATCTAGAGGCCAAACCCTAACAACTAAATCCCCTAATGTAAAAAACATGATATTAATATAACCTTTACACTTGGGACTCGAGTGTCAAATCAACCTAATTGAGGTTTTCTGTGGTTTCCCTCAATTTTACAGGCAAATGCCAGGTTGATTCATCAAAAGTCAGTCCACAGACTGCATAGGAAACCCTCTTTGACACTCCTGCAAAATCCCTTTACAATACAAACCTATTCAAAACACCATCAAAAATATCATCTTCTGAAAATCCTGCGGTCAGGTTTCATTCGATTCAGCGTCCCAAAAAAAATGTCCTGCGATTTGGAATTGGCAGGAAAATTTAACAGTGTTGCCTTAGGTTCTTAGTATTACTTAAAGAATCTATTGTTGGCAGGTACAAAGTATTATCCCAGCTCTTGAGTTAGCCAACGCCAAGAGGAAGCCACTCGTCATTATTGCTGAGGATGTGGACGGTGAAGCGCTATCTACTCTCGTAGTGAACAGACTCAAAATTGGTCTACAAGTAGCTGCCGTCAAGGCACCCGGGTTCGGTGACAATAGGAAATCCACTCTGCAGGATATGGCGATAGCTACCGGAGGCGTTGTTTTTGGTGATGAAGCCAACACCATGAAGATGGAAGATGTGAGTCTATGTTTAGTGTTTTTTTTTTCTTCATTTTTCCCTTTTTTATACTTTTTGCGTTTTAAAGTGATAGTTGAAAGGTTGGCAACACCACTTGGGGGAAAACGAAAGGGTGATTAAAACTTTTTTAGGATTAAGTATAGGAGCCGTTAAAAATTATTAATTTATTTCTTTATTGTTAGTTAATTTGTGATAAATAAGTTAAAAATTAATAGAACAACCTTCAGTGCTATAAAAATGCCAATATTTCATAGATAAATACTTCGAAAATACTTCCAAAAATTTAAATACTTCCAGATTTAAATTTTAAAAAATTTTAAAATTTTTATTTTTAAAATTTTAAAAAATTTAAAAATACTTCCAGGATTTTAAATATAGAATCAGGGTATTGTCGCTACAGACTTGGATTTGTTATTTTTTAAGCTGGTATTTACCGATATAAGTATAAAATGAGGTTTTACAGTAAACTGTGGTTAAAATAACTTTAAAAAAGCAACACTTCACAGAAATAATTAATTAAAACCCGAAGGTTGGTAAATATCATCTTATCAGTTCATTTAAATACTTTAAGCGGTTTTCACTTCTAAGGGAGAAAAAATTACTTTAAACTCCCTAGGGAGTAAAAAGTTTTTCCTATAAGTGGGGTTAGAACCCTTAAATCTTATAGGAGAGGAGAGGGATCTTATTTTGGAGAGGGGGGATAGTTATAATTTTTTTTGAAAGCTCAATTGTTTAAATTTATAGGGGGAACCAATCAATTTTTTAAACTTTCCTTGGGAGTAAAATTTTTTCCCCTTGCAATAATTACCTCCCTCGGCTTCACCTTGAGAGTTAGATATTTTGGTTCCCTTGTCTTTACCTCAGGAGTTAAATGCTTTAGTCCTCCTCTTCGTCTTGGGAGTCAGATGCTTTAATTTCCTCAGTTTCACCTCAGGAGTAAAATGCTTCAGTCCTCAACGTCGTCTTGGAGTCAGATGGTTGATTTCCCTGGTTCACCTCAGGAGTTAAATGCTTTAGTCCTCATCTTTGGGAGTCAGATGGTTTGATTTCCCTGGTTACCTCAGGTCTTAGTCCTCATCTTTCAGTTGATCCTGGTTTCACCTCAGGATGCTTGTCCTCTTTGTCTTGGAGTCAGATGCTTGATTTCCCTGGTTTCACCTCAGGAGTTAAATGCTTTAGTCCTCATCTTTGTCTTGGGAGTCAGATGGTTTGATTTCCCTGGTTTCACCTCAGGAGTTAAATGCTTTAGTCCTCATCTTTGTCTTGGGAGTCAGATGCTTTGATTTCCTCAGTTTCACCTCTGGAGTTAAATGCTTTAGTCCTCAACTTTGTCTTGGGAGTCAGATGCTTTGATTTCCCCGGTTTCACCTCGGGAGTTAAATGCTTTAGTCCTCATCTTCGTCTTGGGAGTCAGATGCTTTGATTTTCTCGGTTTCACCTCGAGAGTTGATGCTTTAGTTCCCTCGGCTTTCGCCTTAGAAACCAACAAACTGTCAAGGAAATAATACCATCCTTTACTCCCTTGTTGTGTAAATAATTATGATTAGCGGTTGTTTAAATTTGAAATTTATCAAAATTGATTATAATTTTCAGGTTCAAATGACAGACTTGGGCCAGGTTGGAGAAGTGATTATAACCAAGGATGACACACTGCTTCTCAAAGGCAAAGGAAAGAAGGAAGACATAGATATGAGGTGCGATCAGCTCAGAGATCAAATCAAGGAAACCAACAGTGAATATGAAAAAGAGAAGTTACAGGAGAGGTTGGCAAGACTTGCTGCAGGCGTTGCTGTCCTTAGAGTCGGAGGGTCTTCAGAGGTATTTATATTGAAGATTAAAACGTAGTGTGAAATGTAAAAAAGAGAGTGGTCCTAATAGTAGTCCTAGAGCAGCCAGGCCTGAAAAAATGTGACTCATTTTGAACTATTTCAAACCAAATGTTTCTGAAAATATACCTTAAATTATGAAGGAAAAAAATAGTCTGCCTATCCAGAGTGGAGCCCTTCATATGAATCCGCTCTCTCAAAATATTAGAATATCTATTTATTTATTTATTATAAGCTTGTGGTTGCCTTACATTCAAAGGCCTCACAATAGTCAATTCATGAATACAAATTAAAACGTAAAAAAATTCAATAAATAAAAATTATGTAAGATATTATTAAGTTAAAAAGGTACCAGTTTACAATTTTTCAGGATACACTATACTGTCATTTAAAAAGTCATTGATATATCGGACTTATTCCAGTTTTTTTGTAATAACTGGTTACTTGTAGGTATAAGAGCAAAACATTTTTTAACGGTGATAAAATTTCCCATAAGTCGAGTGTTTTTTCGTCAAAATCGGATAACTACAACTAAAGTTATGACATTTGTTAAATGGCAAAAAATGTACACAAAAAACCAACATTTTTTCAAAGAAATTCGCTGACTTTGCATTGATTAAAATTTTGTATAGTGTTATGAAAGAGTCGTAACTTTGGTGGTAGTCATCCGATTTTGATGATAAAGCACGTTTTATCAATTTAAAAAATGTTCTCTACATGATTTTCACATGACCTACAGGGAACCACTTATTTCAAGGAAACTCAAATTTGTGGGATTTTCTAATATTTTGAGCCAGCGCATTTATATGAGGGCTCCACGCTGGATTGGCAGACTGTGTTTTTCATTATAATTTAGGGTCTATTTTCAGAAAAATTTGGTTTAAAGTAGTACAAAATGAGTCACATTTCTTTAGGGTCGGCTCTTGTACTATAAAGATCTCCACTAAAATAAACTTCCATTTTATCAGTGGAGTTCCATTGTGTTTACAGTCCTATGCTCCTTCTATATAAAGTATTATTCTAAGGCTATGGCTGAGTTTGTTAGGTTGGTACCCCTACTTAAGACCACCAGTGAACCACTCTCATGTTATCAGAGGAATTCCATTATGTTCACAGTCCTATGCTCCTTCTATACTAGTAATTCTAAGGCAAATGGCTGAGTTTGGTTGTTAGGTTGGTACCCTACTTAAGACCACCAGTGAACCACTCTCATGTTATCAGAGGAATTCCATTATGTTCACAGTCCTATGCTCCTTCTATACTAGTATTATTCTATAGGCTATGGCTGGGTTGTTAAGGTGGTGAATCAAGTTTCATAAAAGCTTTTAATAAGGCTCTCATCAAGGAAATACTAATTGACAATACATACTTATCAGTCAGTGAATTTTTACTCGGAGGAGTAATAATTTTATTTTTTGAAACTTGGACTTGTGTTATGTCTTCTGTAGATTTTATCTCTCCGGGGTGTTTAATGAAGAGTTTTTTAACTAGTTTTTAGAGAGAAGCACTTTTAACTCCTAAGGGAGAGTTACTTTCACTCCCAAGGAGATAAAGTACTTTCAAAGGGAGATAAAACTTTTCACTCCAAGGGAGAAAAGTTACTTTTCACTCCCAAGGGAGATAAAGTTACTTTTCACTCCCTTAGAAATAAAAATAAAAAAGCATGTTGTTCACTAATGTATTATATTCAGTTTTCTTCTTTTTGTCATTTTTAAGAACTGAAGAAGCTCAGGATCCCAGGGCGAAAGCTCTTTAACAATTTATTTTCAATAAATTTTAATAAGAAAAGGACTTAAGTCTTCATTAATTTAATTGATATTAGTAAAGATTTATTTGTTTATTATTTGTAACAATACTAATGATATCAGGTTGAAGTAAATGAGAAGAAAGACAGAGTCAATGATGCATTGAATGCCACAAGGGCTGCTATAGAGGAAGGTATAGTGCCTGGGGGCGGTACTGCTCTCTTGAGATGTGTTCAGAAATTAGACAAGATCAAGCCTGCTAATGAGGATCAGAAGACAGGTAATGTTGCTTTAATATCTGTAAGGAAGGCGTAGAGATGAAGGTTTACTGATATATAAATAAATAAGAGCTTTTATCATTTTAATACTACCCAGTTTTGCAAAACATGAATAATAATATGTGAGAGACACTTAGGAAATGTAACAAGCAAAATGCAATGCTACATCTGGGAACTGTTCCATCATTCGACTTTTGTCATCATTGATGGCTCGACATAATGTCATGTCCCACTCTGTTTCGTTAAGTCTAACTCAGAGTGAGTTCAGGCTCTGTTGGCGCCTCTGATGTGGATTTAACGAAACAGAGTGGGACATGACATTATGTCGAGCCATCAATGATGACTAAAGTCGAATGATGGAACAGTTCCCAGATGTAGCATTGCATTTTGCTTGTTACATTTCCTTGGTGTCTCTCGCACAATTATATTGTGGCAATTAAGAGCTTTATTTACACAAATACCTATAAAAGTACAACGGCAAATCGTCAAAAGTACAAAAATTAGAAGTAACATAAATTACTCAAACATAATTTTATTAAAGGAGTACTCTTTAATATTATAAAAAGGGTGCTGTCTAGGTTTTTTACAGCTTTTTTAAAATGATTTTGGCAGCAATTAACTTGAATAAAGGGGATGACTCATTAAGTTGATTTGCCATACAACTAGTGTGACCCCATCGTAAACCAAAAATACAGAAGAATTCAACACAAAACACACGTCAAAAACCAACTGAGGCTTGATCAAGGGACTTTAGTTCTATAAAAGTTTTGAACGATTTATTCAATTTAATATATTTCGCCTATCATTGTTGGCATCTTCAGAAACATTCTCAACAAGCTACATTAATAAACTATTAAAATAAATAAATAAATAAACAAACACAATACATTAATAGAAAGACTAGAAAAAACACAGCTTAAATAATAAAATGATATGAAAACAAATAATTATCTCTTAATCTTTATAAGATTTATCGTCAAAAAGTAATATGTCAGACAATTTGGTCAACAAACTTGTACATTTTCTTAAATAAAGTGAATTGGAGAATTCTGTTTGTTCGTTAAGAGTATGAGAGTCTGAATTCTTGGTAGATAAAAAAATTTCCAACTCTTCAAGCGCATGAAGCCTTTTACCGAAACTTTCTTTATGAATAACTCTCATATCCTTTTCATCTCCATACTTGTGGTTGGTTACTTTTTGTAGTTTATTAATGTAGCTTGTTGAGAATGTTTCTGAAGATGCCTACAATGATAGGCGAAATATATTAAATTAAATAAATCGTTCAAAACTTTTTATAGAACTAAAGTCCCCTTGATCAAGCCTCAGTTGGTTTTTGACGTGTGTTTTGTGTTGAATTCTTCTGTATTTTTGGTTTACGATGGGGTCACACTAGTTGTATGGCAAATCAACTTAATGAGTCATCCCCTTTATTCAAGATAATTGCTGCCAAAATCATTTTAAAAAAGCTGTAAAAAACCTAGACAGCACCCTTTTTATAATATTAAAGAGTACTCCTTTAATAAAATTATGTTTGAGTAATTTATGTTACTTCTAATTTTTGTACTTTTGACGATTTGCCGTTGTACTTTTATAGGTATTTGTGTAAATAAAGCTCTTAATTGCCACAATATAATTGTGCGAGAGACACCAAGGAAATGTAACAAGCAAAATGCAATGCTACATCTGGGAACTGTTCCATCATTCGACTTTTGTCATCATTGATGGCTCGACATAATGTCATGTCCCACTCTGTTTCGTTAAATCCACATCAGAGGCGCCAACAGAGCCTGAACTCACTCTGAGTTAGACGTAACGAAACAGAGTGGGACATGACATTATGTCGAGCCATCAATGATGACGAATGTCGAATGATGGAACAGTTCCCAGATGTAGCATTGCATTTTGCTTGTTACATTTCCTTGGTGTCTCTCGCACAATTATATTGTGGCAATTAAGAGCTTTATTTACACAAATACCTATAAAAGTACAACGGCAAATCGTCAAAAGTACAAAAATTAGAAGTAACATAAATTACTCAAACATAATTTTATTAAAGGAGTACTCTTTAATATTATAAAAAGGGTGCTGTCTAGGTTTTTTACAGCTTTTTTAAAATGATTTTGGCAGCAATTATCTTGAATAAAGGGGATGACTCATTAAGTTGATTTGCCATACAACTAGTGTGACCCCATCGTAAACCAAAAATACAGAAGAATTCAACACAAAACACACGTCAAAAACCAACTGAGGCTTGATCAAGGGGACTTTAGTTCTATAAAAAGTTTTGAACGATTTATTCAATTTAATATATTTCGCCTATCATTGTTGGCATCTTCAGAAACATTCTCAACAAGCTACATTAATAAACTATTAAAATAAATAAATAAATAAACAAACACAATACATTAATAGAAAGACTAGAAAAATCACAGCTTAAATAATAAAAATGATATGAAAACAAATAATTATCTTCTTAATCTTTATAAGATTTATCGTCAAAAAGTAATATGTCAGACAATTTGGTCAACAAACTTGTACATTTTCTTAAATAAAGGTGAATTGGAGAATTCTGTTTGTTCGTTAAGAGTATGAGAGTCTGAATTCTTGGTAGATAAAAAAATTTCCAACTCTTCAAGCGCATGAAGCCTTTTACCGAAACTTTCTTTATGAATAACTCTCATATCCTTTTCATCTCCATACTTGTGGTTGGTTACTTTTTGTAGTTTATTAATGTAGCTTGTTGAGAATGTTTCTGAAGATGCCTACAATGATAGGCGAAATATATTAAATTAAATAAATCGTTCAAAACTTTTTATAGAACTAAAGTCCCCTTGATCAAGCCTGAGATGGAGTTCTATAAACTTTCCAGTGCTACAAAGAACAAACTATTAAAAACCAACTGCATATGCTTGGTACAAATTGTGCATGCTTACAATCCTTATAACAGCGCAGGTCTTGAATTTAGAGGCAAACTTACCTCTCAATGGTTTCCCATTGTTTATTGCTCGAGAAGGTTACAAACACGCTTAAATTATCACTCACTGAAGTGGCTAAGTATAGTCCAAAATTGACAAATAAACACAAATGAGTTAACAAGCACCACAAATGTAACAATCACGAGAAGCACAGAAGAAAGTTGAGAAGCAAACTTGACAACCTTGGTACATAACCTGCGTTTGGCGCCATTTTTTATTATAACCAAGGGAAGGTAAGTTTGCTCCTATTACTCTATCTCATGCAATTTCCATGGGGTCAGAAATGTTCCTTAATGCGTCATCCCCTTTATTCAAGATCCATGCACTCTGTTTAACTTGTCTGAGTTTTTGTTTTAACTTACACTTAACACAGACTTAACTTGTCTTTGTGGAAATAGCTTTAGTTGTTTCATTACTATTTTTTTTCTAGGTATTGAGATAGTGGCCAAAGCACTTCGCATGCCCTGTATGACTATTGCTCAGAATGCAGGTGTTGATGCATCAGTTGTGGTTAGCAAAGTACTCGAGTCATCCGGTGATATGGGGTACGACGCTATGAACAATGAGTATGTTAATATGATCGAGAGAGGAATCATTGACCCCACCAAGGTATGTTTTAGTAATATAACTGTCAAGTTGGGGTCATTTTTATATAAATATGAGTATGTTCCTTCCTTATGGTTTCGATAGCATGAAACTTTGTACCACAGTGGGACACCTGTTGTTTCTAGTTAAAGCTAAGAAACTTATAGTAAAGTCTCTTCTTTTCTGTGGATTAGACGTAAAGTGTCTGTGGTAGGACTCGTAAGGTGGAACACTCTTAGCAAAGAGGGTCCAAAAATGTGGCCTTCTTGCTAGGTGATCTATCACCTAGATGGCCTACTTGCTAGGTGATCTATCGCCTCTCCCTAATTCCCTAATTAGGGATTAGGAGAACTAGCGATAAGGCTGTTAAGTGATTTTATTGCATTTAAAATACAATAATATATATTATATATATATATATATATATTGTATATATAGTATTGTTAAGTTTATCTTTTCTTTTCTTTGTATAATATATAAATAACAATACATAAGCTGAATATTTGACTATACAATTATAATATTTTAAATACTCCTCATGATCGGTGCAAGACTCTTTTTTTGAGGAGTGCACAATTCTGTTTTTTAAGTCTAATTAATTATGTGTAATACATTGTATTGTAATGAATGCATGAAACCATTTATTAAGGAAACATTAACATATTACATAATATACATGAATATTTTATCTAAATGACTTGACAATAATATAATTTGTATACACTTCACTATTCAACTTACTATATAATAATGCCCGTTTAGAGCCTTGCGGCCATTGGATAACCCCGCGGGAACCACCTCGGTGTATAGCAACCGTTACGCTCAAGTGAATTCTTAAGTTGGTGATTATTTATTTAAACAATAATCTTATATTGACATTTCACTTACTATATTATTATTATTACTTTTATATTTCTTATTATTTTTATATTTGTTGTTACAATTGTATTGTAATAATAAATAAAAAAAGAAGCCTGCAAAATATATATAGAGTATAAGAATTGGGAGGTGGGGTTGTTACCGTAAAATTTTTTGGGTCAAGGATAGAAAAAAAAGAGAAATGCTGATCTAATCTTAAGAGGTACTAGATGTAGTGTATGTATATATTGATACATTTTTTACTAAATATGATTTTTTAGGTTGTAAGGACAGCGCTTACGGATGCTGCTGGAGTGGCATCATTGCTAACGACGGCTGAAGCTGTTGTAACTGAAATACCTAAAGAAGAGCCGGCGATGCCTGCCGGCATGGGAGGAGGAATGGGAGGCATGGGTGGTATGGGTGGTATGATGTAAAAGCCTAATTTGATTTAATTATTCGGAGGGGAAGTGAGAGATAATACCAACTTAACATTCGTGGGGTCTTTAACTGTTGCATCAATTGTTGCCTTATGGTTTCATCCACCTAACTGGTTTGGTGAAATCGAAAAGAAGAATTTAGTTTGCCTTGAAAAGTTTTAAGTGTAATAATATTCAAACTAATTGAACTAAAATTTTTAAAAAGTATTTAGTTAAAGGAATAATAATCGGACTGAAACTTAAAGAAAATGTTGAACCATCCAGGGACCAATCGCTGGATATATTTTAATCTTAATAATCAGCAATGAAATAGATCTAAGATAAACGGATATCCTCGTTTATGGAGATATTGTATTATTTTTTGTTTTCACCTCATCAGTTCGGTGTATCAAATCATAAGGGGGAATCGTACCAGAAGAACTTGACTCCACTCGCCTCAAAATCTTCCTCCGATTTGAATTTCACCACTCGAATTCACTAAAACAAATAAGAGAGAAAAAATTAGTCTTTATTTTTATTTATTTTTAGTGCCGATTTCTTTGTTAAGAATAAAAAATAATAAAGGGTTTAGGAAATTTTAATTCTAATCAATATAAAAAATAGTTTTATTTTTTTTTTAAATAAAGAAAATGATAAAGGACAGTCATATCAGTCTATTTAGACTGATATGATTTGTGGACTTAATACATTAAAATAGACTAATGTTTATTATCTAAAGTTGATAACAATGACTGATAAGTCTTGTTATGTTCTCACTTATTTTCCATACAAACCTGATATCTGGCATAATACTTTAACTTACTGATACTTACTTACTTACAATACTTTTGGTAATTTACTGATAACAGATTTTGGTCGTTCAACAGGTTGCTGACACCCCAAGAACTAAAACCTCCCCTTAAATGTTAGCACCAGTCCGGTCTTTGTCAGAGATTGTTAAAAGAAATTTAACTCGTCATTGATCTGTTTCTAACCCCTATTTTGACTTCTCTCTTATTAAAAGCATTTTTTAGTTTTTTGTGTTACGTACCAATTTTGTTTTTCATAGAATTGAAAAATATGTATATAAAGTCTGATTAAATAAAATATATTGCGGGGGTGTGTTTTCCTTTTATTTTATTGATTTATAATTAACCGCTTTTTTTTATATAACTAATTCGGTTAGACATTTATATGGTCATTTCTTCATCTGCTTCCTCTTTGGGAGCGACAAGTTGCCGATTTAATTTAATAGTTATTTTATAATTAAAATTATAAAACAATTTAGAAGACATTCCCTCGTCCTTTTTTCTTTTTATGTTATTAATTTATCTGAAGAATTGTCATGTTAGAAACAACACTGAGTAAATTAAAATTAAGGAGATCAGGTTAGCCTTTTTACAAATATCTTACATATGTCTTGGTACTGTTGAGTTTTTACTATGTGAGACTCATAAACATGAAAAAACTAATTAAGTGTTAGGTTTTTTGTTTACTCACCGAAGAAACCAATTGGTTAAATTTTACCTGTATGCTTTTATGTAAGAATCTTAACTTAGAATTAACTAATCAGAGTTATATTTATTGATTCATTGGTTAATTTTACTGTATGCTTCTTATGTAAGAATCTTAACTTAGAAATTAACTAATCTGAGTTATATTTTAGTTGATTCATTGGTTAATTTTACCTCTGTATGCTTCTTATGTAAGAATCTTAACTTAGAAATTAATAATCAGAGTTATATTTTTAGTTGATTCATTGGTTAATTTTACCTCTGTATGCTTCTTATGTAAGAATCTTAACTTAGAAATTAACTAATCAGAGTTATATTTTAGTTGATTCATTGGTTAATTTTACCTGTATGCTCTTATGTAAAATCTTAACTTAGAAATAACATCAGAGTTATATTTTTAGTTGATTCATTGGTTAATTTTTACCTGTATGCTCTTATGTAAGAATCTAACTTAGAAATCTAATCAGAGTTATCTTTTTATGATTTTGTTAGTTGCTTCTTATGTAAGAATCTTAACTTAGAAATTAACTAATCAGGTTAATTTTAGTTGATTCATTGGTTAATTTTACCTGTATGCTTCTTATGTAAGAATCTTAACTAGAAATTAACTAATCAGAGTTATATTTTTATTGATTCATTGGTTAATTTTACCTGTATGCTTCTATGTAAGAATCTTAACTTAGAAATTAACTAATCAGAGTTATATTTTTAGTTGATTCATTGGTTAATTTTACCTGTATGCTTCTTATGTAAGAATCTTAACTTAGAAATTAACTAATCAGAGTTATATTTTTAGGTTGATTCATTGGTTAATTTTACCTGTATGCATTAAGAATTAACTTTAACTTCAAAGTTATATTTTTACATTGGTTAATTTTACCTGTATGCTTCTTATGTAAGAATCTTAACTTAGAAATTAACTATTATATTTTTAGTTGATTCATTGGTTAATTTTACTGTATGCTTCTATGTAGAATCTTAACTTAGAAAACTAATCAGAGTTATATTTTTAGTTGATTCATTGGTTAATTTTACCTGTATGCTTCTTATGTAAGAATCTTAACTTAGAAATTAACTAATCAGAGTTATATTTTTAGTTGATTCATTGGTTAATTTTACCTGTATGCTTCTTATGTAAGATCTTAACTTAGAAATTAACTAATCAGAGTTATATTTTTAGTTGATTCATTGTTAATTTTACCTGTATGCTCTTATGTAAGAATCTTAACTTAGAAATTAACTAATCAGAGTTATATTTTTAGTTGATTCATGGTTAATTTTACTGTATGCTTTATGTAAGAATCTTAACTTAGAAATTAACTAATCAGAGTTATATTTTAGTTGATTCATTGGTTAATTTACCTGTATGCTTTTTTATGTAAGAATCTTAACTTAGAAATTAACTAATCAGAGTTATATTTTTAGTTGATTCATTGGTTAATTTTACCTGTATGCTTCTTATGTAAGAATCTTACTTAGAATTAACTTATTTTAGATTCATTAGTAATGTTCTTAACTTAGAAATTAACTAATCAGAGTATATTTTTAGTTGATTCATTGGTTAATTTTACCTGTATGCTTCTTATGTAAGAATCTTAACTTAGAAATTAACTAATCAGGTTAATTTTTAGTTGATTCATTGTTAATTTTACCTGTATGCTTCTTATCTTTAGAAATTAACTAATCAGAGTAATTTTTAGTTGATTCATTGGTTAATTTTACCTGTATGCTTCTTATTAACTAAGAATCCTGTATGCTTCATGTAAGAATCTTAACTTAGAAATAACTAATCAGAGTTATATTTTTAGTTGATTCATTGGTTAATTTTACCTGTATGCTTCTTATGTAAGAATCTTAACTTAGAAATTAACTAATCAGAGTTATATTTTTAGTTGATTCATTGGTTATTTTACCTGTATGCTTTTTATGTAAGAATCTTAACTTAGAAATTAACTAATCAGAGTTATATTTTTAGTTGATTCATTGGTTAATTTTACCTGTATGCTTTTTATGTAAGAATCTTACTTAGAAATTAACTAATCAGAGTTATATTTAGTTGATTCATTGGTTAATTTTACCTGTATGATTAAGAATCTTAACTTAGAAATTAACTAAAGAGTATATTTTAGTTGATTCATTGGTTAATTTTACCTGTATGCTTCTTATGTAAGAATCTTAACTTAGAAATTAACTAATCAAAGTTAATTTTTAGTTGATTCATTGGTTAATTTTACCTGTATGCTTTAGTAAGAATCTAACTTAGAAATTAACTAATCAGAGTTATATTTTTAGTTGATTCATTGGTTAATTTTACCTGTATGCTTCTTATGTAAGAATCTTAACTAAAATTAACTTATCAGAGTTATATTTTTAGTTGATTCATTGGTTAATTTTACCTGTATGCTTCTTATGTAAGAATCTTAACTTAGAAATTAACTAATCAGAGTTATATTTTTAGTTGATTCATTGGTTAATTTTACCTGTATGCTTTATGTAAGAATCTTAACTAGAAATTAACTAATCAGAGTATATTTTTAGTTGATTCATTGGTTAATTTTACTCTGTATGCTTCTTATGTAAGAATCTTAACTTAGAAATTAACTAATCAGAGTTATATTTTTAGTTGATTCATTGGTTAATTTTACCTGTTGCTTCTTATGTAAGAATCTTAACTTAAATTAACTAATCAGAGTTATATTTTAGTTGATTCATTGGTTAATTTTACCGTATGCTTCTTAGTAAGAATCTTAACTAGAAATTAACTAATCAGAGTTATTTTAGTTGATTCATTGGTTAATTTACCTGTATGCTTTTATGTAAGAATCTTAACTTAGAAATTAACTAATCAGAGTTATATTTTTAGTTGATTCATTGGTTAATTTTACCTGTAGCTTCTTATGTAAGAATCTTAACTTAGAAATTAACTAATCAGAGTTATATTTTAGTTGATTCATTGGTTAATTTTACCTGTATGCTTCTTATGTAAGAATCTTAACTTAGAAAAACTAATCAGAGTTATATTTTTAGTTGATTCATTGTTAATTTTACCTGTATGCTTTTATGTAAGAATCTTAACTTAGAAATTAACTAATCAGAGTTATATTTTTAGTTGATTCATTGGTAATTTTACCTGTATGCTTCTTATGTAAGAATCTTAACTAGAAATTAACTAATCAAGAGTTATATTTTAGTTGATTCATTGGTTAATTTTACCTCTATGCTTCTTATGTAAGAATCTTAACTTAGAATTAACTAATCTGAGTTTATTTAGTTGATTCATTGGTTAATTTTACCTGTATGCTTCTTATGTAAGAATCTTAACTTAGAAATTACTAATCAGAGTTATATTTTTAGTTGATTCATTGGTTAATTTTACCTGTATGCTTCTTATGTAAGAATCTTAACTTAGAAATTAACTAATCAGAGTTATATTTAGTTGATTCATTGAGGTCCATGAAGTAACATTGTCATAGGTTGGTTTATACAGTTATGCTATTTACATAAGAATCTTAAACTTCTAAAATAACCAATCACAGAGTTATGAACACTGTTGTTGGTTGAATTATATGGTAATGCTTCTTTCATAAGAATCAATAACTTGAAAATTAACCGATCTAAGATTTATGTTTTTATTTATTCACCGTTCTGTTTAATTATAGAGCAAAAGTTGGTCAATTTGATTTTTTCTTTTAGATAAATTTTTACGAGATAAAAATCGAAAGGTTAAATTAAATACTAGGAGAAATATAGATAATAAAAAAATGTAAAATACAATAAATTAGTTTTAAATAATTGTTAGTAAAATTTGGGGCCACTTTTTTTTATATTATTTGTTTTTTTTTTATTTTGAAATTTTCCGTTAAGTAGAAGTATTAACATTATTCCTATGTGAGAAGGATTAAAATAGCAAATCTTATTCCTTTGTTACGTAGGAATTTTTATTTTATTTATTCTTAAAATGGGATCTTAAAATAAATAAATAAATAAACCATTTATTTGCACAAATAAATTTACACCCACAAGTATTAAAAACTAATTAATAACATTAAAAAGAGATCTTAAATACTTCTAATTTTTTTATTTAACAATTTTAAATGAATTTTTGATTTAACGATGAGAATAAATTATTTAAAAGAATGTCTGGCTCCAAAGTGTAGTCTGTTTTTTGTACTTTTTTGTGTTTTTTTTTTTTTGCTTTCGTTATTTTTTCTATAATTTTTATAATAAATTAAATATATATATAGTAGTTTATATTACAGTTATTTAAAAAAATATAAAATATGTTGAGCTTAATTATTTTTTTTTTTACTTTTTACTTGCATAGGCCAACGTTGCATACCAAGGTTGGTAGCAATGTTGGTATGTAGGGAAAGTATTGATTTGTATTGCATGTAAGTTGTAAACAGTTACTTAATTTATGTACTTTGAAATTTTATTTCAAACCTTTTTTTTATTACAGTTGAATTTGTAAAACATGTTGAAAAAATATGATTAAGTTCATCCATTCCAAAAATATGTTTTGATTTTCTTGTTAACCTGTTATCCTATTTTTATAACTGGTTGCGGTATAACTAGTAATTTTTAAGGCCTGGCACCATATTTGAGTATGATAATAGTAGGGTTGCTAACACCTTACAGTCTTGGCATATGATTGCTCACGCTAAAAATTTTGAAAAACCGCAAATTTCATTTTTCTTGGAATAAGTGGTTCTCTGTGGGTTATGTGCTTAGAATAATACTATATATAAAAGGAGCACAGGACCGGAAACACAATGTAATTCCACTGATAACACGAAAGCCTGTTGACTGGTGCAACTAAGTAATGCTGCCAACCTGACAACAAAACATTATTTTAAATATTTGTCATAAATATCTATTAATGAAGAAAGATTGTAAAGAACAAAGATAATAACTTAAAACACCTGCTGAGTATTTAATAATACCGGTCTTAGATGACAAAAGGGTGGCGGAATACAAGAATCTACATTTAGTTGACGAGGACTACTTCTTGTATATAATTTTAATAAATATGTTAAACTACAATTTAAAATGCTTAAAATATTGTAATGCACCGATATTTATATTAGTATTTTATGAATAATCAATCATTAATTAATAATAGAACATAATAATTCAGTAACCGGAAGTATTGCCAACTTTTTTTTAGGAAATTGAATATTGTTAGGGTGGCAGCATTACTTAGGTGCACCAGTGAACTGCCTTTCGTGTTATCAGTAGTGCTCCTTCTATATATAGTATTATTATTATTATTCTAAGGTTATGTGCAACATAACAAGGAGAGAACATTTTTTAAAGCTGATACACTTTCCAATAAAACTAGTGTTTAATCATCATTATTGGTTTACTACAACCAAAGTCATGACTTTCAAAAACACCAACAAATTGTTAATTTATGCAAAGAAATTTTTTTTTTAGAAATAAAAATAATTTAAAGTCACGAATCAAAGGCTTACCACATCTGAAACAGGTTTCTCGGGCTTAGGGAGTTAAGCTGTTCAATGCACTGCTTAAAATAGATGTGAAATAGAATGCACTACTTGGGAAATAGAATGGCCACAGAGAACATAAAGGCAAAAAAGTGTCGTCACCGTTTTCAAAGAAAATAGATGAGCATGGGACAACTTGTCCCATATAGAGTTTAAAAGTATTGGAGAAGCGTATTAAGTTTGTTTTTCACATTTATGATCTAAAACACTAAATGTCAACGGTCATTCTAGTATTTTTTTTATTTTCTAGGATTCATAACTTTATAATTATAAACAAGGTAAGAATAACATAATATATCTACAAATAACTACTGCACGACATTAAAGAAATAAAATTTTACTTGGCGTGTTTATAACTTGATGATAGGAAGAATGTAGTAGTGCTACGAGTGCCCGAGGGAGTAGCTGTGGGGTTGGCAACACTATTTTACATTGTGAAGGTCTGATGTAAGTATATAAGTTTTTTCTCTTTACATAAGTTCCTTGGAAAACATTGGGTTAAGAAGTATTGAAGCTTATTACGTTTTTTTTAACCAATAGTATAACACATGACTAAAATCAGTTGACAGCGTGGGAAAACAGTGTTGAGGAACCAATGTGGTTGGTCTGATTTGAAATGGTGGGCGTGGTTTAGCATCCAGGACTAACCTCATTGGTTCCCTGGCATTATTTTCCTACCCTGCCAACTGATTTTAGTTGTGTTACACTACAATGCTAACATACTTTAATCTTAGTATTTTCTTATTTTTATTACTTAATTATTTCAATCAAGGTAAGAATAATCTTTTAAATTGTATAGCTAACCATTAATTGAACCATAAATATAAATTAAGACTCAATAATTTACACAATAATAAAGATTTGAAATTTGGTTTGACCTGTTTTTAATGTGATCATAAATGGACACAATGTTTTTAGCCTCTGCCCCGAGGAGGGTTTTTCAAACTCATGTATATATATATATATATATATATATATATATATATATATATATATATATATATATATATATTATATTATGAATAATATAAATAGTTCAGACATGTGTGATAGGCTAAAACCCTTCACACTCATTCACTTCATGTAATAGTCATAAATGCATATTTCATAAACAATTGTGTTCTGGATATTTATGAGGTCGATTTTGTACCTAAGCTTCATTGAGAATGGAAGTCTAATTAAGCGTTTGTGTCTCATAGAAAGATCTGGGATCAAATTCTCATATATATGTGTGTGTGTGTGTGTGTGTGTTTATATATATTATATATATATATATATATATATATATATATATATATATATATATATATATATATATATATATCTTGAATAAATAAATGAAAACCTTCAGCCTTTTAGGCTGATTACAAATAAACTAGCTTTAAGATATGTAAAAAATTAAACAACTTTAGATTCAAAAAATTCCTCTAAGGTATAGAACAGGTTCTCCAACAAGAATTATTTTATGTGACTTGAGAATTGCTTTTCTCTGAGGCTTTCGTCAATTTAGTTGTACAGCTTGATGCCGAGAACTCTAACTCTGGCCTTATTCAGTCGGTGTTCTGGGATTTGTGATCAGTGTCCTCCCTTTCAAAGAAAAAAATCACTATCCCTCGTCATCAAAGATACTCATACTATAGTATTAGTCTCTTTGCTTGTCATGGCCCCAACGTCGTAGGCTCAATTTTCCCTTGGAAATTAAAAGCGAAATAGTGATTTCTGAAATGGTAGACAATCTGCTTTTAACTAGTTACTGAAACAAATTTAATATACATCTATTGTATAAAAAAAAGTATGTGTTTAAAAAAAATGCGCACTTTCAACTAATGTTGACTTTAAGTTATGTTGGTCTTATGAATCATCTATTTTAAAAATGGTTATAAAAGAGAAACAAGAAGAATTAACTCAAAGGTTAGTCTGCTGTCACATTTATTTTAAGTTTAGTGAAATTAATTTTTAAATTTATTAAATGTAGATTTAAATTAGATAAAAATGACGAGTGATGAATTGACTAAAATTTTAAAAGAAGTTCCGATTAAGCTTCAAAGTTCCGGTTTGAGAGATCGCGAGAATACAGTGAAATGTGTTCAAACGGTGTTGACTGATCCGGCTTGCACCGAAAACGTTATTAAGTGGATTTGTCGTGTTATTCCATCGACATTAGTCAGGTATAGCGATAGAAAATCGCAAAATTTCATTAGAAATTTGATTAAATCGCTTTGTACTACCCATCCTAAATGGACCATAAAATATTTAATCGGAGCTTTGAACGACGTAAACCCCAATATCGTTCATACAAAAACAACCGGTGCATATTTGGCAGTCTGTTTTTCATGGGTTTTGATCATATTCGAAAATATTAAAAACATAGATGACGAGGATCTGAAAGAAATCATCAGACTTCAAGCACTGCTCTATTCTTATGTTGCATCTATTAATGATAAGAAATTAACAACAAAAATAACAAAATGTGTTTTGAACTTTTGGAGCCAACATCCTGAAATTCCTGAAAAATATGGAAAACTTCTCGACTGTTTACCTGAAGATACGAATTCAATCCTTTTTGTCTCCGTTTACTTTAAGTACTTAGTTGACAAGAGTCGAAACGATGTTATTTTACAACTTAAAAGTAGGTATATCGAAGTATTTTGTAAAGTTGTCATAAGTAGTAAGGTTAAAGTTAGTGATTATGTTGTTAATAATTGTAAGTACTTGTTAGTTTTAGTCAATCATGAAGAATTCAGTGGTGTGTTGCTCCCGGCTGTGAATAAGGCATTGTTAAGAAATCCCGAGCTGTGTTTAGCTCTTGTCGGGAATTTAATTGACTGTTTAAGTTTAGATTTGTCGAGGTATGCCGTCGACTTAGGTCAGATATTAGCCAATAGTTTATTAAGTAAAGATGATCGTATCAGTGCTGAAGCATCTATAGCACTAAAAAGTTTAGCTAACCAATGCTCCGATAGCGATGTTATTAAATCCTTAATCGATTATTTATTTAAAATGTATAACGGTTCTAAAGGTAAAATAAGCATAGCACAACATAAAATCATCATTCTACAAACCATAGGTTACTTCAATGCCTCTAAAATGTCGAACAAACAAACTACCGATTTCATTTTTGAAAATTTTCTCAAAGTTTTAGAAACGGAAGTACACGAAAAAACTGTAATAACATGTTTGGAAAACATGTTGATATGGAGTTGTAAATTATCGGATGATATCGATAAAATTGTTAAATCGATCGATTCTTTAATAAATAAGTGTAGTAATAGTGTTATTAAATCTTCTTTTTATAGTTTAGTGGGAGCTTTAAACTTTCAAAAATATTCATCCGTTTTTATTCCACATTTGATTAAAAGTGTTGAAAAATCAATTAATCAACCGACCCAAGTAAATGTAGTGACGGAAGGTTTAATAGCTATGAATCTATTGCTTAAATTAAACGAATACGCTAATAAAGATTTAACTTTAATTCACTCGAGTTTCAATGATTTGGATAAATGTGTTTTCTTTTCCGAGAAATTCATCGTTCAATCGTCTGTCGATGCTCAGTTTAACGTTGTTGTTTTGTGCTATTATTTGTTGATGGAAGGGAATACCAACGTTAATATTATTAAAGCTTTGATTCTGTGTTTGATCAACGCTCATGTGCGTAATAAAAGCAAGAATATTTTGCAACGGATGCTTAGTTCGTTACAAGGAACTCATATTGCTGTTTCCCTTTTTGATCAGTTTAATTTATTATTATTAAATAATAAAATACATATTAAGTCTGACGTTGATAATGAAAATATTAGCGAAATTAAGCCAAAACATTTAGTTGATACTTTATTAGCACTATGTTGTGCCAGCGGGTTATCAGAGGATGATAAAAAGACTATAGCTTTTAGTGCTTTATTGCCGTGCCATCATAATGTTATCGTTTCATCTCACAAATTTTTATGGGTAAAAATAGTTGAAAAAATTTTTGGTTTAAAAGTTGATGTTTTTATTGATAGTTACTGTAAAAATATTGTAAATTCCTTGATCGACGGGTTTAAACCATACGATTGTTACGTCAATGCTTTGAAAACAGTTGTTGAAAATACTAACATACTGTTGCCATATTTGTTGGAGAAAAGTTGTCGAATTTTTATCGATCCGGATATACTGAATGTGAATGAGACTGATTATGGCATTTTTATGACACCTGAAGGTGAGTTATTTGATAAGAGTGTTATCAGTGGGAAAGATGAAGAATCAACAAAAAATATTAAAAGAGAAAGTAAGGTTTATAGTTTCAAAGAGCAGCAAGAAGAGATTGCTCTTAGAAAGGAGTTGGAAGCTAAGAAACGAAAGGAGGGTAAGATAACTCAGCCTGAGTTGACTCCCAAGCAGAAAGAAGCTGTTAAGAATCAAATGGAAAAAGAATCTGTCATTAGAAATAAACTAAAAGCATTGGAAGAGAAACTTAAAAATGGTGTTATGTTAATCAACTGCTCTCTTAAAGGAACTGTTGAGTCTAACGGTAAAGTAGTATGTGAAATTATCCCGATCTTGGTTCGAGGTTTACGTTCTCCTTTAGCTGTTAATCATTTAGCCCCACTTTATTTGTCACTGCGAAAGCATGCGTTACCTCCACCCGATCACTCCGCATTGAGATTGGCAAATATGATTTTGATTTTGATTGCTCCCCATGCTCCTGTGGATGATGCATGGTCTCACCTTCAACCCGAACAAGGTTTAGTATGGTCCATGAATGAATTGTTAACAATGGAGATTAATTCATCTGGTGTTGCTTATGTTTTACCGTTGATAGAATATTTGGTGAATAATTCCATGAGTGATCAATTGATTTCTCAAGCTGTAAAGTTGATTTCTGTTAGTGCCAGTCACCGTGCAATGAAAGAGACCGATTTGTTTTCACCCAATTTATTACCTACAAAGCAAATGATGAATTTATTGATTGACATTATCGATAAAACGACTGGTAGAGTACAACAACAGGCTGTTTCCGCTTTGTTAGATGTGGCTAAGTGTATTAACGGTGATATTGGATGTGGAACCGCTTCACCTGAACAAATCGACACGCTGTTATCTGCTTTAAGAAGATCGTCACATTGCATAAGAGATGCTTCTTTGAGAAGTTTACAAATATTAGTTAAAATGATCCCGACTAAGAAAAGCAATTCCGAGCAGTACCTCAAGTTAACAAGGAGGATTTGGGTGGCTCAGCATGATATCGTCGTCGAGAATCGTGATGGTGCCGTTAATTTGTGGAACGCGGCTAAATTGAGCGTCACTGAAGACGGACTGCTTCAGTGCATTGTAGACGATCTTGTTGAATCGTGTCTTCCAATTCAGAAATCGGCGGCTGTCGCTTTAGCCACGTTTTTACCTTTAAATCCTAAAATATCGTTGAGCACAGTCATACAAATGTTGATTCAAATTTATAACGAAAAGAATAATATGATACCGGGGAAAGTTGATAGCTTGGGTAGAATAGTAGAAAAGCCAGTCGATACTTGGGAGCCTCGTCAGGGTGTTGCGTTTGCTCTCGAACAGCTAGCACCCCTTCTTAAGTCGAGTCATCTCTGTGAATTGTGTAGTTTTTACGTATCTAAAGGTTTGGGTGATAGATCGGATCAAGTGCGTAATACAATGCTGGCCGCTGCACTAGCCGCTGTAGATTTACACGGAAAAGAGAACGTGAATTCGTTGCTACCTATTTTTGAACCAGTACTGGATAAAGGCCCTGACTGTAGTTCTTACGATTCTGTTCGTCAATCAGTTATTATATTAATGGGTAGTTTAGCGAAGCATTTGGATAAGGATGATAAGAAGATAAAACCCATCGTGACTAAATTAATCGATGCTTTAGCTACTCCTTCTCAACAAGTACAAGAAGCAATTGCTAATTGTTTGCCAGCTTTAGTGCCAAGCATTAAGGATGAAGCTCCAGCGCTTGTTAACCTCTTACTTGATAGGTTGTTAAATTCTGAATCATACGGACAGAGGAAAGGTGCAGCGTATGGATTAGCAGGTATTGTTAAGGGAATGGGTATTTTAGCTCTCAAGCAGTTGGACATTATGAATACGCTGACAACTGCTATACAAGATAAAAAGAATTATTTACACCGCGAAGGTGCTCTTTTCGCGTTCGAAATGTTGTGTAGTGTTTTGGGGCGTCTGTTTGAACCCTATATCGTTCACGTTCTTCCTCATTTGCTTTTGTGCTTCGGAGACGGTAATCAATATGTGAGAGAAGCTACAGATGATTGCGCCAGAGTAGTGATGAGTAAATTATCGACTCACGGAGTCAAGTTAGTTTTGCCTTCTCTTTTAGCAGCTTTGGAGAAAGATTCGTGGAGAACTAAAACAGGATCCGTCGAGTTACTGGGTGCCATGGCTTTCTGCGCACCTAAACAGTTATCTTCTTGTTTACCTAACATCGTTCCTAAATTGATCGAAGTTTTGAGTGATTCTCATGTCAAAGTACAGCATGCTGGTGCCCAAGCCTTGAGACAAATCGGTTCTGTAATCAGAAATCCTGAAATTCAAGCTATTGTTAATGTTCTATTAGAAGCTCTTCAAAACCCATCCGATAGAACTGCTGGATGTTTACAGACTTTACTCGATACTCAGTTCGTTCATTTTATCGACGCTCCAAGTTTAGCATTGATCATGCCTGTTGTTCAACGTGCTTTCCAAGATAGATCCACGGAAACTAGAAAGATGGCTGCTCAGATCATCGGAAACATGTATTCGCTGACTGATCAGAAAGACTTGACTCCTTATTTGTCCACTATTATTCCTGGATTAAAAACTTCACTGCTCGATCCTGTACCTGAGGTGAGAAGTGTCAGTGCAAGAGCATTAGGTGCAATGGTTAGAGGAATGGGTGAAGCAAGTTTTGAAGATTTATTACCCTGGTTAATGCAAACTCTAACGTCTGAAGTTAGTTCTGTTGATAGATCCGGAGCTGCTCAAGGGTTGAGTGAAGTTGTTGGAGGATTAGGTGTGGATAAACTACACAAACTTATGCCTGAGATCATAGCCACCGCTCAACGTCCTGATATAGCACCTCATGTTAAAGACGGTTACATCATGATGTTTATTTACATGCCTGTAGTATTTACTAAGGAGTTCACTCCTTATATCGGTGAAATTATCATACCAATATTAAAAGCATTGGCTGATGAGAACGAGTATGTGCGAGACACTGCGTTAAAAGCTGGCCAACGAATCGTTAATCTTTACGCTGAATCAGCTATAACTCTTCTACTTCCAGAACTAGAACGTGGTTTATTCGATGATAACTGGAGAATCAGGTACAGTTCTGTTCAGCTTTTGGGTGATTTGTTGTATAAAATATCAGGTGTCTCTGGTAAAATGAGTACCGAGACTGCTAACGAGGATGATAACTTTGGTACCGAACAATCGCACAAGTCAATAATCGAAGCTCTAGGATTAGAGAGAAGGAATCGTGTCCTTGCGGGATTATATATGGGTAGAAGTGATGTCTCATTAATGGTTCGTCAAGCAGCTCTTCATGTCTGGAAGGTCGTCGTAACCAATACTCCCAGGACTCTTCGTGAAATTTTACCCACACTTTTCAATTTGTTGTTGGGTTGTTTGGCTTCCACTTCCCACGATAAGAGACAAGTTGCTGCAAAAACATTAGGTGATTTAGTGAGGAAGTTAGGCGAAAGAGTTCTGCCTGAAATAATCCCTATTTTAGAAAGGGGGTTGGAGTCGGACCATTCCGATCAGAGGCAAGGTGTCTGTATCGGGTTATCTGAAATAATGGCATCGACATCTCGTGATATGGTTTTGGCATTTGTCAATTCTCTTGTGCCTACTGTCAGAAAAGCTTTGTGTGATCCATTGCCTGAAGTTCGTCACGCGGCTGCGAAGACGTTTGACAGTCTTCATGCTACTGTAGGAGTCCGTGCACTCGATGATATACTTCCACACATGTTACAGCAATTAACGAGTGAAGATGAAGAACTAGCTGAATGGACTTTGGATGGTTTGAGACAAGTAATGGCCATGAAATCACGTGTCGTCCTTCCTTATCTTGTTCCTCAACTGACAGCACCTCCAGCAAACACTAAAGCACTATCTATCTTAGCCAGTGTTGCTTCTGGACCTGCTCTAACTAAATACTTGCATAAAATTCTTCCTGCTTTACTTACAGCATTAGCCACTTCCAACTCATCCCCTCAAGAATTAGAATATTGTCAGACTGTTATTCTCTCTGTTCATGACGAAGTTGGAGTTCGTGCTATTGTTGATTTCTTGCTGCAGGAAGGTAGAGATACCAATATTGAGAATCGTCGTGCAGCAGCGAAATTATTGTGTTCCTTCTGTACGCTCACTAAAGCATGTTACGTTCAGTACGTTCCACAACTAATTAGAGGTTTAATTCTTCTGTTCACCGATACAGATCCGATTGTTCTTCAGATGTCATGGGACGCGTTGAACGCAGTTACTAAAAGTTTAGAACCTGCTGCTCAAATCACTTACGTAAGCGATGTGCGACAAGCTATTAAATTCGCTACTAGTGATTTCAAGCCAGGAGAATTACTACCAGGTTTGTGTTTACCAAAGGGTATCATGCCTGTGCTTCCTTTATTCCGTGAAGCTGTTTTAAATGGATCTCCTGAAGAGAAAGAAGCCGGAGCTCACGGTTTAGGAGAAGTAATATCTTTAACCACTCAGCAGTCATTGCAGCCGTCAGTAATCTTTATCACAGGTCCTTTAATCAGGATTTTGGGAGATCGTTTCGCTCCTACAATAAAAGCCGCTGTTCTTCATACGCTCGCTACACTTCTGGCTAAAGTTGGTGTTTTAATGAAACAATTCCTTCCTCAACTCCAAACCACATTTTTAAAAGCTCTCAACGATAGCAATAGATTAGTAAGACTAAAAGCTGGTACAGCGTTGAGTCATTTAATCGTCATCCATACTCGACCCGATCCTTTATTTACAGAAATACATAACGCAATCAAATCAACCGAAGATCCTGCAATACGAGAAACAATGATCGCGGCAGTCAGAGGCGTTGTGATTCGTGCTGGCGATAAAATGTCAGATAGTGTTCGTAAGAATATTTACGGGTTGTTAATAGAATTAATGGGTCATTCTACAGATACTGTCCGATCAGGAGCCGCTGGATGTTTAGGATCCCTCTTAGCTTGGTTACCACCTCAAACTATCGCACAAACTCTTAATACTCACTTACTTAAAGAAGATTTAAGTGCAGATTGGACTATAAAGCATGGTAGGAGTGCCGCTCTCTATGTCGCTCTCAAGGAAGTACCTGAAAAAGTCTACACAAACGAATACCAAGAGAAAATACACAAGATTATCATCAGTTACATAGCTTCTGATTGGGTTCCTATTGTTATGAACGGGGTTCGTGGTTGTTGCTATTTATTTCAGTATATGATGTTAAATGATATTAAAATCCCTCCTACTTTGCTAACGCCGTTTATCAGGGGCATGAATCATCAAAGTAACGACGTCAAACAGTTAGTGGCCAGAGTTTGCAGTGTTTTGGGTGGTTTGGAAAACGTTTCACCCGAATTCCTCAAAGCGTCTGTACCGATGTTAGTTAATGGCACTAAAGAGAAAAATACATACGTTAAGGCCAACTCGGAAATTTCTCTTATAGTCATATTAAAGTTAAGAAAAAGTGACGTACTGTTCAACCAAGTCTCTAACATGCTTGATGAAGGAGCTCGGGAAAGTTTACAGGATGCAGTCAATAAAGTTCGTAAATTAGTAATCACTGGTGAGGCTGGCAGAGCGGAGGATCTCGATGATACCATTCTCACCTGATTTATTGTTAAGTTAAAACGACCGCCTTCAGGTATTGGTTAATATCGGTTCACGTTGCTCCTGTATTTATATACTCCTTCCTTTATCCTTTATATATGTATAAATATTGTATTTTTAAAACAGAATATGGTATTTAATTAAAAAATTAACTCAATGATGTTATATACTAATTTGTTTATTTAGTTAACAAATTTTTTTACTTGGTAATAAAATCAAATGAAAAAGTACCAGTTATAAAAAGTAACTATCTAAGAAATTAGTTGGTTATCTGTCTCTAAGTACCGAGTATGTTGGCTTCCGATTATTTCTATTTCTTTTGCCAGTTGTATATCTTATGTTAAGTACGTTCTTTTTGGGATGTGGTTTTTAACGATAGCATTATTATGGCTAGTTAATAATGTCTGGAAGGCATAAGCTTAAGATATTCATTTACCTAATACAGTGTTTTCATTTTTCTCCGATCTGTTGTTATTAAAATACCTAAATAATAGTGATATACTCGTATAATATTTTAAATTATTTGGAATGATTTAAAATGTCTCAAAGTTTAGTTTGCCAAATTGTATGTAACAGTCCGCGTAAGAATTACTATGTCATCTACATATTAGGAAATTATTTTTTTTCGTCGCCTTTACGGGAAATAGTCAATAAAGGGTGTAGTGTAAATACTTGTGAATAACAACAATATGATAAGGCAGTGACGTGTTATTAACAACAACCTGTTGATAACATGTCTAGTTACGCTGTTAAATCCTTAGTGTGCCTGCGCCTTATTGGTTGATTCCTTACGTGACTTGCATTAAGTTTGATATCAACCAATCAAATTGTTATTTCATCCGCTCACTAATGTCCGTATGTGTTGTACGACCAGAATCATATTACTGTACCATCTTACAATGTGCATTTTATCTTTAGAAACCTCTCGTAGCAATTTTCATAGACGACTTGTGATGTTGAGATTTCACATGGGCAAGCCTCTTAAGAGGATCAGTTATAAATTATGTTAACTTTCCCAAATTTTCAAAAAGACGACTAAGTGATAGAACACATTAACGTATATTAATTTGTTCCTTCGTTAATAAATTTTAAATTAACCAATTTTACTGTTTTCTTTACACTCGTGTTTAGACCTTACAGATTGGTTGAAATGTACTTAACTTGTAGCTGAGACTCATCTAAATTCAAATGTCCGTTTTCAAGCATAATATCTAATTCCTGCACATTTGCCCTTTTTAACATTTTGAAGGCTTTAATAAATGTGCAATTTGAGAATCATTTTGGTATCCTTGCTTCTATAATTCTAACGTTTTTACAAGGCTTAAAATGTCATAAACAAAAATCACATCTAAAGAGACAATTTCTGTTTGAAACTCGCTTATTAGAAGAATAATCGTACATGCTGAAGATATTCTTACTCTAAAGACTTATGAATTCCCATTCTGTTATTAGCGTAAAAATCAACTAGTCATGTTGAACTTTGTTTACGTCTGTTCCATGTCTTGGACTTCTTGCTTCTGTTCATTTTAATAATGATGCCAGTTTAAAGCTTTGTGGCTCATCTGGGATAACCCCTGCGGGTACAACCTCAGGTGTTAGTGACAACCGTTACGCTCCAAGTGCCGGTTCATTTTAGTTATGCTTATTCTCAATCGAAGACTAAAATAATACATTACGGAAGTTAGGTAAAATAATTTACTTTGTTATTGTATTGTTACTATAACCAATAAGACCTTTCCAATATTAATATTTCTATGTGTTTATTTGTTTATATTAGTAATCAAAGGTTTTGAGGTTACTTTTTCTATGTTACAAAATATTAGGGTCTCCCTAGTACAGTCTATCGTTTAGTTTAAAAATCTTGACAGATCAGTTTAGACACCACTGATTCTTAAGAAAAAAAATCCCCGCAAGAAGAGAGCGGGAAAAAACTATGTAAACAAATCAGGTTATTTTACCCGTATTTTCTTGGCGATGTTTTTTTACATTTCTTTTGTGTAGTTTTATTTTAAAATATAATTTTAAGATTAATTTGAAAGTAGTTTTCAAAACGATGTAATCAAAAGAAGAACCACAAACAAAGTGAACGATTGCCGGGAAGAAGGTTTTTTCCCTACAGCGGTTATTGTGGTAGGGATTTTTTTTCTCTTTTTAAGTGAGAGGTTGGCAGCGGCTTCTCTGATTGGTCAATCCCCAAAATACTTATGACCTTGGGGATTTTTAAACTAAACGATAGACTGTAATTATATCTTTATGCTTTTTGGTCAAATGACTTTTGACACCACGGAGGTCTGAGGTTCGCATCCCAGGTTACGCTCTCAGTTTATATTAGATTATTGTTCAAATAACTGATCGCTAAATTTAGATTACAATTTGAGTGTAACGGTAAACACTGCTACAAATTAAATTTAGATTACAATTTGAGTGTAACGGTAAACACTGCTACAATTAACTGATCGCTAAATTTAGATTACAATTTGAGTGTAACGGTAAACACTGCTACAATTAACTGATCGCTAAATTTAGATTACAATTTGAGTGTAACGGTAAACACTGCTACAATTAACTGATCGCTAAATTTAGATTACAATTTGAGTGTAACGGTAAACACTGCTACAATTAACTGATCGCAAATTTAGATTACAATTTGAGTTAACGGTAACACTGCTACAATTAACTGATCGCTAAATTAGATTACAATTTGAGTGTAACGGTAAACACTGCTACAATTAACTGATCGCTAAATTTAGATTACAATTTGAGTGTAACGGTAAACTCTGCTACAATTAACTGATCGCTAAATTTAGATTTACAATTTGAGTGTAACGGTAAACACTGCTACAACTGATCGCTAAATTTAGATTACAATTTGAAGGTAACGGTAACACTGCTACAAATAACTGATCGCTAAATTTAGATTACAATTTGAAGGTAACGGTAAACACTGCTACCTGAGGTGGTTCCTGCTGGGGTGCATCAAGGCTCTAAACGCACATTATTATTATAACACAGGTTTTCTTGGTGTTTCTTTAATAGTTGGTGGTATCACACATCCAGAAATCTTGATCTGTACATAGTATTGTAATATCTTCTGGATTTTCAGATTGAGTATTGCTAAAAAAGATTTTAAGGTGATCGATTAAAGTATGTGGTTGGCTTAAGGTTTTGTACAAAAATTGGTGCGATGAAACCGTAGCTTAGTTGAAGGTTTTTACCACTAGATTGGTATGGTGGAACCAAAAATAATCTTAGGTTGATAGATAAAACCATATGCTGAGCTTAAGGTTTTTTCCACTAGACGGGTGTGGTGGAACAAAAATAAATTTTAATTTGTTAAATAAAACCATATGCTCAGCTTAAGGTTTTATCCACCAGGCTGGTGTGGTGGAACAAAAATAAATTTTAATTTGTTAAATAAAACCATATGCTCAGCTTAAGGTTTTATCCACCAAGCTGGTGTGGGGGAACAAAAATAAATTTTAATTTGTTAAATAAAACCATATGCTCAGCTTAAGGTTTTATCCACCAAGCTGGTGTGGGGGAACAAAAATAAATTTTAATTTGTTAAATAAACCATATGCTCAGCTTAAGGTTTTATCCACCAGGCTGGTGTGGTGGAACAAAATAAATTTTAATTTGTTAAATAAAACCCTATGCTCAGCTTAAGGTTTTATCCACCAGGCTGGTGTGGTGGATCCATAAAGGATATTAAGTTGGTAGATAAAACCATATAGTCAGCTTAATGTTTTATCCACCAAGCTGGTGTGGTGAAACAGAAATAAATTTTAATTTGTTAAATAAAACCATATGCTCAGCTTAAAGTTTTATCCACCAGGCTGGTGTGGTGGATCCATATAGGATTTTAAGTTGATAGATAAAACCATATAGTCAGCTTAATGTTTTATCCACCAAGCTGGTGTGGTGGATCCATAAAGGATTTTAAGTTGGTAGATTAAACCATATAGTCAGCTTATGGTTACTCCATCAAACTGGTTTTAATGAATTCAAATTTTATTCAGTTATTTTTGTTTTGGTTGTACTAAACCGTTTTGGTCGATAAAACTTTAAGCCGAATTTCTATAGGTACTAAACCAAGCATCTGTCATTAGTACTTTATAAAAAAGTCGGTTTTTATTTAATTATTAACAAATAGCAAGCAATTTTTTTTTATTGTACAAAAATAAAAATTGTTTTTTTTTTTAAGGTAAAAATTATAATTGTAATTTCATTAATATTATTTTATTTAAAAGAAACTATAATTATAAATATATATACTTAAAAATTGATTTATGTCTCATTATTAGCAAAACAATGGTTTATAATGGTTCACGTGTCAAATGTTTGGTGTGTAGCGTATCTATAGTGTGTGTATATGTATGTATATATATATTATATATATATATATATATATATATATATATATATATATTATATATATATATATATTATATATATATATATATATATATATATATATATATATATATATATATATATATATTATATATACACTAGTCGAAAAAAGATCCAGAATTATTTTGTATAGCTATGGTAAGATAGTATATATCTTTCCATAGTTATACAAAATAATTCTGGATCTCTTTTCATCTAGTTCAGCGAACCCAAGCATTAATGTTCTCGTCACTATATTCATCACAATAGGGCAAACTAAATAGGCTTATTGTACAACATTAAGGACGCAAGGGTTTAAAAATTGAAAAAGGTAAGCTCGAGTAAAGGACGTACTTTTTACAACAATAAGAGCCAAAGGTCTTGAATACATCAAGATCGCAGACGTACTTGTATTTCTCATAACAGTAAGGTCTTTAATGTATCAAGTTTGAGGGTGTACCTTCTCTCAACAGTAAGGGTGTAGGTCTTTAATATATCAAGTTTGAGGGTGTACTTCTCTCAACAGTAAGGGTGTAAGGTCTTTAATGTATCAAGTTTGAGGGTGTACTTCTCTCAACAGTAAGGGTGTAAGGTCTTTAATGTATCAAGTTTGAGGGTGTACTTCTCTCAACAGTAAGGGTGTAAGGTCATCAATGTATCAAGTTGAGGTGTACTTCTTCAACAGTAAGGGTGTAAGGTCTTTAATGTATCAAGTTAGAGGTGTACTTCTCTCAAACAGTAAGGGTGTAAGGTCATCAATGTATCAAGTTTGAGGGTTAACAGAAAGGAAACAGATCTTAAACGCATCAAACTCAAGAGCATTCTTCTCTAAACAGTAAAGGCCCATCGACGTAATGCATTACGTAAGTACGTAATGCTTGAGAAAGGTCTCCATACAACAGTGACGGTGCAAAGGCTTGAATTGATCAAGTTCGAGTGCGCACTTGTTTTAAGTGTGAGTCCATAATACATTAAGATCGAGGGCTTACTTCTGTTTACAGTGAGGCATCAGGTTATCAAGGTATGTATTTAATTACATTCAGTTACATAATTAAACGTAATATTTAATTTAACTATGTAGGGCCTCTTATGGCTATTGTATTCTATATGGGAGCTTTAAAGTTCAGATTTAAAGAATAAGGACCTTAAAGGACTTAGATATAAGTAGGAAATTTAAAATATTTTAAATAAAAAACAGGTTAATTACACAAAAGTCCTTTATTGTTTAATATATAATCACTTGATTATATATTATAATCAATAATCAGTCATTATATATTAAACAATAAAGGACTTTTGTGTATTAACCTGTTTTTTATTTATATATTTTATAAGTCCACAAAAAGAAACTTTTTAATTTTAAAATATTTTATTACATAAAAATATTATAATACGACAGTCGGCTAAAATCAGTTGACAGCGTGGGAAAATAATGCGAGGGAGTTAATGAGGTTAGTGCTGAATGCTAAACCACACCCACTATTTCAAATCAGGCCAACCTTATTGGTTCCTTAACACTATTTTCCCGCGCTGTCAACTGATTTTTGCCGTGTGTTGTACTATAATCTTTAAGGGCCTTAACTAAGTATGTTAAGGGTCTTTGTTGACATTCTTTAACGTCTAGGTATGATTAAGAGGGACCTTAAAGATCTAGTATTTAATTTTTTTTTAATTACTTAAAAAAACAAATATACGTCATTTGATACAACCGTGTTTTGCAAAACATGAATAGTTCACACAATTTGTCTTTCTTACTCATTGTGCACTATCAAAACAAATATCTAGAGCTCTTTTTTGCTGCTTTAGTTCCTTGATCGCGTATGCTAGAGCCCTAAGGCATATTTGGCTATAAGTTTATTTATAGCTGAGGGCGCCATCGCCTTCACTGGCCACTCCGCCCCTGGGTATAAGCGTATCTCTTCGCGCAATAAATATGTACACTAAATTTTTTTTATTACGGGAAATATAGTTAAGGGTATTATATAGTTTTTGTTGTATTATGAAAGTTAAGTTAAGTCGAGGGAGGTCAGTACCTGGGTGGGTGACCGCTGGAAATGAAACAAATGTATTTACTGTCTAAAGGCGAGCGTAGCGAGTCCTAAATTGTGAGAATAAGCGTAGCGAATCCGATGAGGTGAGAAAAAATTTTAAGGCCGTTTTCGATTTGTTTGAATTATTTTGATTGTTTAAATAATTTATTAGAGTTTTACTTTTCCTCATTAATACTGTTGGTATACATTATTTTTCCTCATTAATACCGTATGTATACATTACTTTACCCAGTGGCGTAACCAGGGGGGGGGGGCTGAGGGGGCTTCAGCCCCCCGAAATTTTTACATAACCTAAACCCGCAATAAATGTGTGAAAAAAATAAACCCTATAAAATATATAAAAATAATATATTACATAACATATATTTTAACAATAAACTTATAATATTAATATCATAATATATAAAAAAATATACTATGAAATTGAATTATATTATAATATATATATTATATTATATATATATATATTATATATATATATAATATATATAAATATAAATATATAAAAAAATATATATATATACAATTTTTAACATTCAGCCCCTCCCGAAATTAAATCCTGGCTACGCCACTGACTTTACTCATTTATACGTAGGTATATACATTACTGTTTCATTATACCGTAATACATTTATTTATACCGTAGCGTTATTTTTCCTCATTAATACCGTAGGTATGCATTACTTTCCTCATTAATACAGTAGGTATACATTACTTTTCCTCATTAATACAGTAGGTATACATTACTTTTCCTCATTAATACAGTAGGTATACATTACTTTTCCTCATTAATACAGTAGGTATACATTACTTTTCCTCATTAATACAGTAGGTATACATTACTTTCTCATTAATACAGTAGGTATACATTACTTTTCCTCATTTACCCATACTTTAACCCAGTGGCGTAACCAGGGGGGGGGGGGCTGAGGGGGCTTCAGCCCCCCGAAATTTTTACATAACCTAAACCCGCAATAAATGTGTGAAAAAAATAAACCCTATAAAAATATATAAAAATAATATATTACATAACATATATTTTTAACAATAAACTTATAATATAAATATCATAATATAAAAAAAAAATACTATGAAACTGAAGATATATATATATATATATATATATATATATATATATATATATATATATATAATATATATATATATATATATATATATATATATATATATTATATATAATATAAATATATATAATATAAATATAAAAAATATATATATATACAATTTTTAACATTCAGCCCCTCCCGAAATTAAATCCTGGCTACGCCACTGACTTTACCTCATTTATACCGTAGGTATACATTACTGTTCCTCATTTATACCGTAGGTATACATTACTTTTCCTCATTAATACCGTAGGTATACATTTCTGTTCCTCATTTATACCGTAGGTATACATTACTTTTCCTCATTAATACAGTAGAGGTATTATTACCTCTTCCTCATTAAATACAGTAGGTATACATTACTTTTCATTTATTTATACAGTCTTTTCCTCATTTAATACCGTAGTATACATTACTTTTCCTCATTAATACAGTAGGTATACATTACTTTTCCTCATTATATACCGTAGGTAACATTAATCCTCATTTACTGTTGGTATAAAGTAAAAATATTGTGTTTGCAAAAAATTCCGAAACCGGCATGGCCCTGAAATTATCAGTTTCAGGTGTTTTCAAGACCTTCTGAGAGGTTTTTACGAAGATGTCTGTCTGTACATATGTGTGTGTCTGTCTGTTATCATCGTAGCTCCTGCTACGATGATAAAAGTATTAATTCTAGAAAGTTACCCATTTTTTTAAATTCGAAATTCCCATTTAATAGTTTAAAAATGTCAAATATAGCACTCCTTTAAAACAAGTAAAAGTACTTGTTTTAAAGCTTTTTACGATAAACCAACGAAAATAGCTTAGCTGCTGTTTTTAAAAAGTAGAAAAACTTTCATAACTTCCATAAATGCTTAAAAAATACGCAACTTCGCGATGTTTCTAAGTTGCGTAACATGCAATCGTTGCTTCGCAGCACTATTCAGCACGAGGTAGAGTCTAATATCACGTGTATTCGACATATGATGTTTAAAACACGATTTCAGACCTATCTACCAACTAAAAACTCGATGATTATATATATATCTATATATAAACTTCAAATAATATAATTTTAAACAAACAATAAAATTATACCAATTAACAAAACAAATCAAGCTACCGTAAAATTTAAAAATTAATCTAATATTACGCTAAATTAATTAAATTATCAATTGACATATATATACTTAATTCAAAACTATCTTAACAGTGCTACACTCGTGCGGATTATTAAGAAACTAAAAAAACTCAAATATCTGTTTCACTAAAAATATTTCGAGAAATGATATATGTCGATTAATAATAATGAAAATATTGATCAAATAAATGAAATTAAAACATTAAATATAATAATTTAATTAAATTAATTTTGTAAACAAAAATATGTATTGAATTATTGTTTTAATTTTAATTTTATTCCAATTTATGCATTAATAATTTATTTAAATTTTTGAAAAATACGAAACATTTTCAAAAATACTGACACCGGTGTGTATAAAATTAGTATCAATGCTGCTTCCGATCTGTCAACATCCTTATATCCGCCATTTTGGAATTAAATTACCAAATAATTCGTTTTTTTTAATTAATTAATCGAAAAAAAAAATACTTTTAACAATGATACATCTTAATTATTTTAGTATAACTTAAATAAACAAACATTGAAAAAAAAATTATAAGTCTGAAATTATTTTTTTAATTAATATGGTATGCTTGTGTAGTATTTTTTAGTAGTTTTGTTTATTTGTTTAAATTATTCTCCATAATATTAATAATTAGGCGTATAGTTGTTTATATACAAAATAATTTTTTGAGGAGGAATGAACTAGGTCTTTATTTTATTATTGAGTCTTTAATTTCTTAAAAATTAATTAATTGTGTAATTACAACATAAATATTTAATTAATAATAAAGACTTGATTATTTTTATAATTAATTTTTTAAGGGTAACACGTTAAATTTAGTGTGCAATATAGTTTTTTTATTTATTTTAATTAATAAATTTATAATGGATTCTACTATTTGGGAAGACACTGGGATTAATAATTTGAAATACGAGAAGTAAGTATTTTGATTAAATTATAAGTGTTTAATTAATTAAATTCTTTTTTTTTATAAATTTAATTTTAAAAAAATAATTAGCAAATATCTTAAGTAATTTGCGTAAGGTTTGAATCAACCAATTATATTGTTTTCTTTCTCCTAAAGCCTATTAAACAAATGAGTGGATCAAATGAGTTAACAACATAACAATATGATTGGTTAATTTGTTTTACGTAACTTGCATAAGGTTTGAATCAACCAATTATACTGTTTTCTTTCTCCTTAAGCCTATTAAACAAAAGAGTGGATCAAATGAGTTAACAATATGATTGGTTAATTTGTTTTACGTAACTTGCATAAGGTCTGAATTGAACCAATTATATGGTTTTCTTTCTCCTAAAGCCTATTAAACAAAAGAGTGGATCAAATGAGTTAACAATATGATTGGTTAATTTGTTTTACGTAACTTGCATAAGGTTTGAATAGAACCAATTTTAATGTTTTGTTTCACAAAACATATGTTTTGTATACTTCTAAAGATACGTAATCTAGCGACCTTATTTATACATTTTATTATAACACACAATCCAGCGTATTTTAAGTAATCAAGCGAGCGAAGCGAGCCGTCTTTAAACATATAAAATTCTAAATATACGCAATCTAGCGAGCAAAGCGAGTCCTTTTAACCATGAATGAATGAATAATTTATTGTTTACAAATCGTACAGAGATATATACAAATAAATCTATATACAATGCCATACAATCGTCAAAATAGTAAGACATTAAAACAATATTTAACAAAATGTTTATGAATTAAGAAATTCCTCGATAGAATAGCATGGATTCTTTATTAGAAAATCCATCACTTAAGTGCAAAACGAGTTCATCTCTATCTCTTTGGTTTCATTTTCTAATAAGTTGAAAAATTTGATGCCCAGCACATTGAGTTGCAGTTCTAGATCTTGTTAGTCGATGAGATGGTATCATGAGGTCGCATTTATTCCTGGTTTCGTATTCATGTTGGTGGTTGTTTTTCATTATATTTTCTTTTTTAAGCTTTATAAACTTGACACAATGAAAAATATGTAAGTTGTGAAAAGTTAGTATCTTAATTTTTTGTATAAGGCGCGTCGAATATCCACGCCTTCTAGAACATTGGATCACCAACAAACTTTTTTTATAACTTTTTTTTTCAAAATTTTCAGTAATTAGCCGGATTTGTGATAAATGAAGCCTATTTCTGTAATCTGCACGCTCTTTGGTTAATCTCAAGAGTATTTACATTCACTCAACGATTTATTTTAATTTAGCTTGCGTACATACATAACTACTGTTAGACGTCAATATTTTTGTGTTATATTTTGACATGTCATATTTGTTAAAACATTGACGTCTAACAGTAGTTATGTAATGTACCAAGTTAGATTAAAAATACGTTGATGTTGAATGTAAATACTCTTTTGAGATTAACCAAAAGAGCGGCAGATTACGGGAAGTAGGCTTCAATTAATCACAAATCCGGCTAATTACTGAAATTTAAATAAAAAAAAATTATGAAAAAAGTTTGTGTGATCCAATGTTTCTAGAAGGCCGTGGATATTTCGACAGCGCCTTATAAGGTTACACGTGCCTTAAAATAATACTATATATAGAAGGAGCATTACTGATAACACGAAAGCCAACACACGATAAGTAATGCTGCAACCCTGACAATATAAAAATAAAATAAAATCCCCGTTTTAGGGCCTTTCGGCCACTCAGGTTTCACCCTGCGGAAACCACCTCAGGTGGGTTGCTCTACTACAATTTTAAGAATTAATTAAAGTTGCGACATCTTTTTTTTAATACAAATTACTATATAAAATCTTAGGCATAGGCCCCGGGCTGCGACCCCGGACCTCCGGTGCCGAAAATCGAACGCCTTTACGATCACGGCCACGGAGGCAGAACCTAACCAATATACAATTTTTAAAAAAAAAGTTGGCAATACTCCGGTTGCTGAATGATTATGTTCTAATTTATTAATTAATGATTGATTATTCATAAATACTAATACAATATTTAAAGCATTTTAATTTGTAGTTAACGTATTTACTAAAATTATATTTAAAGTGTCCTCTCAACTAAATGTAGATTCTTGTATTCCGCTATCCTTTTGCCATCTAAGACCGGTTTTATTAAATACCAGCAGGTGTTTTTAAGTTATTATATTTGTTCTTTACGATCTTTCTTCATTAATAGATATTTATGACACATATTTAAATAATGTTTAAGTATTCAGTGGCAGCCATTACTAAGTGCCACCAGTCAACCGCTTCGTGTTATCAGTGGAATTACATTGTGTTCAGTGTGTTACGGTCCTGTGCTCCTTCTATATATAGCATTATTCTAAGCACGTAGCTAATCTCTTTGCTCCTGCTATGATACGTATTACTTTTTTCTGCTTCAGTAAGAGCTCAGATGATTGGGCATGTCCGTACAATATAAGTCCATAAGATATAAGAAACAAACAGACCATGATAGGCTTGTTTCTTTAATAATACTATATTATAATGGAGCACAGGACCGTAACACCAATGTAATTTCCACTGATTAACACGAAGCCGGTAGGACTGGTTGCAACTAAGTAATGGCTGCCAACCTGACAACAAAACATTATGTTTAAATCATGTGTTATAAATATCTATTAATGAAGAAAGATTCTAAAGGAAACAAATATAATATTTTAAATACCTGCTGATTATTTAATAAAACGGTCTTAGAGGCAAAAGGTGGTGGGAATACAAAGAATCTGCATTTAGTTGACGAGGACTACTTTATATTAATTTTAATAAATACGTAAAATACAATTTAAAATGCATAAATATGGTCATTTGCACGATTTTTATATTAGTTTTATGAATAATCCATCATTAATTAATAATAGAACATAATAATTCAGCAACCGGAAGTATTCCAAATTTTTTTTTAGAAAATTTGTATATTGTTGGGTTGGCAGGCATTACATTAGGGTGCACCAGTGAACCGACTTCGTGTTATCAGTAGCTCCTTTATAATATAGTATATTTTAGCTGTTTGAGATCATGTTGACTCATGGACTTTGTTTGTGTTTTTATCAAAATATCTGAGAAGAGTTTCTTGTCTTCAAATACATGCGACTCTTCCATTTTAACTGTCGAGGATTATTCCTAAAAATTTCATGGTAGTCTAGTAACATTTTTCTTTCGATGAGAAGAGCATCTCTTGGGTTTTATTTGAGTTTATGGTGAAATCCTAAACTGCTGCCTCCGTGGCCGTGATCGTATTTACGATATGCCCAATCATCTGAGCTCTTACTCAGCCAGAAAAAAAGTAATGAGTATATAGCAGGAGCAAAGAGGATTAGCTTACGTGTTAGAATAATACTATATATAGAAGGAGCACAAGACCGTAACACATGAACACAATGTAATTCCACTGATAACACGAAAGCGGTTGCTGGTGCACTAAGTAATTGTAGCCACTGGACCAACTAAACATTATTTTAAAATATGTGTCATTAAATATTCTATTAATGAAGAAAGATCGGCTTAAGAACAAAGTATAATAATTAAAACACCTGCTGAGTATTTAATAAACGTCTTAGATGGCAAAGGTAGCGGAATACAAAGAATCTACATTTATTGACGAGGACTACTTTAATATAATTTTAGTAAATTACGTTAAACTACAAATTTAAAATGCTTTTAAATTTTATTGTATTAGTATTTTATGAAAATCAATCATTAATTAATAATAGAACATAATCATTCAGCAACGGAAGTATTGCCAACTTTTTATTTAAAAAATTGTATATTGTTTAGGTCTGCCTCCGTGGCCGTGATCGTAAAGGCGTCAGTATTTAATCTCATAAATACAATATAAAGGTACTCACGGATGGTGCCCGGTTAAACCAATATTTTTATGGCATTTTTTAATGGTAGTTTATTCACGCGAGTACTTCTACTTGAGGCAAATATGCTCTAGATTATGTAATAGTATTCGTATTAAAAAGATTTCGCTAAACTATTTTCTATTATAGAAAGTAGTTAATAGATATATATATGCATACACTCATCCAACAAATTTCTCACCTAAATGTTAATAAGCAAAACTCTAATCTTAATGATAATTCAGACCTAACACTCACTTTATTACCAATATCTAATAAAAACCTCCTAACAATACAACTAATTCTTAGAGTGGCGAATAGATATTGTCATAATAACAACGTACCTTAGGCTCAGTCGCCGCACCGGATAAGTAGCTGTCTCTAAGTTGAATTGGTAATGTCACGATCTTAAAGGCGCTCTATCAAATTCTTCGGATGTTAGATTTAGATTATTTTTATTGGCATATTTATTTAAATATAATCATGATGAGGTTCCATTTTAGCAGGATGCTCAAAAAGGTCCATTTGACAGGTTAGATTACCGCTGCCAAATCTTCTAAGTCTGACTAACTCGCATGCTAACTAGAACGTGTATCTGATATACGGTTTCTTATCATATCCTCGTTAATTACGATGTATTAGTGTCAGAGTCTCATCAGTATATAGAAGTAATATGACGGAATCAGCGAGAATGCAAGCCTATTTCTTGCATATCACTTAGTTATCCTAACATTTAGAAAGGCAAAATCTAGGCGAGCAGGCGAGCCTATTTTATTAATATTATTAATGGAATAGTTTATAAATAAAAGTAGGTTTAATAAGGAATAAATGTAATATGTTTCTCCCACTCTCATTTAAGATTTTATATTAAGCTACTTATCAACTATCGTGCCTAAGCTACCAAGGGAATGAAGAGTCTCTGTTATCATCTTCTTCTATATATAAAATCTTTTGTAGCTTAAGCCACTTTTAAAGCATAGTGAAAAGACTCTAAACTGTACATCAATACTAAGAGAGCGAGCGCATTAGGCAACAGCCCCTTTATTTAAATACTATATGAATATGACATGCACCATACAAGCGCATTCTTTATATCCACATAAAGGGCATTAGGCCCTATTTGAGAACATAACAATAAAGTTCTTATATATAGACTGCGTATAAATGGTTGATCGCGGAAACAAAAGCGAGCCTTAGTTTAACCACAAGAAATTATTAATAAATATGCACAATATGCTAGCAGAGCGAAGCAAGCGTTTTTAAGTAGGTATATTTGTAAGTATAATGTTATGTTCAAAAAAAAAATTAATATTATAATTAATAGTAAAACATTAAACCAATAAAATCACAAACAATGTGTAAGGAAGCCAAAACACAATTGAATACATTTAACCTGAACTCACTCTTAGAAGAGTTTCTATGAGGTTAAAACAGAGCCCATGGAGAGCCCCAGTATCGATGTATGTCAGGACCATATAATGTGATTGACGTCGGGCTATGCCCCCCTATAGTATATATCCTTTGGTTGTATTGACAAACGAACTAGGTTTGTGGGTCGCTTGCGTTCCCCGAATCCTCGAACATCTCTCCGCGAATCTCGTTAGCGGAAATTTATAGCTGATTTTTCGCGCGAGTGAATGACTAGATGAATAAATTGATTAGATTCTGGGGTTATCTAATAAAGCTATCAAAAAAATGACGTCTCTTAAAACTATAGTAGTAGTTAAATATGGGGGAAGGTGTCAAGTAAACTACAGGCAAAAAGTAAGCCACGTGTGGGCCTTTTTGCCCAGCTCCCTAA
Organism: Microvelia longipes; assembly: GCA_018340805.1. NCBI lineage: Eukaryota > Metazoa > Arthropoda > Insecta > Hemiptera > Veliidae > Microvelia > Microvelia longipes. The sequence continues at coordinate 674,951 of JACMZG010001918.1, forward strand.
ATAGTGCTACATCTCCTTTAAATTTCAAGTGTAGGTAATTCATCTAATTTAGACAGAAGAGCCGGAATATTCCTGTACCTCTCACTGCTATTCTTAAGCAATACATACATATTTTCATACTGACTATAGATATTTTTAGGTGAATAGTGAAAACCAGGAACAAACGTGCTCCTCATGTTAACCAAACCTCCATACACATTAACTATACAAAGGCAGAAACAGTATAGGTAGTATAACGAATCTACTATGAGGGTCTAAATCTATATGCCTATACCAGTTTCATTCAGGTAAGGGATTCTTTTAACGAGTACCTGACAACGCAACAGGCTCGAGACCACCGGCTTTACGTCCCTTCATGAAGGAAGTAGAAAAGATTTATCTCTCATAAAAATCCAGAGGCCCGTGCTGGGATAGAACCCATGGTAAAATTAACTCGGAAGAACTATATATAATTACGAAGAAATATTTGTTTGATAAAAAGTGCTGCTTTTAAATGATTTTAAGTTTGTTTGGATCTTTAAATAGATCTGCACCACATCAGTGGATGCAGCAGACTCTCTTAGATAATTATATGGAATCAGGTGTGCAACTTTTATTGTAAAGCACTAGTTCAAAAAATTATGCTCGGATTATTAAAAATTACATAGGATTCCCTACGCTCATCCTCCCTACTTTGCACTAGCTTCGATCGTCCTCAGTATCTTCATTCGTTTCATTCCTAGGCGGCCAACCTATCCAGATGCGTGACCACATTCGATGCTGATTAAATTTTATCATCTAAAAAAAATATGGATATGCTTTTCATATCGAATTTTCATTTTCTTAGTGCACTTTTTCATTAAGTAATTTTTATTTTTATTAAAGTAAATTTTTTATATAGCTGCAATGACTTATTCTCCATATTCTAACGATATAGAAAAGAAGAAGTAGGTAGTCACAATATATATAATTACTAATAATTAATTACTAATCATGCGAGAGTGAGAAACTCATTTGCCCCATATTTAATAGATGAATGAATGAGGAAGTAGTGTCTCCATACATCCTTTTCACTTTACTTTTTGTGCTCACATACTCGTTATATATATGTGCACCCCGCACATATGATTAAGATAATGAGTATAGACAGATGAAAGAGAGATGTATTATGGAGCACATTCTTTTCACTTTTCTGGCACTATTCTCATTTCGTATTATAATTATTCATAGTGGAATCTGTGTTCGGTCTACTATTTTAAGAGATTCAATCAGATGGGAATAGACGAGAAGTAAGTAGGTGATAACTTCATTTACCTAAAGAGTATACCTGCATGAATTGACATATCATCTCTACTATCTCTTTAATCGATCATGTAGTCTATGATAGATAGTAAAAATAGGGTAGGGGTGTTGATGGTGGGTGAGGAAAGGAGTCGCAGAAGAGTCCTGACTCATGCGTTATATGAAAACTATACTGGCAATGATGTTACCATCTCTCCTATCTTTTAAACTTTCTGATCTATTTAGAATAGCAAGGGATAAGTGTCTTAGAAGGTATGTCTCCAAATTTTTACTTTAACGATGCAATGGGAGAGAGTTTGTCTGAAACTACTCTATCTTGCATTTTAAAGATATTGAGAAGAAAGAGAAGTAGGTTAAGAAAAATGGAACATCCTACTTCTTTTCTCATTGATCTCCTCATTTTTAACTTACAATGCTAAATGATTTCTCTGATCGTAATTGTGATAAAATATCAATGGCCACTGAGAAAGAGAAAGTAGTGTCTCACATTTTTCTTACTGGCAATGCTTTTCTCCACATTTTAGATTTAAGATGAGAAAGAGACGAAGTAGGCCTAGAAGACCGGTGACTATCTCTGGTTTTGTCCATATCTTTAAAATAGTATTATGAGTTCCGTGAGAAAGGGAAAAGTTATTTTGCTTATTTATGTATATGTTTGTCTAGTGTAGTTGAAATAGAGGCGAGATTAAATGAATATTAATTTTAGTAGTGTTAAGAAAAATAAATGGAGTGTATGTCTGCCAAAATTTTTCTGTACTGCAAATGATTTTCTCTCTTATTTTTAAGATATGAGAAAGAGAAAGATGAGGTGTCTTCCACAATCCTTTTACTGCAATACATTTCTCTCATTTTCTTTCAAAGATCTAAGATATAGAAGAGAAGAGAAGTATAGGTGTCTCCTATTTTTTCTTGACTGCAATTTTTTCTCTTTATTTTAAGATATGAGAAAGAGAGTAGGTGTCTCCATTTTCTTACTGCAATGATTTTTCTCTCTATTTTAAGATATGAGAAGAAAGTAGGTGTCTCCATTTTTCTTACTGCAATGATTTTCTCTTCCTATTTAAGATATGAGAAAGGAAGTAGGTGTCTCCATTTTTCTTACTGCAATGATTTTCTCCCTATTTTAAGATATGAGAAAGAGAAGTAGGTGTCTCCATTTTTCTTACTGCAATGATTTTCTCTCTATTTTAAGATATGAGAAGAGAAGTAGGTGTTTCCATTTTTCTTACTGCAATGATTTTCTCCCTATTTTAAGATATGAGAAAGAGAAGTAGGTTGTCTCCATTTTTCTTACTGCAATGATTTTCTCTCTATTTTAAGATATGAGAAGAGAAGTAGTTGTGTCTCCATTTTTCTTACTGCAATGATTTTCTCTCTATTTTAAGATATGAGAAAGAGAAGTAGGTGTCTCCATTTTTCTTACTGCAATGATTTTCTCTCTATTTTAAGATATGAGAAAGAGAAGTGTCTCCATTTTTCTTCTGCAATGCTTTTCTCTCTATTTTAAGATATGAGAAAGAGAAGTAGGTGCTACAATTTATCTTACTGCAATGCTTTTCTCTCTATTATAAGATATGGGAAAGAGAAGTAGGTGCTACAATTTATCTTACTGCAATGCGTTTCTCTTTATTATAAGATATGAGAAAGAGAAGTAGGTTTCACAATTTATCTTACTGGAATGCTTTTATCTTTATTATAAGATATGGGAAAGAGAAGTAGGTGTCTCCATATTTCTTACTGCAATGCTTTTCTTCTTATATCGGGACGTAGAAAAGCGAATTATATAATTTAGTAATGTAAAGATATTTTAGGTTGCTTATAAATAAGTGGTTCGATTAATTATTAAAGAGGGTCTGGGTGATGGTTTCAGAGAGTTCAAGCAATAGAGGGGGAGTCACGTTTAAGGGAAACGTGGTCTCGTAGTCTCCCCTCCTACGCCCTGAGTCAGGTTCTTATAACACGTGAAACCAGCGTAACCTTACTGTATACGTAACATTTGCTTTAAATGCTTCCAACCAAAGAGATTAATACTTAGAGGGAGGATACAATAGCTTTAATCATTCCCTGGGTAGCTTGGTACCATACAAAAAGACTAATACTTAGAGGGAGGATACAACAGCTCTTATCATTCCCTGGGTAGCTTGGTAGCATACAAAAAGACTAATACTTAGAGGGAGGATACAGCAGCTCTTATCATTCCCTGGGTAGCTTAGTACCATACAAAGATACTAATACTTAGAGGAGGATACAGCAGCTCTTATCATCCTGGGTAGCTTAGTACCATACAAAGATACTAATACTTAGAGGGAGGATACACAGCTCTTATCATTCCCTGGGTAGCTGGTAGCATACAAAGAGACTAATACTTAGAGGGAGGATACAACAGCTCTTATCATTCCCTGGGTAGCTTGGTATTATACAAAGAGACTCTTAGAATAATACTATATATTGAAGGAGCATAGGACCGTAAACACAATGTAATACCACTGATAACACGAAAGCCGGTTGACTGGTGGACTTAAGTTGGGGTACTACTATAACAACAAAACATTATTTTAAATATGTGCCATAAATATCTACTAATGAAGAAAGAACGTAAAGAACAAATATAATAACTTAAGACACCTGCTGAGTATTTAATAATACCGGTCTTAGATGGCAAAAGGGTTGCGGAATACAAGAATCTACATTTAGTTGACGAGGACTACTTTTTATATATAATTTTAATAAATACGTTAAACTACAATTTAAAATGCATAAAATATTGTAATGCACCGATATTTATATTAGTATTTTATGAATAATCAATCATTAAATAATAATAGAACATAATAATTCAGCAACCGGATGTATTGCCAACTTTATTTTTAGAAAATTTTACATTGTTAGGGTGGCAGCATTACTTAGGTGCACCAATGAACCGCCTTTCGTGTTATCAGTAGTGCTCCTTCTATATATAGTATTATTCTAAGAAGAGACTAATACTTAGAGGGAGGCTACAACAGCTCTTATCATTCCCTGGGTAGTTGGTACCATACAAAGAGACTAATACTTAGAGGGAGGATACAACAGCTCTTATCATTCCCTGGGTAGCTTGGTACCATACAAAAAGACTAATACTTAGAGAGAGGATACAACAGCTCTTATCATTCCCTGGGTAGCTTGGTAGCATACAAAAAGACTAATACTTAGAGGGACGATACAACAACAGCTCTTATCATTCCTTGGGTAGCTTGGTACCATACAAAGAGACTAATACTATTAGAGGGAGGATACAACAGCTCTAATCATTCCCTGGATAGCTTGGTACCATACAAAGAGACTAATACTATTAGAGGGAGGATACAACAGCTCTTATCATTCCCTGGGTAGCTTGGGTACCATACAAAGAGACTAATACTTGAGGGAGATACAACAGCTTTATCATTCCGTGGGTAGCTGGTACCATACAAAGAGACTAATACTTAGAGGGAGGATAACAACAGCTCTTATCATTCCTGGATAGCTTGTACCATACAAGAGACTAATACTTAGAGAAGGATACAACAGCTCTATCATTCCCTGGATAGCTTGGTACCATAACAGTACAGTACGTCATTTTGATTTTTCGTAATAATTTCAATTTCACGTGAATTTCACATTATTTTTCGACTATTTTGTCTCTAATGAAATAAATTGAAGTTAAAATAAGTTCATTAAAAATGCCCTTCGTTTGTATATAAGTTGTAATTATTATTTATTACATATATTCTTTAATTATCTGTGTTATGTAAAGCGATTTAATGTGACGTTACAGAAAAACGACCACCTTTTGTAGGGTGCATAATAAATGTCTCCGATAGGGGTTGTAGAGGGGTAGGGTATTCTACGTATGTCCTCCCTCTAAGTATTAGTCTCTTTGCTTCCAAACATAGATCTATTGAAATAGGCTATGCTCTCTCTAGTTTATATCTCTTTATGCAGCAAAGTATTTATTTCATCTCATCAGACATAGAAGTATATTCGTAGATAAGCCATAACCTTCTGTAGGCAGTAGAAGGCCATATTCTAGGGTATGACCTCTTTTATAGAGATATATGAATATCTGTATTAGAGAATCATAGAGATATATACATATATCTATGATTCCAAGGATCTTTATTAAAGGGATTACACGATTGGGGAACATTACTGATCCCATAAACGTTAGATATATTAGATAGAAAAATAATTCCTAATACTTCTTTTCTCTCTGCCTCCGTAGCCGTGATCGTATAGGCACTCGATTTCGACACCCAGCTCCGGGGTTCGCAGCCCGGGCTATGCCCTAAGATTTTATTAATAGAATTTGTATTAAAAAAAATTCACCAACTTTAATTAATTCTTGAGTGTAGTAGATGCAACCCCACCTAAGGTGGTTCCCGCAGGGTTAATGCCCTGATGGGCCGAAAGGCCCTAAAACGGGCATTTTTTTTATTTGTATTTACTTCTTTTCTCAAGCTTGTTTATACAGGGTGGTCCAAAAGTTTCCCCCGCAACATAACTTCTGACGTATACAAGAAAACTGTTTGAAACTTTGGTGATCTTAATTACGTATTGTGTAATAATGTAGTGGAGATTTTTTTGCATTGACCTTTCAAGCCTGCCCTCCCCCCCAATGGCACATCGACTCCTAAATTTTAAATTTCAAATCGGACCATATATTTGTTGCATATTTCAAGTCCATGACCAAAGTAATTACTAATTATACATCATTTTATCACTAAAATAATAAACTTTAATGTTTGATTTTTTAACATTTTTTTAGTTTGCTTAGGAATAGTTAAAAATAGAATTTATTAATTGGTTTTTGATTACTTTTTGGGTTAAAGCATTATTAAAAAAACTCTTTAAATAGATTTAAAAACTCAGTCGTTATATCCCTAGCTGTTGTCCATCCAGGCACTGACCTCGCTTTATGGTGCTTAACTTTTATGATCCAACAAAAACCTTTTAGATATACTTGCCGTATTGAAACCTCCATCAGCACAGGACTTTTCCTAGAGATGGAGGAAGTGTTTTTGCTAAGTTATAATGTCATAATTATTGTATGTCATTTTTAGGATTAATTAATTATTTTATCTTTGTGTGATATTAATTGTATATTTATTTAATAAATACATATTTATATATAAAAAAAAAACGAAATCAAGTAACGCTTAATAAGGCTTACTTCGCTCGCTAGATTACGTATTTTTAAAATATTACATAATAAAAAAGGCACGCTTGGCTCGCTAAATTGTACATATGTATAATAATAGACTTTAAGAAAGGCTCGCTTTGCTCACTGAGTTACGTGTAGTTACAATAAATCATAGTAAAAAAGGCTCACTTCGCTCGCTGGATTGCGTGTATTTATAATAATACATAGTAAGAGAGGCTCGCTTCGCTCGCTGGATTGTGTATATTTATAATTTTTATGCTTAAAAAGGGCTCGTTTCGCTCGCTTAATTGATTAGAATACGATTGATTGCGTGTATTAATAATATAATTTAAAAAAGGCTCGCTTGGCTCGCTAGATTGTGCGTATTTATAATGATTCATTTTTAAAAGGGCTCGCTTCGCTCGCTAGATTGCCTTTTGTTACGATAAATCATAGTAAAAAAGTTCGCTTCGCTCGTTAGATTCCGTATATTTATAATAATAATACATAGTTGAAAGGGATCGCTTTGCTCGCTTAATTGATTAGAATACGCTAGATGCGCATAATTAGTTTTTTATATGCTAAAAGAGGGCTTGCTTCGCTAGCTAGATTGCCTTTAGTTAGGATAAATCATAATTAGAAAGGTTCGCTTCGTTTGCTAGATTCCGTACATTTATAATAATAATACATAGTTAAAAGGGCTCGCTTTGCTCGTTAGATTGCGTATATTACATTCTTATGCTTGAAAAGGGGCGCTCGTTAGATTGCGTATATTTACATTCTTTATGCTTGAAAAGGGCTCGCTTTGCTCGTTAGATTGCGTATATTTACATTCTTTATGCTTGAAAAGGGCTCGCTCGCTTGCTTAATTGATTAGAATAATCTTGCTTGTTAATATTAATTAATAAAGGGCTCGCTTTGCTCGATGGATTGCGTTTATTTAGAATTTTATATGGTAAAAAAAGGCTTTCTTCGTTCTCTTGGTTGCTTAGAATTGGCTTGATTGTGTGTAATAATAATAATGTGTATAAATGGCTTGCTTCGCTCGCTAAATTGCGTATGTGCATATTGTTACTTACTAATAAGGGGTTCGCTTTGCTCGCTAGATTTAATTTAATAATAATTATATCTTGTAGAATAGTCATTCTACAAGATATAATTATTATTAAATCTCATCTATGCATAGAAAATTATGCGTAAAAAATGCTCGCTTCGCTAGCTAGATTGCGGTTATTAGTAATGGACAGTAAAATGTACTCGTTTTGCTCGCTAAGTATCTACAGTACATTACAATTGATATTTATCTGGAAAATTATAATAAAATTAATGAAAACTAATTATATAAAATTATGGCCGCCTTATTGATTTTTTTTTAAATTCGCTGCATAACATTTTTTGTTCTACTAATCAAGAGCTTTTTTAACGATATATTACTCAATTTATTCCTTTTAATTTAATTTTTTATTACTACTATTTTGCCGCCATTTCGATTTTTTTTAAATTTTAAGCATGCATTATATATTATTTTTTCCTACAAAAGCTTTAAAACGATATGCAACACGAATTTTTCACTATTTTTTTTAATGGTCCGTCATTTAGGACGTCATTTTAAAAATATCGGTGCCACTAATAACCAAAAACTATATAGTTCTTAAGACTACCTATTACTACATGTAATAGGATTACATGCATTTACATGTTTAATTAAAATCGGTTAATTTTGTAAGGCAGTTATCGTGGCACGTAAAAACACACAAACAAACATACAAACTAACAAACATACACGCCGTCCCAATCTTCTGAAATAAAAGAACTCACTGACGTTCGTTCAATTAAATAATTATTTATTTTGTCTTTTATTGTTACAGAACTCTCAGCTTTACAGCGGCTCATAATAGCGAGGATGAGGATTATCCGTATTCTAAGAAGAAATTACCTAGGGTAAGTTACTGTAATAAAGTTCTCATGTCACATAGTAGAACTATTTAACCAGTATATTTGAATCATCAGCATATAGTGTTTTGGCCATAATTAATACTCCGGCAATGCTTCGGGAGTTAATATGATATCTCTCGGCTTTAGTTCTATGATACCATAGAGATATATTTCTAGAGGGGGCATATTCTATCTTAATACATTGAGAGAATTGTAACCATTGAGATTTATTACTAGAGGGGACATACCCAAACTTAATACATTGAGAGACGTGAAACATATTTTGTAATATCAACCTACGACTTATCTTTTTGTTGATTTATTTTTATTTTCAATTTAATTTTTTCTATAATAATCTGAAGTTATCATATTTTTGTTAATTTTTTACTTTTTTTCTTAATTCATTTTATGTGCCACTTTATTATCTTTATCTTATTTTATTGTATTTTGTATTGGTTTATACCGTTTATTGTAATAAATAAATAAATAAATAAACATAAACATATATTATTGTAGAAGGCATACCCTATCTTAATACATTGAGAGACTTGAAACCATAGAGGTATATTACTTGAGAGGGCGTACCTTTCTCTTTATACATTGAGAGGCTTGAAACCAAAGGTGAGGGACATACCCTATCTTAATTTGAGACTTGAAAACCAAAGAGTTATATTACTAGAGGGGGACATACCCTATCTTAATACATTGAGAGGCTTGAAACAAAGAGTTATATTACTAGAGGGGACATACCCTATCTTAATACATTGAGAGGCTTGAAACCAAAGAGTTATATTACTAGAGGGGACATACCCATCTTAATACATTGAGAGGCTTGGAAACCAAAGAGTTATATTACTAGAGGGACATTCCCTATCTTAATACATTGAGAGGCTTGAAACCTTTGATATATATTACTAAAGAGGGCATATCTTATCCTAATTTACTGACAGGCTTGAAACCAGAGAGATATATTACTACTCTTTTCATAATGCACGATTCTTATTCTTTTGTAACTTCCCATTTTTTTTTAATTTTATTTATTTATTTATTTTATTTTTTTTTATTTTTATTTATTTTTTATATCATATGTTGATTTTACTTTTAAATAAAATAAATAAAATATCTCCTATTTGAATCATTCCTATTATTATTATTTTTCTTTGCTGTTATAATTACATTTATTTACTTAATAATTTGCATAAATACTGCATACATTTTTCATTATTTTGACCTTTTTTTTATGATATATTCTTTCCGACTTTTCTCTCTGACAATTACATTTATTTTAGTATATTCTCATTTATTTATTTTATAGAATACTTATTTTTTCTTTTTATTTTTACAACTTCAAATCCTTTAATTATTCTTTTTATTTTTTAATGGTTTTTTTTTTATTGTAATTGTAGTTACACTTTAAATTCCTTTTTTGTTACTAATTATTTTGCACTTACATTTTTATACTTTTTGTAAAAAAAGCGCCAAGCTTGTTGTATTATATATAAATAAATAAATAAATAAAATAGAGGGGACATACCCTATCTTAATACATTGAGAGTCTTGAAACCATAGAGGTGTATTACTTGAGAGGGCGTACCTTTCTCTTTATTATACATTGAGAGGCTTGAAACCAAAGAGTTATAACTAGAGGGACATACCCTATCTTAATACATTGAGAGGCTTGAAACCTTTGATATATATTACTAGAGAGGGCATATCCTATCCTAATTCACTGAGAGGCTTGAAACCATAGAGATATATTACTAGAGGGGACATACCCTATCTTAATACATTGTGAGGCTTGAAACTAGAGAGATATATTTTACTAGAGAGGGCATATCCTATCCTAATTCACTGACAGGCTTGAAACCAGAGAATATATACTAGAGGGGACATACCCTATCTTAATACATTGAGAGGCTTGAAACCTTTGATTATATTAACTAGAGAGGGCATATCCTATCCTAATTCACTGACAGGCTTGAAACCAGAGAGATATATTACTAGAGGGGACATACCCTATCTTAATACATTGAGAGGCTTGAAACCTTTGATATATATTACTAGAGAGGGCATATCCTATCCTAATTCACTGACAGGCTTGAAACCATAGAGGTATATTACTAGAGGGGTCATATCCTATCTTAATACATTTAGAGGCTTGAAACCATAGAGGTATATTACTAGAGGGGTCATAACCTATCTTAATACATTTAGAGGCTATAAATATCTTTTTGGGGGATCTGTGTACCCTCATTAATCTTTTTGTTATGTTTATTTCAGTATATTATTAAAAAAAGTTGTTCAGTTTACTTTTTTCACGTTTGAAATTTAATCTATACGGCCTCTTTAGCTACAATATATCTATGCGGTTATAAATTTGTAGTTGGTATAACCAAAACACGACGGAACCACGTTGGCGATCAATGTGCTCTCGGCTGTACATAGCAAGAACACGAAATTTATACTTTTGAAAATGAAATTTACAAATCCGTAGACAACGAATGTATAATTTTGTTTTGGCAACTCGGAACGTGGTAAGGTCCTTTAAAGTGATGGCACTGCAACGTGCGGATAAAAAACACATTTTTATTGCCAGGGACTCCTAAATCAAACACCACACTGTTCGAAACGTGACCGGTTTTTTTCAACTCCCTTCTCTTTGCGATAATAAAGTACTTAACTACACTTTGACTCAAAGCTCTTTGGTTTATAATACTTGCCATGACCTTGAAACGAAAAAAAGATCAAAACAGTTTTGATTAGGGGAGAACTAAGTTTTTAAAGTTTTTTTTTTCTAAAGTAAATATTAAATTATTTAAGGTTCTAAAAAAAATCAGAAAAGTAAACGCGCACTACTTCGTTCAAAGACCCGTGTTGAAACACAATTTCCATACCTATAACTAACATTTTCCTTAAGGAGCCCTTAAGGAAAATGTTAGATTTAGGTAAGGAAAATGTTAGGTTTACAGTTTAGGTAGGAAAATGTTAGGTCTCCTTAAGGAAAATGTTAGGTTACAGTTTAGGTAAGGAAATGTTAGGTCTTCTTAAGGAAAATGTTAGGTTTAAGTTTAGGTTAAGGAAAATGTTAGGTCTCTTAAGGAAAAATGTAGGTTTACAGTTTGGTAAGGAAAATGTTAGGTCTCCTTAAGGAAAAGTTAGGTTTACAGTTTAGTAAGGAAAATGTTAGGTCTCCTTAAGGAAAAATGTTAGGTTTTACAGTTTTAAGGTAAAGAGAAAATGTTAGGTTTACAGTTTAGGCTCTTAAGGAAAATGTTAGGTTTACAGTTTAGGTAAGGAAAATGTTAGGTCTCCTTAAGGAAAATGTTAGGTTACAGTTTAGGTAAGGAAAATGTTAGTCTCCTTAAGGAAATGTTAGGTTTAAGTTTAGGTAAGGAAAATGTTAGGTCTCCTTAAGGAAATGTTAGGTTTACAGTTTAGGTAAGTAAAATGTTCAGGTCTCCTTAAGGAAATTGTTAGGTTTGCAGTTTAGGTAAGGAAAATGTTAGGTCTCCTTAAGGAAATGTTAGTTTACAGTTAGGTAAGGAAAATGTTAGGTCTCCTTAAGGAAAATGTTGGTTTACAGTTTAGGTAAGGAAAAATGTTAGGTTCTCCTTAAGGAAAATGTTAGGTTTACAGTTTTTAAAGAAAAATGTAGGTCTCCTTAAGGAAAATGTTAGGTTTTACAGTTTAGGTAAGGAAATGTTAGGTCTCCTTAAGGAAAATTTAGGTTTACGTTTAGGTAAGGAAAATGTTAGGTCTCCTTAAGGAAGCCTTAAAGGTTTCCTAGAGTGCCTGTATAATCATAAACTTGACTGTTTATAATATAATATGATATAATAAAATATAATAAAATCATGATTATACAGGCACTCAAGGGTTTCCTTAAGAAGCCCTTAAGGAAAATGTTAGGTTTAGGTAAGGAAAATGTCTTTAAATGCGGGCCTAAGTCTATCTTAGCGTTCCAAACAAAGCTGGAGGGTTACGCTTTATTTAATTTTAAGTCTATGTTAGCGTTCCAAACATCTTCTTTATATAAGTATCTTGGTTCCAAACAAATGCGGAAGGTTACATTCTATTTCATATAATGTCTATGTTAATGATTCAAACTAATTTCATAGATAACGCTCTATTTCGTATAAATTCATACCATTTTTAGCATTCCAAACAAATCCTAAAGGTTGCATTCTGTTTTATATAAAGTTTATGTTCGCTTTCCAAACAAATTTAGAAGGTTACGCTTTATTTTATATAAAGTCTATGTGAGCGCTCCAAACCAATTTAAAAAGTAACCCTCTATTTCGTATGATAAATGATAGCGTTCCAAATAAAACTATATTTATTGTGTTATTTCTATGATAATAACTAATGTAGCTAGAGTTAGTTTACAATTCTACTGATAGGTTTGCTAGCTTTCCAATTCAGTCTTTGAGTAACAGACATTACACAATAGCACTCCTTCTATTCCTTATATTTCTAAGATACAATCTATGTAACTAAAGTTAGTTTACAATTCTACTGATAGGTTATTGTCTAGCTTTCCAATGACTCAGTCTTTGAGTATACAGACATTACACATAGCACTCCTTCTATATCCTTTATATTTCTATGATACAATCTAATGTAACTAAAGTTAGTTTACAATTCTACTGATAGGTTTGTCTAGCTTTCCAATGACTCAGTCTTTGAGTATACAGACATTACACATAGCACTCCTTCTATATCCTTTATATTTCTATGATACAATCTAATGCAGGCCTGGGCAAACATTTCTAGCAAAGGGCCTTAGTCTTTTTACAGCCACTCGCGGGCCGCGTTCCCTAAATTTAAAGTATCTAAACCCGCAACAAATTGTAGTTATACGCTGGTGTTTACTCAAGTCACATTTATTTCCCAAAGATAAGAATTGGGGAATTTAGCACTAAACAGAGTATCTTTTGTCAGATCTTTAAAATATATTGAAGACAAATTTTGTCTTTCAGAATCAAATTTTTTACACCTTAGAAATACTAGGTGTAAATAATTTAAAAAAGTATTCCTATGAAATAAAAGATCAAAGGGATTGTATTTTATTACTAACCTTTTCGGCATTACTGAAGGCAAATAGCTTTTTGTTAACTTAATTATAGTGAAAATAAAAAATTCGCTAAAATAAATTGGAATTCGCAAATCTGACAATGAGAATTGATATGAAAAGGCGACCGCTCTTTATGCAATTGTTCTCATCTTACTAGTTTTTGTTTTCTCCAAAACTTTAAAGTTAAAAAAATAAACATCCATATTTCCTTATCTTGATATCTAACTTTTTCAAAAATAATTTAAATTAAACAATTTATTTGCTTTGTACCTAATATTTTTGTTGTTTTTAATTTATTTCATCTTTTTCTAAACATTTTAATTTGCCCGCGGCCGATGGTGGCCGCGGGCCGTAGTTTGCCCAGGCCTGTCTATATCCTTATATTTCTATGATACAAATCTAATGTAAACTAAAGTTAGTTACAATTCTACTGATTAGGTTGTCTAGCTTTCCAATGACTCAGTCTTTTAGGTATAACAGACATTACCAAGCACTCCTTCTATATCCTTATATTCTATGATACAAATCGTAATGTAACTAAAGTTTAGTTTACAATCTACTGATAGAGTTTATATAGCTTTCAAAATGACTCAGTCTTTAGTATACAGACATTACACACAGCACTCCTTCTATATCTTTTATACGTCTATGACACTAACTAATATAACTAACGTTGATTTGCATTTTATCTGTTCTTATGCAAGTTACGTAAGGAACAAGCCAATCACATGCCTCTTTTACGGTTACATATCTCGCGGTAGATAAACGTGATGTTACACGTGTTTTTAACTAAGCCTGGATAAAGTATAATAAACCTATTAGATCCCATCCTCAAAACAATGCTCTGCGTCCTTCCTTATCCAAAACTATTTTTTTTACGACTGACAAATCAAAATTGTGTACTTCACATAAATTTCTTACAATTATTACGCAGATGGTTAATAGTTATTTATGTAATAAGGGAAAATGGTATTTTACTGACTACATATAAATTTAGCCCGCAGCCGAAGGCGATGGATATGATTATTACATGCAGAGGCAAAACCGAGGAAGAAAATTTATAATTTGACTGTCGAGGCCAAGGCAATGGAATGCTATATATTACCTCCAGAAAGTTTAGAATTTGGCTGACAAGGCGAAGGCGAGGAAGATTATAATTTTACGTGTAAGTAATGTTTCCTTTCCTGCCTTGTTGCATACAAAATTTATCTATTTATTTATTTATTTATAATTTACGGCCTGAGCCAATATACAACAATCAAGAAACAAAAATTTACAAAATTAAGATAAAAAAAATAGGTTATAGTATAAATTAGTGGTAAACATCAAAATGGAAAATTTGACAAGACTATAAAATAAAATTAAAATATCGCATTCATAAAGGAGGAAAGTAAATGGGGAAAAAAGAAAAAAACCATAACCATCAAAAGTATTAGTGACAAATGTGTGATTATGATGGTGAGGAAGATAACAAAAATACACACAAATAATAAACGTTAAATAAGAAATATAAATATATAAATAACATAAAATAAAAATAAAAATAAACATAAAATCCTAAAGGATTTTACTACGAATCAATACGTAAAAGAGTAGAGAACTAAAATAAGTTAAAATTATAATATAGCATATGCAACCAAAACAATTAAAAAGTATACTTTATTGAACTGAGAGAAGATGAGAAGTTACAGACGATTTGAATTTAGAAATAGAAACGGTAAATTTTAAGTCAGGAATAGAATTTGCTAGACGCATCATTCGAGATATAGGAGAATTGAAGAGGTAATTAGTTCGGAGAAAAGGAATGAATGTTTCTAAGATTTATAGTGTAAGGTTTGTGATGAGATATTAAAGATGAAAGAAGAGGACAATCAACAAGAGAATTAATTAAACGATAAAGGAAAGACAGATCAAGAGAAAAGCGGCGAACTGAAGGAGGAGTGAGATGAAGAAGATATTGGATCTCAAGATAAGGTTAGATGCCGCTAGATGCCAGCACCGAGTCCACCCTACCTTATGTCTGACTCTCTCGTATACTTTCCGACACTCTATACCTATTATAATTTTTAGAATGGGTAAACCAAGGATCTTGAATAAAGGGGATGACGCATTAAGGAACTTTTCTGACCCCATCGAAGTTGTATGAGATAGAGAATTAGAAGCAAACTTACCCCTTCCCCTTGATTATAATGAAAAAAGCGCCAAACGCAGGTTATGTAGCAATGTTGTCGAGTTTGCTTCTCAACTTTCTTCTGTGCTTCTCGTGATTGTTACATTTGTGGTGCTTGTTAAGTCATTTGTGCTTATATAATTTTAAATTTTTGGAATATACTTTGCCTCTTCAGTGAGTAATAATTTAAGCGTGTTTTGTTATAACCTTCTCAAGCAATAAACAATGGAACCATTGTGACGTAAGTTTGCCTCTAAATTTTAAGATCTGCGCTGTTTTAAGAATTGTAAGCATGCGCAGTTTGTACCAAGCATGTGCAGTTGGTTTTTGACGTGTGTTTCGTGTTGAATTCTCTTTATTTTCTGGTTTTCGATGGGGTCACTTGTTTGTATGGCAAATCGACTTAGTGCGTTATCCCCTTTATTCAAGATCCTTGGGGTAAACAGACTATCTGGAAGTTCACCCTTATGAAGTGTAGAGAGAAAAAGACACGGGTGAAAAACACGTGGTTAGGAGAGGAAGGAGTAGATGATTAGCGTCCACACGGCAGTGCAACGTGTTAATTCTTTCCTCGTAGACATAATATTTATACAATAAAGCTTGACTTCTATTGGATCTACCGATAGATTTAACTTATATTTCAATTTTCCGTGATGAAGCT
Organism: Microvelia longipes; assembly: GCA_018340805.1. Taxonomy (NCBI): domain Eukaryota; kingdom Metazoa; phylum Arthropoda; class Insecta; order Hemiptera; family Veliidae; genus Microvelia; species Microvelia longipes. Next base: position 691,233 of record JACMZG010001918.1, read on the forward strand.
GCTTCTCTTGCTAGCGCTGCAAGAATCTCGCTAACCTCTTTTTGAAACAGAGGTTGTCTTTGATTGACGTATAGGCCTCGTAGCTGATACGTGGTCTCGGTGTTTTGCTGTTTTGTAATTATTTGTTGTTACAATGCTTAGCGATAATATACTAGAGATCCTATAGATTCTTAGAACTAATACTATATAATAGAAGGAGCACTTCTGATAACACACGAAAGCCGGTTCACTGGTGGACTTAAGTATATGCTGCCACCCTAACAATATTCAATTTCCTAAAAAAAGTTTGGCAAATACATTCCGGTACTTGAATTATTATGTTCTATTATATAATTAAGATATGATTATTCATAAAAAACTAATATAAAAATATCGGTGCATTACAATATTTTAGCATTTTAAATTGTAGTTTAACATATTTATTAAAATTATATATAAGAAGTAGTCCTCGTCAACTAAATGTAAGATTCTTGTATTCGCCCGCCACCCTTTTGTCATCTAAAAGACCGGTATTATTAAATACTAAAGCAGGTGTTTTAAGTTATTATCTTTGTTCTTTACAATCTTTCTCATTAATAGATATTATGACAAATATTTTAAAAAATAATGTTTGTTGTCAGGTTGGCAGCATTACTTAGTTGCACCAGTCAACAGGCGTGTTATCAGTGGAATTACATTGTGTTTCCGGTCCTGTGCTCCTTTTATATATAGTATTATTCTAAGCACATAACCCACAGAGAACCACTTATTCCAAGAAAAATGAAATTTGCGGTTTTTCAAAATTTTTAGCGTGAGCAATCATATGCCAAGACTGTAAGGTGTTAGCAACCCTACTATTATCATACTCAAATATGGTGCCAGGCCTTAAAAATTACTAGTTATACCGCAACCAGTTATAAAAATAGGATAACAGGTTAACAAGAAAATCAAAACATATTTTTGGAATGGATGAACTTAATCATATTTTTTCAACATGTTTTACAAATTCAACTGTAATAAAAAAAAGTTTGAAATAAAATTTCAAAGTACATAAATTAAGTACTGTTTACAACTTACATGCAATACAAATCAATACTTTCCCTACATACCAACATTGCTACCAACCTTGGTATGCAACGTTGGCCTATGCAAGTAAAAAGTAAAAAAAAAAAATAATTAAGCTCAACGTATTTTATATTTTTTTAAATAACTGTAATATATAAACTACTATATATATATTTAATTTAATATAAAAATTAATAAGAAAAAAAAACGAAAGCAAAAAAAAAAAAAAAACACAAAAAAAGTAAAAAAACAGACTACACTTTGGAGCCAGACATTCTTTTAAATAATTTATTCTCATCGTTAAATCAAAAATTCATTTAAAATTGTTAAATAAAAAAATTAGAAGTATTTAAGATCTCTTTTTAATGTTATTAATTAGTTTTTAATACTTGTGGGTGTAAAATTTATTTGTGCAAATAAATGGTTTATTTATTTATTTATTTTAAGATCCCATTTTAAGAATAAATAAAATAAAAATTCCTATGTAACAAAGGAATAAGATTTGCTATTTTAATCCATCTCACATAGGAATAATGTTAATACTTTCTACTACGGAAAATTCAAATAAAAAAAAAAAAAACAAAATAACCTCGGTCTCGGTGTTTTGCTGTTTTGTATTATTTGTTGTTACATGCTTAGCGATATATTACTAGAGAGTCCTATAGATTCTTAGACTAATACTATATATAGAAGGAGCACTTCTGATAACACGAAAGCCGGTTCACTGGTGGACTTAAGTAATGCTGCCACCCTAACAATATAGCATTATTTTCCCTCGCTGTCAACTGTTTTTAGCCGTGTGTCGCCCTATAGTTCTATAAATAGGCTAATATTAGAGCAAAGAGACTAAAGTATATATATACTAAAATTAAGAGATAAAGTAGAACTTACTTACTTAAAAAGACTTACAAAAAGTTGTAACGTTTCGAACACTGAGTTCTTCGACTGACGGAGAGAGACTGAATATATATATATTATATATATATATATATATATATATATATATATAAAATTATATAAAATATAAACTACAATTAAGGGTCCTTAATTTGGCCTAAAACCTGGTTCATTTAGGGTTTGGGATCTTTTATGAGTGCCTGACATCGCACTGACTCGAAACCTTCGGCTGAACGGCCCTTTTGAAGGACGGCATGTAAAAGGATTTGACGTGCCCGTCCCTCGCATGAAAATCTTAGAGGACCCGACCAGGTTTGAACCCGGACTGTCTGGGTGGCAAGCACACGTGCTAACCATTGCACCACCGGGACCTCCTGACTTTTCAGTGAAATCTCGGTCTTAAATTTCTAATGCGAAGGCTATACTTTTCCGTTAAACCCGCTACAGTAGGTGAGTCTAAAACGAGACCAAGTACGAAAAACTAGGAGCCGATTGTCAGGGAATGTGATTGTACCAGTCCTTGACAACAAAAACGTGCTAGGTGTATTTATAACTCCGAATTTAAATTTCATTTAAATCATTGTTTACATTTTTTTTTAAACGAATTTGAATTTCAAAGTAAATCAACGTTTCCATACAAAACCAACTCGGGTGTCGCACATTCAGTCAGTCTTGCTCTCGGCTTGGTTCGAACAACATTGTCTACACAACGGGTCTTCTTCCATTGTCAACGGTAAACATCGTATAAACTCGGGTATCAATAACTTTTAAGTGATCTGTAGTTTCACTCTAGCTAATAAAAAGCGATAACAGTGAAAGATTCATGAAAATTGTGGACTTATATAATTACATTGTTAAGTGTTGAATATAATTAACAGTTTAATTTATAAATATTATAATTATAATATAAAAAATAGTGGACTTTAAATAAATAATAACAACGAAAAATAATATAAAAAATAGTGGTCTTTAAATAAATAATAACAACGAATAATAGTAGTATAAAAAATAGTGGACTTAAATAAATAATAACTACGAATAAAACATAGTGGACTTTAAGTAAATAATAACAACGAATATTAATATAATAAATAGTGGACTTTAAATAAATAATAACAACGAATAATAATAATATAAAAAATAGTGGACTTTAAATAAATAATAACAACGAATAAAAAATATAACAAAAAGTGGACTTCAAATAAATAATAACAACGAATAAAAAATAGTGGACTTAAAATAAATTATAACAACGAATAATATATAAAAAATAGTGGACTTTAATAAAATATTTTTACATGGAAACGAATTCATATTATTTTTTTATTATTAATCCATCTATTTATAGTTTTATTAAAATTTGTTCTTCGTTTCATTGTGTTCTTTATGGTTATGAATTTAATTCCCCTGACGTAAATTATTATTGTAAACAATTATTGACGTATTACATTAATAAATAAATGAAACACGTGGACATAATTTAAAGCATATTAATTAAATGTTAATTAAATTATAAATGTTTAAATACTAAAAAATATATAAAAAAAAAATAATAAATAAAACAAGTATTGGTGTAGTTAAAAAATAAATATTAGACAAAAAAGAAATCAATAAAATTGCGAAGTTAATCTGTTAAACATTTGACTGAATGTATAGAAAATAGTGGTAATTAATAATTAAGTTTATAGGTAATTAATCTCTAATTAAAATGGTTTATGAAAATATAAGTGTTCTTCCAAAAAGTGCTTTATTACTGGAGGCGTCAGTTCATAAGAAAAAATTAAAAGAGGTAATTTTTTTGTAATAAATTTTGACTATTAAGATGTAAAATTCGCTTACGTCTTGTTTTGTTCATATATTATGTACAATATATATATATATAATATTATATATATATATATATATATATATATATATATTATATATTATATATATATAATGTATATACATATTATATATATATATATTATATATTATATATATATATATATATATATATATATATATATAATATATATATATATATATATATATATATATATATATATATATATATATATATAAAAGTATCTAGACCAGTGATTGAGTCCATACTCCAGAAGTCGCTATTAGAGTGCCTGTATAATTATACAGGCACTCTAGTCGCTAGTAAGGACTCACATTTCTTAAGAAATCAATTTCTGCAATTTCATATTTGGGACAAAAATTATTTGTATGTATTGAAAGGACCGAACAAAAGAGTCTCTCCACAAAACTACAAAACTATTAATTTATTCAAAAGCTTTCAATCTAACATGAGGCCATCATCAGTGCCAGAGATAATTAAACGAAAACAGCTAAAAGAAAGGCATTAATTAAGCAAAAATTGAATAGAATTAATAATATTCTTTCTCTTCTTTTTCGACTCAACGATGTCGAAGAAGCATGCTTGAAAAGTCAATACAAATCGAGTACGGTAAACCTAGGAACATTTCATCATGACATCGGATTCTACGCTCATCCTCCCAGCTTTGGACTCGCTTCGCTCGTCCTTATAAATATAATTCGCCAGATTTATACTGCAACATGCCATCGGACTCGCTTTGCTCTTCTTCAGATAGTAAATGCATCCATATCATTCTCAACGGTCACCCAAACAGCATTGACTACGTTGAATGCTCTTTAATTTTTATGATCCAACAAAAATCATTGATATACTTGACGTATTGATACGAAACTTTGTGTACTTATTAACTAGATAATGGTATACATTTGCACTAAATTTCAACTCAATAGGACCATTTCAATTTTTCTCCAATTTGTTAAAAAACATACACAAGTCATTCAATAAAAATTGAATTAGAGCTGATAATAAGACGAAACTTGGCACATATGTTAGTCTTATACATAGTCACAAACGTGTCGAATCTCAATCCGATCGCATCATTTTACTGGGTTTTATGATTTTTCGAAATTTTTGCTGAGTCATTATTGCGAGTTAATGACGTCATAAAAATATTTTCCGAATAGCACAACTACAGCAGTAGACAGATTTTTGTAGAAAAAACTCTCTAGCATAAATACACTGGGGCTACGATGATAACAGACACACACACATACAGACAGACAACTTTGCAAAAACCACTCAGGGGGCATTAAAAACGCCTGAAACGGATAACTCCGTTTTCATCCCGGTTTCGGATTTTATTTGCAAACACGATCCTTTTCTTATCTACGGTATAAATGAGGAAAAGTAATAAAACAAAGGCTTGCATCGCTCTTAAACTGAAAGAAAATTTCATTAATCATACCTGTAGGAAATAAATTAAAATAAACTGATTTCTATTTAGCAAACAAAGCGGGCCCTATTTTAATTCTTCATTTTCATTTTTCAGCGAAGTAAACACTTTTTAACGTATCTTATTATATGTTTTAGCAATCTAGCGAGCAAAGCGAGCCTTTTAGCGAATTCCGTTCGGAAAAAATCGCTATTGGGATAGGCGTCATGGCGGGAGTCAAACCTTGTAAACATGCTATATTTTGAACGGATTATTATTTTGGTAACTTGGTACAATAATCAACCTTGAAAAGGGCACGAATCCTCGGAAAAATCAGGTTTTTGCGACGTCATTAACCAGGTTTGCTGAGTTTCAAAGAATCGGCAAAATGCAAGGATATTATATTTCGCTGCAAAAAGTCTTATTTATTTATGTTTTTTGGACGCTTAAATCAAATAAAACTGGTCAGAAGTCAATACAACTACATAAGTGATCAAAAAGTCGAAAAAAACATGAAAAATTACCGGCTACCTAAATCGCGGTCCATCAAAATTAAATTCCGAATATGGTTTGTTTTCTACGTATTTTTGGACGCTGAATCAAATGAAACCAGTCCAAGTCGACATGACTACGCTAAGTGACCAAAAAGTCGAAAAACAGTGGTCAGAAAAACCATAAAAACTAAAACATTGCCGATAAACCTGATATTTCAACCTTTTTGATGTTTTTTGTGCTTTTGAGTAGAATGAGAGTAGTCCGGAGTATGCACTCAAGCCTGGGTGCCTGGGTTCGTATCCTGGTAAGGACAATATTTTTTTATCTTTTAAAAAAAGATTAAAAAAATGTAAAAACATTATATAACTACAAAATAATTCCTGCGCGGTTCCGGTTTATGCTTATAACTTGAGCAGTTACCAATTATCAAGCACTACTCGTAACTCATTTTTCTCTATTCTACGAAGGAAATGCGCTAAAACCTTTAAAGAAACCAACTGAGCGTTAAAATTTTAAAAGTTAAAAGTTTTAATAATGGTGTGCAATGCCAATTTTAGAGGCATAGTTTGGTATGGCCAACAGGATAATTGTGCGCATTTTTCATCCAGAGGAAATGAGTTACGAGTAGTGTTTAATAATTGAGTAAGTGCTCAAGTTATGAAGCATAAACAGATTCCTTAAGCAAGTGATTATTAAGCACAAAAACACGCATTCACAAAGGAAATTCGAAAAAAAGAATTGTTTAATTATAAAAAAGATTTTTTTAATTATAAAAAATAATTTTTTAATAAGCCTAATTTTATATTTTAGCAACTTTGCAAGCGAAGCGAGCGTCTGGGCATCTGTAGTTATAGCAATCTAATAAGCGAAGCGAGTCTCTTTGCACAAATATATATGCAAAATATATATTTTGCATATATATTTATCGCAATCTAGCAAGCGAAGCGAGTTCCTATTAATATAGATAATTTTTAAACTTAGTAATCTAGCGAGCAAAGCGAGCCTTTGTTTATAATACACCTAATTTTATATTTTAGCAATTGTGCGAGCGAAGCGCGCCTTTTTGAATATACTTGCATATATATTTATAGCAATCTAGTTAGAGAAGCGAGCCCTTTTTAATGAACATAATTTTATATTTTAGCAATCTAGCGAGCAGACCGAGCCTCTAATTTCTATGCATAGCATTTTTATGAAAATAAAATTTCTAGCGAGCAAAGCGAGCACTTTTTATAATCAAAATTTTAGCAATTTAGATTGCGAAGATAGCCTCATTTTCGGACTATTGATCATGGTTGCTATAGATCTATTGTTTTGACCATAATCTTGTGCGCGAAACGAACTATTTTTGAGTTTTATTATATTTGTTTTAAAATTTTTACAATTTTTTTCTATTGCTACGTATTACTAGCAATTGAACGAACGTCAGCAAGTGCATCATTATATTTCCAATTGGTACGATGTTCAAGATAAACATTAGTGTTTCTACGTGTTGCGATATCTCCAAAAATAACCATTTTTCTTAAATTCATACCAGCAAGCGAAGCAAGACCCTTTTTATTTTTTTTTTTTTAAATCGTAACTACATCTTTTGCCCCCCCCCCCCGGTTGCGGAAGCGTAAGATTATTAATTATATTTGTTTTATTTAATTTAAAATTATAACCATTCGTTAAACAGATGAGGATCATGAAGGTTTTAATGATCGTGTAAGAAATATAAGACGCACGGCTTCTTGGTGTATCTCATCCCCCCCCCTATCGCATACATTTTTTTATAAGGTAACCCCTCCTAGAATTGGGCTTTAATACCGCCATATAGATATATACTAGAGTGGGCATAGCCTATCTCATTACATTATGAGGCCTGCATAGAAGGAAAATGGCCCAGTCGACTGAAAAATTACAGTACTGTAAATTTGTCGACTTCCGAAAAAAAAAAAAACTTTAATAATGTTGTAAGAATTGGTAAATATTAAGAATGGAATGGAATTAAAACAAGAAGAATGTAAAACAGATCTTGTCCTGATCGAGATTTGGACCCTGGACGAAAAACGTATGTATTTTGGGGGAGTTATCAAAAAGTGATCTACCAGCTAGGTGATCTATCGCCGTTCCTGTATCAGGATTTTAAAAAGCAACATTAACCTTCTTCTTCTTCTTCTTAGCATGTAAATAACCATCCGTTTGTTATTATTGCAGGATCCGCTGAGTCATCGAATTATCGAAAAAAGGAGACGAGATCGCATGAACAATTGTCTTTCGGATTTATCCCGACTAATACCATCAGAGTACATGAAGAAGGGTCGTGGACGGGTTGAGAAAACTGAGATTATAGAGATGGCTATTAAACATATGAAGCATTTACAAAGTCATCCTTGTACAGGTAAAACATATTACATGTAGCTTATATTCGAGTCTCAATCAGGTCGCTTTGACAGTAGACATATAGTTTGTTATAAAGTGATCATAGAGATATATGCTAGAGGAGGCATAGCCTATCTCAATGCATTGAAAGATCTGAAACATCTTTTTGGGGCTCTCAGGGGCTCTGTGAAAACTCATTGAAACCTCCTCCAAAAGTAAATTAAGGTTATAATAAATCAATTGTTTTTGGCTCCCACACATTCTTTGGGTTTTGATTTGTGTATTTAACGTTCTACTATGTAAGTTATTGTAATTTTGTACTCATTATTTGATTGTATTTACAAGCAAAGGTGGTCTGGTTACTTTTTCGATGTTTCAAAATTAAACATATAGGGCCCCTCTAGTAATAATATCTCTATGTAAAGTGATGTTAAAATTCATAAAGTAGGGGTGACGGGCCTGGGACATGGTGGTCCAACTCCCTGGTATGATGTAGTCTTAAAAAAACAGGAACTAGTTGCATCAACTACCACACCGAGCGCTAGTTTTCATCTTGTACCACTGTTATCAATATTGTTGTTAGTTTTAAATCGAGATTTTTAAATCTCCTCATATTAAGTTATGGACCTTAAAAAATAAACAAACAACATAAATCGAGATGTCTACTTATGTTTATAAAGAATATAAACAGATTTTAACTATATATGAACATTTTTAGTTGTTTATAAAACTATTTGTCTAGAAAATAAGATAAATTTTGCAGTTTTTCCATTAAGAGGACAAAGAGAACATGCAAATGAATTTCCATTCCTGCATGTCATGGTTATTATGATATCAGGTCTAGTTAAAAATAACACATCATTTTTATTATATTTTATAAAAATTTTACATTTAAAACAATTAATACAATGAGGAAAGAATAATAATGAAGACAGCAGTCCTAGTTTTTGTTAGTTTAATTTATTACATCAGAGCTTTCGCAGATTTATATATTTTATTCTTATTGATTTTTTGAATTATTGACAAGAATTAAAAATCTTAATTCTTAAATTAATACAATTTTTAACATTGTTAAAGATCCCTTTAAATAATTTAAATCCTGAAAATGAAGAAATAATTATTTTATATATGCGATACAAGGTGAACCTGTCCTGCTTTTAGTGGAGAAATGGCGAACTAAAGTCAAGCCCATTTAAACCTGTTTATTCCAGGGGAGTTGGACCACTGAGTCCCGCGCCCCTCACCCCTACTGTATGAATTTCTACATCACTTTAGTTTGTTGCTTATACTTTATCTTATCTCAAAATGCTGGAAAAGCTGGGTCTAAAGGGATTTAATTAGTTCCTTTGAATATTGGATGGTCTTTGACACAGGCCCATAACTAGAAAAATATAATAAGGGGAGCGAAACAAATCCCAGAGTGGGTCATGTTACATAGTACTTTGTCAGAGGGGTGATATTTTTCAGGGGGACAAAGTCCTCCCTCCCCCTCCTTTTTGAGTTAAAGGCCTTAGAGCTGTGCAACCCATACATTGTCATACATTTTATGAATTCCTCAAATTGCTCTGCTCTATTTTTTATTTAACAGAAATTTTCAAAGAAAAGTTTGTACACATGATCAACAAATTTTGCTGACGACTATAAGATATTCTGATTCTTTTGAAACTCACTTATTAGGGCAATGAATGCAGATTTTTAAGGCAAAAACAAAACTTCTCCTTATACCTGGAGTAGAAGTTAAGGAAAGAAAGCAAGAAAATACCCTTTATTTTCATATAAAAACAATTACGGAACATATAAAAAATTACAAAACAATATAATTTCAATAAATTAAAATACTAAAGGATGTTTTTAAAAATGCACTCTTAAACTTCATCATTATATTTTAAAGATATATATATTTTATAATCATAATTAATTATTACATTATTATACAAAAAAAAAATTAAAAAGTAAGTTTTAAGTAGTAAAATAAAGTAAAAGTTCTAAAACTAAAATCAAAAATGCTAGGGTTGATCTTGCCACTAACTTATCTTACCTGTTGGCCTTTTTTATAATTCTATTCCATTTGTTTTAGCAGAAGGTTCCTGCTGTCCTCTACTGACTGGGGCAAAATCAGATCAGGACAAAGTCAGTGACCACAGAAATAAAAATAAGCAGGTAATATTTATAATTTTTGGTTATCTTTACCCAACCTTTGTTGCCATAAAAATGAATATCGTAACAGAGCTAAAGGAGTTCAAAGAATTCTTATATTTGTAAGATAGGGGAAAAGATGAGTAAATCGACTCATTGCTTGAAAACCATCTGTATACTACTGTCCGCTAGGGTAGTAAGATTTGACAGTAATGAGGTAGAAAGCGACTCATTCCGTCTCTGTATTAGTAGAAAATAAATCAAAATTTTTTTCATAATAGTTGTTAAAAATAAGTTCAGAAGTTAAGTCATCAGTAATTTCTCTTTTGTAGCACTATTTATTTGGTAGAACTCCCACATTTTGATAGGAAATTTAAACACAACAGCTTAAAATTCTATAATAACAACAAAAACTAATTATTTAGCATGCCTAACATTGTAGGCATCTTCAGGCATCACAGGTAATTATTTTACAAAATCATAGTTAACTAGATAATTACACAAACAAACAATAACTTAAAACTAATTAACTCAGTCAAATAACAAATCGAATAAATAATTTTAAAAAGTTTCAAGTTTTTGTTTGTTTGTGTGAATATCTAGTCAACTATAATTTTGTAAAAAAATTTACCTGTGATGCCTGAAGATGCCTACAATGTTAGGTGAAATATATAGCTAAACTATTCGTTTTTGTTGTTATTATAGAATTTTAAGCTGTTGTGTTTAAATTTCCTATCAAGAAGTTAAGTCTTGATTAAGTCTTAACACTGGTTTAAAATAAATTAGGAGTTTAAGTCTTAATAGGATAAAAGCACCAGTAGCCGGCTTCCTTAGGGGGAATTTTTTGTTCTTTTAGCTCTTACTCCGTTGTAATAAAGCTAGGAAGTAAAAAAAAATATTTCTGTGATCGGTACTAAATAGGCTTTAAGAAAGTGTGATTGTTTTTTTTTTCAAGCATAACTATATTCATTAAAAAATTATTAATTACAAAAAATAGGTTGACCCAGTACCCAGCACACTATATATACCGCTACCTAATGGATTTAGGTAGCAAACCTAAAAAAATTGCCTATTTTTTTATTTTCCTTCAACCCCTATTGTAGGTTTATTTTAAATAAATGCCTATTGTACTAACTTAACGTTTAAAATTTATCAAAATTACAATTTGAATGGTTCAAATTGAAAATAAAGAAAAATAGTACATAGCATATTGCAGTGAATTAAATAAATATACATTTTCTTTTGTGGGCCATTTTGGGACTTATTGCACTGACTGACTGGGATCGTATGATTTTTATGTGGGGATCTTCTTCCCCACTACTTCTCCTCTCTTTTGCACTATTGAGCTCTTAGTAAAGTATGCCGTAGAGGATGTCAACATAGAGCTAAAAACATATAATATGTATATGTATATAATATATGGCTGCAACTTGCGCTACTTAGAGTAGTCCGATTGAGCTGCAACTGATCTCAGTTAATTTAGCTTTGTTTTACCTTAACATATGGCACCTGTATCATTTCATATTAAAAGGAAAAACAGGTACGAAGAACGAAGGTATGAGAAATTTATTTTGAGAGTAATGGGATATATATGAGAAATTTATTTTGAGAGTAATGGGATATATATGAGAAATTTATTTTGAGAGTAGTGGGATATATATGAGAAATTATTTTTAGGAGAAGTGGAAATATATGAGGAATTTATTTTGAGAGTAGTGGAAATATATGAGAATTTTTTTGAGTATTATATGAGGAATTATTTTGAGAGTAGTGGGAAATATATGAGGAATTTATTTTGAGGTAGTGGAAATATATGAGAATTTATTTTGAGAGTAGTGGAATTAAAGAGATATTTTAAAGTCCAGTGGTAATGAACTCAACAGGTCTAAATTGAGATTTGTGTTAAGTAAAACGACACACATGCGCTCGTAGTATTCCTATGCCTAAAATTAACTGTAACAAATATAACCTCGTACAATACGCTTATCTATTTCATATTTGCCGGCAAGAAGCAGTCAGAGATATCAGGTACTGAGCTGTTAGCTGCTTCAGACAACTACAGACTTGGCTTTAACGAGTGTATATCTGAAACCATGCATTTCCTCGTCGAGGTGGAAGGTTTTTTCTCGTCGGATTCTCTATGCTTACAGTTGTCCTCACATCTCAACAACCACTGTCATAATGTATTAAAAAGTGAGTATAGTTTTATTACATGATTATTATGACCTCCTAAATAGTAATAAATAAAATAAATAATATGTTTATTTATAATAAATTACAAATAAAATAAAACTGACATCAATTTATAGTATAAAGCAGTGGTATAAAGTAGAATGGACTCTGAAAAAAATCAGTTCTTCCGCCCATCCTGCAGTAACAAAATGTAATAGAAAACAAAAACAAAGGTAGAGAAAAATAAAATTTAAATTAAATTTGAGATCTTAGTTAGTGTAAAAAGAAGTACAATATTTATATTTCAAGTAACCAAAATATCTTCTTAATGCTTTAAAAGATAAACAAAGCTTAAAATTATTGTATAGAAAATAAAATTTAAGGTAATAAACTAAGAAAAAAAATAACAATAAATTTTCAATTAAGAAGTTTCTTATTTGTGGACTTATAAAACAATATATAAATAAAAACAGATTAGTTACACAAAAGTCCTTTATTTTTAATATATAATAATAACTAAGCTTTCGACTAAAAATTAGTCATCATAAAATAATACTGGACTTTCTAACCACAAACATAATACAGGACACAGTTTTGATTTTGACAATACCCGAATTCTACAAAATGAACCTAACTGGCAAAAAAGGAAAGTTAAAGAAATTATAGATATAGTCAAATTTGATAACAATGTTAATTTTAAAAAGATGTAGAAAAATTAAGCTCCATTTACTCAAATTAATAAGGAACTCTTAAATCTTGTAATTCTTGATTTAGTTTAAAATATTGTTTTTTCAATTATATTATTGGTAACACTGATATTTTTTTAAAATTCTTCAATGTAACAGTTTTAACGGTTTTTTAAACATAGCTTACCAAAACATACCAAGGTGCAATATGAAGTAGTCTGTAAAATTGTTTTTTCATTTTATATTTTAATTGTTAAACTCTGATGATGACTAATTTTAGTCGAAAGCTTAGTTATTATTATATATTAAAAAATAAAGGACTTTTGTGTAACTAATCTGTTTTTATTTTTATAAATTTTCAATGTTTAAAATTTTTCAAAATAAAATCAATATTTACCATTAGCAGTATTCACCATAGAGATATTATTACTAGAGGGGCCCTATTGGTTGAGTTTTGAAACATCTAAAAAGTAATCTGACCACCTTCGGTTATAAAATTACAATTACAGTACAAAATTACAATAATTTATATAGTAGTACGTTAAAAATACAAATCAAAATACGAACAATATACGGAAAGCCGAAACCAATTGATTTATAATAACATTACCTCACTCTTGAAGGAGGTTTTAATGAGGTTACACAGAGCCCCTGAGAGCCCCAAAACAATGTTTCAGACTTTTCATTGTATTGAGATGGGCTATGCCCCCTCATAATTTCTTCAACTGTGAGTTAAGGTTATAATAAAAGAGGTTTATAATAAGGTTTTCGGCTTTCCGCACATTGTTTGTGTTTTGATTTGTATTTTTAAGGTTCTTATCACTGATTAGACTGATATATATTTCTCTATGATTCTTATATATAAGCTACTGTAATAGGGCCCCTCTAGTAATAATATCTCTATGTTTTTAATAGCAAATTCCTTTCAACTTAACAAGAGGCCATCAATAGTGTTAGTTGTTGCATAGATATGAAGGTGATAGATGAGGTAACTGATTAGATTTCAAAGATAGATTCTGATACCAGGGTTTGTTTTTTATATCTGATCTGTAAGAATCGTCTATCTACTTCTTCTTTATTCAACAGCAAGTACTGATGATGGCTTCTTGTTAAGTTAAAAGCGCTTTGCTATTATAATACGACACACGGCTAAAATCAATTGACAGCCCGCCAAAATCTCAATGCTTTCAACCCTCTTTTTTTAATAAAAAAAATCCCTTCTTTTATGTAACAAAAAAAACCCCTACTCTGGCAACACTGAAAGTCAGGTTATGTTTTGACTTTTATTATTTGTTTTTATTATTTGACATCGTATTTTTTTATTTTTAAAAATTATTAATTTACTTTTTAAGAAGGAATATTGTTGTGTCTTATAAAAATCCAACTAAGTGTTGCTTTAAATTTGTTCGGGAAGTATGAATTAAGTGGAGTTAAAGTTGTTAATTACGTAATGCAATGGATCATAATAGATCTTTGATAAAAGTTTGACGATTTAAATAAATTGTCAGCTATAATTACTTTTTTCCAAACAAACTGCTTTTTTGAGTCAAGTTGTATAATTGAATGCCTATTGTTTCATATTATAAAAATAATATGACACAATATGCATTCAAGACTTAAAAAAGTCAAGACTGTCGTCTATTGAAAGACATGGCATTTTAAAAAAACAAATGCTGTCTTTTGGTTGACAGAGCACAGAACCTGCGATGTACTAAAAATAGCAAGAAATGCTTGAAGAATACGTCAATGTCAATGCGTCAAATATAGGCACTCAGATCATATTACAACTTCGCAATAATTGGATGAATTGGAATGAAACGAAACGAAATCAAACAGATCAATGAGCACAATAAAAGCGACGCGAGGTTACAAATATTTATAACCAGTGTGCCTTTTTATGATTTTATTTACGAAAAAGGTATTTTTTTATACCAAGTTGGCATGAGGTGGTGGGGGAAAGAGCGGGGTCGGTCTGAACCAATAGAATTCTTTCCCTCACAGATTTTTGGCGCGCTGTCAATTGATTTTAGCCGTGTGTCGTATTATAAAGATATATATTTTTGGAACTGTAATACCATTAGACCTCTAATACCAATAATGAAACTCTTAGAAATCTTGCACTATAAGAACTTTAAAACCATAGGAATCTTAATACCATTAGAACTCTAATGAATTGTAATTTTGCGCTAGGTAAAGGATTCATGGCCCAATTGACAGCTGCCGCAAATTCTAAAAGAAAACTTGAAGAAATGGAAGATCACTCTGACTATAAGCCAGGTAAAAAAACAGACTTAATAGCTTAACTTATAATATTTAGAACTTAAACGATCAGCTATAACTGCAGAAGTGTATGTAGTTGATAAGAATTTTATATCATTTGATACTACCAAGTTTTGCAAAACATGGATAGTTTACACGATATAAATTGTGTGAGAGACACCTAGGAAATGTAACAAGCAAAACGCAATGCTACATGTGGGAACTGTTCCATCATTCGACATTCTTCATCATTGATGGCTCAACTTAATGTCATGTCCCAATCTGTTTTGTTGCGTCTAACTCATCAGGGCTCTGACAGAGCCTGAACTCACTCTGACTCTCAATTAAAATTGAGAAATATTAACCAGAGGCGAGCGGTGCTCTCTTACTGCCATCATGCTTGGAAAAAATCATCATTGATTTTACATTTTCTAGGTGTCTCTGGCACAATTTATATTGTGTCAACTATTCTTGCTTTGCCAATCTTGGTAGTATCAAATTATATATGTTTTGCTTGCCAAGCGGTAAGAGAGCACGGCTTGTCTCTGGTAAATACTTCATATTATATTGTTCGGAATTTTAATTGAAGTTCAGAATGAGTTCAGGCTCTGTCGGGGGGGGGCTGATAAGTTAGATGTTACGAAACAGAGTGGGACATGACATTATGTCAAGCCATGTAGCATTGCATTTTGCTTGTTACATGTCCTTTTGTTGTTAGGTGTCTCGCAAAATTTATATTGTGTTGCTAAGATTTTGTGTTTAAAACTAATGTAAAATTATTGACTATACTATTTAAACAAGGTTGTATTTACCGCAAGTTGAAGAAGTATTCGAAGAATCAGATACAGTCGATACTTGCTGTATCGACTTTGTGTGATATAACTTTATTAGTTGAGAACTCGAGTGTTGCCCCGCCTGCTGATGATGGTGTTATGCTGAAACCGGTCCAGGGATATTTATATCCAACAGTAAGTATCCACGGCAGCTGATTCTTCGATTAAACAAGATTTTGTTTAAATAGTTTGTATTTAGTTTAATTACAACTAAACACAATAATACAAAGAATAATACAATAATAATACAATAAATAATAAATGAAAAATATGTGGAAATTGAAAAAAATTGAAAGTTTTTTTTTTTTTTTTTTTTTGGCATTGGCCTTTATTAGCCATACAGCCATTTTATAAAAAAATTGAAAGTTGTAGCAATAGTTTTATCATCAGAGGGAGTAGTAACTAAAAACTTAACAAATAACCTGGAATTATTAGGTCTACCCAAAGATTTGCTAATACGATTACAACGTGCAACAATTCTCTAATCTTGCCATATAGTACGTAAATTCCTCTCAGTGGAATAGGATGAATTCCCTCTCCACTGTCACCTTTTACTAGTTATTTAACTAAGAACAAGAAAATTAAAATAATAACAACACAACTATTTACAAATAATTACAATAAAATACAAAATCAAACTATTTTGTATTTTTTTTTTCTCTTTATTTAATAAATTACAATTTTTTAAATCTGATAATTAATCTAGAGAATATCCCTGACTAGAGGCGTGACCTGTGCTGTGAGGGAGAGTCTGTATCAGATATATGTAAAAACTGACAGATCCTTATTTTTAAACTGTTCCCTTTGTTTTGAAGGTAATTATTTCATTAGTGAACTGAAATTATTACATTTTTTTTTATTGTCTTACTCATTCCTGACAAAATCACAAAAATACCTTATAGTGCAACCAATTATATATAAATAAAGACAACAGATCATCATCATTGAAAGAAAGTGAATAATTTTATTTTCAAAATAAGTTAAATACATGAATATAGACACATATATACATAAACACATTTATATGCATATAAACATGCATACATGCACACATACATAGAAAAAAAAAGACAATATACACACATATAGTTACACATATACTTACACACACACATACTATATATACATATACATACATACACACACACTTACATATATATATATATATATATATATATATATATATATATATATATAATATATATATATATATAATATATATACATATATATATTCATACATACACATACAACATACATACATACACACACACACACACACACATATATATATATAATATATATATATATATATATATATATATATATTAGGGTGGCCCTTAGCTATAGGGGAAAAAAAAATGTTAGAAATGTTGTGCTCCCAACCTCTAATTTTGTTCGAATATATGAAAAAAAAATTCCATAAAAATTTTAGCCCGATCGGAGGTGATTAACAGGTGCCGCCGGGCCTTTGAAGTTTTACAGGTGTCAAAATTCGTCAAAATTGTGATTTCGTGACAAATTTTTTTTCTGTGATTTTTACATTATTTTTTAAGTAAAAACAATACTTAATCCACTAATTAGACACTATGAACTTATCATTATGACCTGAAATCATCTTAGTTTGTACTTAATCTGACATTTAATGGTGGACATATATATTTTTTCTGAAATTTTTTTTTAAAAAAAACTTTTTTTTTTCTCTACACTGCAAAGTAAAACTCATATAATATGTTGTTTGTTATCAATTCATTGGCATATTATGTTCTTGTATACTGTTTTCTATAATTTAAAACCAATAATTGGTTATTTATACCAAAATTAGCAGACCTAATGTGAAACATACAAAAAACTGTCATCCTATCTCGCAGTAGATGAAAGCTAAGTAATGAGTATAATAGTCCAATTAAGTTTCAAGAATTTTCAATTTTTTTTGGTTTAAATTTATTTTCAAACAAGTCATTATTGTGACATTTGAAACTTTGTGTGTTACCCCCCTTTGCTTGACCCCCCCCCCTCTTCCTTACCAAATTTATTAACCATGAACAAATGGTAATTTTTTTTTAGTACAGCATTGCATATTTTTAAATCTATAGCCTCGTTATTGACTAATGATTGAATAAAGTGCAAGTCAGACATTGAGGCCTTACTCGCACTTGTGTCACCATACCACGCTCTTAAATACACTCTTATAAGAAATGTTAAATTTTCTCATCAAAGATTTTCTTTGGTAGACAACTTGAACTTACTTTAAATAAATAAATTTTTAAACAATAGATCGCCTTCGACATCCATCTTGCATGGCTAATAGCACCTAGCTTTCTAAATGACACTCCTCGAGGTGGGGTCTCTCCTAGAAAACAGTGGAACATCTGGCCCAAAATTCGGTCCCACCAATTCATTGAATACACCCTTTAACACCACTTCAAATATGTGGTGCCTACAAGGCAGGTATAGAAAATCCTTTTCTAAGAGGTTCTCAATATTTCTGCAAGCTCCATTGTTCTTACCGGTGTTCGATGCCGTGGTGTCAAAACACATCGCTTGGACTGAATCAAGAAGTCCTCATTCTTCAAGACATTTATAGACTGCTGCGGCTTATTCTGCTCCAGTAGCCTGTGGTATGCTCGGAGCTCCTATCAACTTGTCTTTTACGCCATATAAAATAAGAACTGCCAACCTCTCTATCTTATTGTCTTTGTAATATTAGGATGAAGCTTCCCATCCAAATGCACAACAGCACACTGATTTCTATCAATACTAAAGGTTTTTAACATTCCTTGTATCTAAGAATCCTTAACTGGATCGTTTACGGCTTATGAATTTTTGTTAATTACCAAGTCCTTTGCATCATGGCCTAATGCTTCTGCTGTGGTAACTAATACATGAACAGCATCTCTGTCCCTAACTTTGCACCTATCTAACGTTGGTGCTAGGCGATCATTAAAAAAATCAACAGTTCCTCTAAAACCCAACGACGAAGGAAAAATTGCATCAGAGACATGCTCATCTGACACTCCCTCACTGTCTTCTGTGCTACTACTGCTTCTGGTGCTTGGTAGCAATTCCGCTAACAAACTAGATCGATCAATATCCTCCAAGCATCGAGTTTTTCAACGAACCTCTTTCTCCTTCCGCTCTGCAGTTCTCTATTCGGCCCTGTGTAAATTAATGTCAACTCCCAGCATAACACCAGATCGCCCCATCATTCTTTGCATCCGCAAAAAATCTATGTCCTCCTGGAATATTATTTGATTTTCGGCGTCACTATGGGCAATATCAAATAAATCATCCAGCCTGTCTGTAAAAGCAAAACAACTACTGATAGCAAACTCAGTGGTTATAGAAGAATTTTTCTGAAGACAACAAGAATTCTTTCACTTGTCATTTTATAACTTAAACAAACAACTTAAACCAAACACTTGATTTAAAAAAAAAAATTAAAATATCTGATGGCAACAGTTTGTTGTCTGATCTAAGACTGAAACTTTTTTGAAGTAAGTCAAAGGGATTAAAATGATTCATTCATAGTACCCCTGCTTAGATCACTTCCATCTTGCATGGTATTTTCCTTGACTCATCTTAAATCCTTAAGTGGACACTAGGGTTATTTTACCTAAAAGTATTTTGGTAAACAAGTTTGTGTCAATTACTAATGTATTAATAACTCTATTCAAAGTTATAACCTATCGTGCCTTTCTTTATTCTATTCATTTTTTGTGAAAATTATATAACATTTTATATTTCATAATAGGGAAGAGGGGGAAAGGTCAAGCAAAGGGGGGGGGGGGAACACACTAAGTTTCAGGTGTCACAATAATGACTTGTTTGAAAATAAATTTAAACCAAAAAAAAAATTGAAAATTCTTGAAACTTAATTGGACTATTATACTCATTACTTAGCTTTCACCTACTGCGAGATAGGATGACAGTGTTTTGTATGTTTCACATTAGGTCTGCTAATTTTGGTATAAATAACCAATTATTGGTTTTAAATTATAGAAAACAGTATACAAGAACATAATATGCCAATGAATTGATAACAAACAACATATTATATGAGTTTTACTTTGCAGTGTAGAGAAAAAAGAATGTTTTTTAAAAAAAATTTCAGAAAAAATATATATGTCCACCATTAAATGTCAAATTAAGTACAAACTAAGATGATTTCAGGTCATAATGATAAGTTCATAGTGTCTAATTAGTGGATTAAGTATTGTTTTTACTTAGAAAATAATGTAAAAAATCACAGAAAAAAAATTTGTCACGAAAATCACAATTTTGACGAATTTTGACACCTGTAAAACTTCAAAGGCCCGGCGGCACCTGTTAATCACCTCCGATCGGGCTAAAATTTTTATGGAATTTTTTTTCATATATTCGAACAAAATAGGGGTTGGGAGCAAAGAAAAAAGAAAGTTCATTTTAAGGGCCACCCTAATATATATATATATATATATATATATATATATATATATATATATAATATATATATATATATATATATATATATATATAATATATATTATATTATAATATATATATATTATATATATATATATATATGTATATATATATATAATATATATATATATTATATATATATATATATATATATAATATATATATATATATATAATATGTAGTTATATAAAATATATATATATATAATATAATACATATATATACATAAAGTGAATACATAAAGTTATATCTTAAAGTTTCATAAAAACTTTAGATGTTTTTATCTTTGCTCCATTTATTTATCAATAAAATATTTAATTGATGCAGGTATGGCGACTGAGTGTTATGGAAATAATTACCAGAATATACCAGACAGTAGTAGGAATCACCAGGATGGTAATATGAACCAATACCGGGTGTTTCCGGCAGATAGCAGCAGTCAAGCAAACTACACATCATTCCACAACTTACCTAGGTCTATCGCTTTCTCACAGCAGGTATGTTATTTAAAAATACGTCGGTTTATGATTTTGTCCAACAACCCAACTAATTATGGTTTCATCAATTTTATTTTTATTAGTTGACCTTTCGACTAAAATATTTGGAAAAATAGCAAAGTTTGAATAAAACGATGTTTAATTTGAAGATTCAACAATAATGTATTGTAACGTAAAAGATCAAAGAGACTAAAACTATTAAAGGGAAGATACAACAGTTCTTATCATTCCTTAGGTAGCTAGGTGCCGTAACGGTACATTGGTGACGTCATTTTTTTATTTATCATAATAATTACAATTTCACATAAATATTATATTATTTTTCGACTATTTTTTTTAAATCAAGTAAAATGAATTTAAAAAAAGTTTTAAATATTTTCTATTGCATGTATTCTTTAATTGTTAGTGTTGAATAAAGTGGTTTAATGTGGCATCACTGAAAAATGTCCGACGTTAGTAGAATGCATGCTACGATAGAAGTTGTAGAGGGGTGGGGGAGTATCTATTCTTTCTTTAGGGAGACTAGTAAGAGTAAGTACAGTTACGACACCTATGGAAACTGTCTCACTTCCAGACCCCTTATCACTGTGTTAATCGGTTCTGTACTCCCTCTAATAGTATTAGTCTCTTGCTTTATAGTAGGGGTAAGTACAGTATGGCACCTATGGAAACTGTCTCACTTCCAGACCCCTTATCACTGTTTATCGGGTTCTTAGTATTAGTCTCTTTGCTTGTATAGTAGGGGTAAGTACAGTTATGGCACCTATGGAAACTGTCTCACTTCCAGACCCCTTATCACTGTGTTAATCGGGTTCTGTACTCCCTCTAATAGTATTAGTCTCTTTGTTAAAGATAAATAGATAAGATAAACATAAAAAAATAAAGATAAAAAGAGGTCAAAACAGACAAAAATTGGTAAAACTTTCAAAAATGTTGGCAGACCTCAAGATGTTAGAAATTTAAGGTGCTTCAATTCGATTTAAGGTTTTTTATTAATACTTTTTTTTTAAATGATTCATTCTAGTTCCCTTTCTACACCACTAAATGGATCTGGTGATAACAGCAGAAATAAATTTGTTAGTTCTATATTTCACTACAAGATAGTGACAGTAGTCACTCCTCTAGGGGTTAATGACCTTTAAGTACTACTTTTGAAACTCATTCTATTTGTTGGTTTGTTACAGTTATCGCCTAATTCATGTCAAAGCTCTGACGCCGCACATTCTTATAAATTCAAAGAGGATATTCGGAAAAGGTTTTGCAAAGAAGCAGGTAAATAAAGACACAGCTTTATCTTTCCAAATTTAATGTTTTAACACTATGTTTTACGTTTGTATTCCCCAAATTGCTTTTGATTTAGTCCCAAATTGACTTAGAGGCTTGAAACTATCTACAGGTGCTAAACAAGATTATTTAGATGAGACAGGAAATTAGAATAAAACACAAGAATTAATTCAAATTAATTTTATTGTAATATAAAATTTTAACAATAAAAGAGAAGTTTAACAACAATGTCCGAATCCTATTTAAAATTAAATGTATCATCATGAAGGTTACGACTGATGCTCTTGAAGTTTTCGCCCCTGATGAAATTTAGTTTTCTTGAGGATGGCATCGCTTCGCTGTTGTGAAGTTGACACAGTCAAGAAGTTTAACCTTTAGATAATCCTCTTGTGACCAGAAATTGAATAAATTAAGTAAATGACTTTAAAACTCCAAACATTCCTATATTGCCACAAAAATATAAAATAAATAATATACAATAAATAAAAGTACATATTATAAAATTAAAATTTTTTACAATTAATAACTAGAATTTAATTCTGTTGGTCTGTTTGACAAAAAGTTTTTCTGATTATTTTTCTAGATTTTTTTTTTCATTTATTATTAGAAAAGGGATATATTAAAATTCTCAGTGTCCACTCGCCTGCTTGTTAAGATGTCCTTAACAAAAGTAGCATTTGTTTCTTATTTATTTTAATATTATTTTTAATACATTTATATCATTAAATTTTAGGTATTATATATTTAATTTATTTTTATTTCTTTAAATTTATTTTAATATTATTTTTAATACATTTATATAATTGAGTTTTAGGTATTATATATGTTTAATTTATTTTTATTTCTTTAAATTTATTTTAATATGATTTTTAATACATTTATATAATTGAGTTTTAGGTATTATATATATATATATTTTTTTTTTGTTTCTCTTCTACTTGATGTACGTATTTCAAATGCAGTTTAGAATTTTATTATGAGTTTAGGAGTGATTGTTTTTGTAGTTTTATTTGTAGTTTGTATTATATATTCATATTACACTTAATGTTCTTTGGTATCGATTAAACCTAATGTAATTGTCATTTGGATTTAGTTACAGGAGTGTCTTACGGTCAAATGAGTCGCAAAACACCTGGATTCGCTCTGAGTCCTAGAGGATCATATTATATACCACTCACTCTAGATCTACCTTACTTAGAGGATGAATTAAAAGAACAAGATCCACAATCAGTTCTTCATCCAGTTACTATTAGCGTGTGTTTCCCTCAACATAACCATGATATAGGTAAATTAAAAAAACGGATAACTTTTTTTAATACTCAATACAAAAATAGATCTATTTTACTTAGAGGGTATAACCTGAATTAGGTATATCTAAAAAAATAATTAATGTCTCAGTAATTTCGCTGCGTAGCCGCTTCAAGGAACTGCTTTCTCGGGAATTGGCTGTTATATATATATATATATATATATATATATATATATATATATATATATATATATATATATATATATATATATACATTTATTTATTTATATTTATAAATTTGTATGTGTGAAAGTGTATATATTTGTATATATAAAAGTGAAATAGTTATTTATGCCATAAGGCTGAGAAGTGTGTCTTTATGTCACGGCAATTAGATTTACCAACGAGCGAAGCGAGTCGGGAAAAATTGCCAAGACATAAAGACATTCTCAGCCGGATGGCATACACTATTTTTTGATCCTAAAAACAGTCCAATAAAGTACTCAATTACGTACTACCTCAAAAAATAATATTATGGTAAGGAGAGTTAATTTCACACCTGCCCCTAGAGGCCAGCACCTAGTTCCACCCTCACTTTCTGTCTGACACTCTCATATACCTTCCGACACTCTATACCTATTATATTCTTTGGGAAGAATGTTATGGTAGGGAGAGTTAGTTTTAGAGCTGCCACTTGATGTCAGCACCTAGTTCTCTTCCACCTTCTGTCTGACACTCTCATATACCTTCCGACACTCTATACCTATTATATTCTTTGGGAAGAATGTTATGGTAGGGAGAGTTAGTTTTAGAGCTGCCACTTGATGTCAGCACCTAGTTCTCTTCCACCTTCTGTCTGACAGTCTCATATACCTTCCGACACTCTATACCTATTATATTCTTTGGGAAGAATGTTATGGTAAGGAGAGTTAGTTTTAGAGTTGCTGCTAGATGTCAGCACCTAGTTCTCCCTCACCTTCTGTCTGACACTCTCATATACCTTCCGACACTCTATACCTATTATATTCTTTGGGAAGAATGTTATGGTAAGAAGAGTTAGTTTTAGAGTTGCTGCTAGATGTCAGCACCTAGTTATTCCTCACCTTCTGTCTGACACTCTCATATACCTTCCGACACTCTTTACCGATTATATTCTTTGGGAAGAATGTTATGGTAAGTAGAGTTAGTTTCAGACCTGCCACTAGATGCCAGCACCTAGTTATTCCTCACCTTCTGTCTGACACTCTCATATACCTTCCGACACTCTATACCTATTAATTCTTTGGGAGAATGTTATGGTAAGTAGAGTTAGTTTCAGACCTGCCACTAGATGCCAGCACCTAGTTATTCCTCACCTTCTGTCTGACACTCTCATATACCTTCCGACACTCTATACCTATTATATTCTTTGGGAAGAATGTTATGGTAAGGAGAGTTAGTTTTAGAGTTGCTGCTAGATGCCAGCACCTAGTTATTCCTCACCTTCTGTCTGACACTCTCATATACCTTCCGACACTCTATACCTATTATATTCTTTGGGAAGAATGTTATGGTAAGTAGAGTTAGTTTCAGACCTGCCACTAGATGCCAGCACCTAGTTATTCCTCACCTTCTGTCTGACACTCTCATATACCTTCCGACACTCTATACCTATTATATTCTTTACAGAAAAGTTGATTTTACTTTTTTGGTTCAAAGACTTACCTTGTTTATTAATAAGATTTTATTGAAACTCTTATGAATAGAAATCAAGTTAACATTTAAATTTTACTTTTGTCATTTCTAGGTCAGTAAATGGAAGTCCATTAATTGAAACCAAGCGGCAGAGAAATCCTCGTCCATTCTGAAGATGTTACCAAATTTCAACTTTATTCATCCCAAAATAATTGTTTTATATTTTGTAACTTTTTGTTTTAAGTTCTTAATTTAGATTACTTTTAATTTGTATATGTTTTAGTTATAGGGTTGCCTAACTTGTAATAATGGTGTTTTCATAATGACAAAAACATAGAGATATATATACTAGAGGAGGTATAGCCTACCTCAATGCATTCAAAGACATGAAACATCTTTTTAGGGCTCTCAGGGGGCTCTGTGTAACCTCATTGAAACCTCCTTCAAGAGCGAATTAAGGTTTTAATGTATCTAATGATTTCGGTTTACTATATTATACGGTATTTTTGTTCTGTTTATTTTATCATTTTGAATGTGGTCAGGTTACATTACTTTTTCAATGTTTCAATATTAACCAGAAGACCCTCTCTTGTGATGATATCTCTCTCTTATGCTCCTTCTATACTAGAATCATTCTAATATCATTTATAGATGTATCAAGATTTGAATTTAAAGAAGCAGAGTAAATTTTAGCGAATTTTATAAAATGAGAATGAGCTATATAGATTAACCGTAATGAAAAATTCAGACGTGCCAACATTAAATTCTTAAAATTTGGAGAGAAACATGGTCTTAGAATTCCGAAGACCTAATTGTAGACACCTTAAGAACAGGGTTGCCAGGCATGTTTGTTTTGGCGGGACCGTCTCGGAAGTAACACCTTTATCCCGGACAAATTCAAACTCCCGCAGAAAATAAAACTGTCCCGAAGTTTTTAAAAAGATTATCCTTCAGCAACAGTTAACAAAAAAAAAAATTATAGTAATTTTAAACTTGCTCAAGGGTTACAATTCTGGTCTCTACCAGAATTACAATAATGGTTTGTAGATACCATTCTGTGAGTCTAGAGCCATCCCCCCCCCATATTTTTTAGGATATAATGTTGGTGCACCTGATATATTCCACCCAGTGTTGAAAGTGCCAATAAAAAGTATAAATATTCTGTATAAATATTTTAATTTTAATTAATAATAATATTGTATGTAGGAGTTTGTTTAATGTTGTTATTTTTCTTTTGGTTTTTTATTCTGAATAAAATTTGTTAGACAGTTTTTAATTTTTTTTATACCTTAAACGATTTAAGTTAAAAGAAAACAGACACTTTAAATGTCAAACGTATTTATTTTAAAACAAATAAAATCATTAATCTTTGAAGGGGATGAGACTAAGTTGATTTCTCGTATAACAAAGTGGCCCCATTGAGGATAAAAGAATAAAGAAAAATCCATCACAAAATACGTCAAAACGTACTGCACAGGATTACACTTAATAATTAGTAATTATAATTATTCTAACACATAATTAGTAATATAATTAATATTACTATAATTAATTTTGTTAAAATAATTAGTAATTATAATAATCTAAACACATGATTGGTTTATGGTATTACAAGTGGTTATAATCAATTGACAGTGTGGGAAATATTGTGGAGGAATCAATGAGGTTGGTCTGATTATGAAATTGTGGGTGTGGTTTAACATCTTGGATTAACCTCATTGGTTCTTGTATTATTTTCCCACACAGTAATAACAATGCATTAAGTTATTGTAACTGTAATAACTTTTAAAAAAATTCTGGTGCAAGAATGCTGTAAATATATGTGCAAAGAGACCTCTCTCTGCTCGCAAAATTGCTAATGTGTAGGCCCTTTTAAGGACCATTAAAAGGGCCTCGCTAGATTACCATAGATATGTACTTAAATATATGCAAAAAGACTTGCAAGTGAAGCGAGCCTTTTTGAATACCTAAATATTATTATTCTATAATAAAAAATATCAAATTTTCTTATTCTTTATTTAATTAAACTTCAATGGAGGAACATAACCCTGCAGTTGACCTAAAAAATAAAATAAATACGACCCATATAATATTGACTTCTGCCGTACAGTGAGCCTACGTTTAGGCAGAGGTATGTATTTTGCCCTCCTAGTGTTTTATTTATGGTTACTGCTAGTTAAGTAAGCCATACTTGTCTTTTGTCAGCATGAGTACAATAAATAAATAAATAAATAAAAAAGGTTTTTTTTATTTATTTGTTTTATTTATTTTTTTACAACACAAGACAGGTTTAAAATATAAAATGTGTAAACAGAGGCTAATGTAAGTGTACTTGATTTAATGAACAAAGGCTTGCAATCAGGGGTGGACTGGTCATTAAAGGCGAGGGTGGCAGCCCGCCTTGGGCCCCTCAGCCAAAAAAAAACTTAAAGAAAAAACAAGGTAAATTAAAAAATGGATTAACATAGTTAATATTTGATATCCATAACAAAAGAGTCAAAGGGACCCAATACTTTAAGTTATGACCTAAAGATCTCTTAGAGACAAATGTTTTTAAACTATTACCTAAATTTAGGTCTTTTAAGGCCCCCATTCTTTACACTTGGATCTTTAAAGGTTCCAAATGGAAGACTAGGACCTCAAAGGGCCCTTAACATACTTGATCAGGGCCCTAAAGATAAATCATAAAATAGTTGGCACTTTTCCAGAATAGGTGTCCCCTGAGGGGTCATCTAAACTGGCGTCATATGGTAAATAGATAATTTAGGTGTCACTTGTGTTTATTTACTTTTAAAAGCATTAATTAAGTTTAAAATGGATAATCTCCCTTTAATTTGCAATTATATGGGACAGATTGAAACCAGGGGGTTTATGGGTGGGGGATAATCCCATCTGTCCCGTATGATTGCAAATTAAAGGAAAATATATCCATTTTATACTTATATATCCATAAATATATCCATTTTAAACACAAGGGACACCTAAATTATCTATTTACCATATGACACCAAATCCAGTTTAGATGACCCCTAAGGGGACACCTGATCTGAAAGAGTGCCTCCGGAATCGAATCTCCGGGAGCCGTTTGTCTAGTCTACCTCCGGGAGCCATTTGTCTAGACGACATCCGGGAGCCATTTGTCTAGACGACCTCCTGGAGCCATTTGTCTAGCCGACCTCCGAGAGCCCTTTGTGTAGACGACCTCCGGGAGCCATTTGTCTAGTCGACCTCCGAGAGCCATTTGTGTAGACGACCTCCGGGAGCCATTTGTCTAGACAATCTCCGGGAGCCATTTGCCTAGTCGACCTCCGGGAGCCATTTGTCTAGTCTATCTCATGAATTCCTAGAATATTTAGCCGTGAGATTAACACCGGATTGCCAGTCCGGAACTGGGATTGGCAAAAAAAGGGGATTTCTTTGACTAGGAATCCTGGCCTAGTTAAGTCTGAAAGATATTAGGGTGCTAATCATAAAACATAAATAGTATTCAGAGTTTATAAGTTTATTAACAAAACTTAGTGGACATATTTAGGATCGCAGCAGCGATCCGCCCCGCCAAGTTAAGAATAATAGTAAAAATACCCTGGTTAGTCAGTAAAATAATTTGAAAAATTTACTTAAGCTGCCAGTGTATATTATATTGTACCCAACAAAGTATGGTTTTTGAGGGTTTGTAGCGTAAAAGCGGTTATAGGTACATAAATAGTATTTTAATATCTTGAAAGAGCGCGCCTTGTAGATCAAAAATAAAAAAAAATCATCCAAATCGGCCTAGCAGAAGTGGAGAAAAAGAGGTTTGAAAATGACATTTTTGACGACTTCTTATTCTTATTTTCCAGCATTTTTTGTTGACGCGCCTACAGCCTAAACTATACTGAACGGATTTTGACATTTGAGGACTTTTTGGATTCATCTCATGCTCGTGTGCATTCCTAACTCATAAAATCTCAAATTCGACATTTCTACTCTGGACGTGGAGCAAAAACTAAGTTAGCGAACGATAGTTTTATATTTTTACACACCTACAGCCTAAACTACTGAACGGATTTGGATGTGTGAGGACTTTTTGGATTCGTCGTATGCTCGTGTGCATTCCACCTATTAAAATCTCAAATTCCACATTCCTACGCTGAACGCGGAGCGAAAAACCAAGTTAGCAAACGGTAGTTTTATACATTGATGCACCTACTGCCTCAACTACTGAACGGATTTGGATGTGTGAGGACTTTTTAGATCCTTCTTATGCTCTTGTGTATTCCTACCTCATAAAATCTCAAATTCGACGTTCTTACGCATAACGCGGAGCGAAAAACTAACCTACAGCCTAAACTACTGAACATATTTTGATATGTGGTGACTTTTTGAATTTTTATTATGCCTGTGTGTATTCCTACTTGATAAAATCTTAAATTCGACATTCCATGTTTGTGCTAAACATGGAGCTAGGAACTAAGCTAGCGAACGCTACTTTTATATAAATTGACCCATCTGCATTTTTTACTAATGAATGGATTTTGGTGTTTGAGGACTTTTGGATATTTTCTGAATCCTATGTTGTAAGCGCCGTAGAAAACAAAGCTTGAGAGTGTCATATACAATACCTTGACACTTTTTACAGCTTTATTTACTATACATATTATGTTTACTTCTGTTTTTACATAAAACAGGAGCCGTACAAAAAATCTTTTCTGAAATCTTACAAAAAACCACTTATGTGGTAAAATACTCCCCGCCAAGTCTTTGGTCCAAAAAAGCATGGAAATCAACTTTTCTGTCCCACCAAGTCATGTCCGTTTTGGGTGGTGACTGTCATAAGCGATTCAAAGTGAAGTTGCTAGGTTGGCAATAGTTAAGGGCCCTATTTACATTTAGAGGCAATCATCAGCTTCTTCTCCTTGGCGGCGTGCCAGAAAAGTGGCACGCTACCTCTATCACCTTTAGAGGTAGAATATATAAGGTATAGTGCCGGATTATATCGTACCCTTATCGTTTCATTTATTCGTTCATTTCTTTTGTATACTCCTGGATCTATACAGGAAGTAAAACTGCTGCAAATATGACAACTGCTAAAATCTGTTATGATTAATCTCCATGAACACCTGAATTGTTTAATATCTCAAAATATTGCAAAAGAAAATATAAAAATCGTTTACACCGCTGGCTTGCCGCCTAGGAGAAGAAGCTGATGATTACCTCTAAATGTAAATAGGGCCCTTAACTATTGCCAACCTAGCAACTTCACTTTGAAACGCTTATGACCGTCTCAAAGATATATATTTATAAATTGTATCAGAACAATTTTAGTACAATAGTAACAGATACGTTTAACTGGTCTAGGTAAGATCAGTCAGTGCTCATACAAACGGCAAATCCACTACTTATTTTAAGAACATTTTTAATATAAAATATTTAAAAATAAAAGGCCAAAAATTCCCCACCCATCTACAACCCTCTATCAAAACAAATATTTATAATGCAAATAATTTATGGGCAAGCTACCCAGGGAATAATAAGGACTGTTATATCTTCTCCAAAGAGACTAATTATTAGAGGAAGGACTTAGGCAAAAAACACAGTAAAAGGAGTCTAGAAATTGTTTCCAGTGGGTACCATAACGGTACTTATACCTGCTTCAAGAATTGTGTAAAAAGTTCTAGTCTTGGTCCCTACTAGAATCTAGTCTTCCCCTGGATCCCTACTAGAGTCTAGTCTTCTCCCTAGAACCCTTTAAAAGTCTAGTCTTCCCCCTGGAACCATTCTCGGGCACCTCTTTTGATAGTTACTCCTTTTTAGGGGAGTAATATATTGCTTTTTTTATTAATGTAACCTTCTTTAGATTTTTACTCCGCTTTGACAGATCACACTGGTTACTCTCTTTTTTAGTTACCCCCTTAGTTTTTTGATTTTATTACTAATCTTCATATATTTTATCTCATTATATGCGCTTTCCTGGGGATGTAGAAAAGCATTTAGGGCTTTTGGTGGGGTTAGATTAAGGGGAAAGACAAAGATATTGCTTCTTAACCAAGGGGAGTAACCACTCCTAAGAAGGCAACCTTCTTTAGATGGTAATTTGTAGCAAGTTATGAAGTTTTATATTATCTTTAGTATAGTTATGTATTTTACATACTTATCTATTTTTACATTGATCAAGTATGTTAAGGGCTCCTTGAGGCCCTAGTCTTCCGTTTGGGACCTTTAAAGGTCCAAATATAAAAAATGGGGGCCTTCAAGGATTTAAATTTAGAAAACAAATTGAGAATTTCTTTAAGTACTTTATAACAAAGTCTCTAGTAGCTCTTTTGGCCCTAATTGGCTTCTTTGACTCTTGTGTTATGAATATGTCGAATATCAAATATGTTAATAATTTTTTTCATTTTCATTGTTTTTTCTTTAAGTTTATTTAAGCTAAGGGCCGCCGCCCTCGTCCTCAATGGCCAGTCCGCCCCTGGTCACCTCTATCCACCCAAAAACACCCTATTGAAAACATACAAACAAACACAAACCCTATCGAAGACTTATTTATAATGTACCTTACAAATGGCGGGAATTTTTCAGTGACGTCACATTAAATATTTTTATACAACACAGATAATTAAAGAATATATGCGATAGATTATAATTACAACTTTTTTAAAATTCTTTTTACTTAAATTAAGACAAAACGGTCGAAAAATAATGTTTTATTTACGTGAAATTATAATTATTATGAAGAATCTAAAAAATGACGTCACCAATGTACAGTACACCTCCCTCTTTGATATAAAGTAGTTAATAAATAATTATTATTGTAATTATTAATATAATTATTGTTAATAATTGTTATAAATGTTAAATTAATTAATTTTTAATATAATTATTAAATTTGTTACGACGGTAGTTAAGATGGTGGTGGGGGTAGCACATATATCACGAAGGCACTGACGTCTCTAATCAGTTCAGTTGACCTTCAGACTTCATGCAGAGCGGATCATCCTATTTTTATTGAAGTGAGTCTTTACTGTTATTATTTTATTTAATTTTAAAAGAATTGATTTTATGAGATTTTGGGCAAGAATTATAAAATAGATCGCGAATTTATTATACGTTGAATGAACGCAATAAATGTTCGACGATCATAATTTTCTTTGAATCTTCAGCCATTTTAAATATTTATAATTCGTTTATTACCATTTTATTGTTCCTATTAATATATTTACTATAATAATAATAATATATAGTTTATTTGTAGTAAACATATACATGCAATTACAAACGTTAGTGTAATTGATTGATAATTAGTATTAGATGTATAACTAATACATCTAATACTATAGTTATGCTACTCCCAGTTAATGGATTACTATTTATATTACTGTTAGCTATACATCTATTAATACTGTATACAACTAAGCACTGACTACTACAATATATAATAACAAGTAAAAATGAGGTGGTGGCCTTAGATACAGTGTTCAGATCCCACCCTTCACATGTTTTTTATTTATTTTTTTTTATGTTATTTATTACTACTGTATAGTAATTACTAAAATTCTATTTTTATTCCTAAACCCCTATTTTTAATACTAAACCCCATTACTAGAAATACTATTTGTATTCTTAATATGTCTGTAACCAATAACTTCTATTACTATAACCAATTACTCCAACTACTTATCATTATCAGCAATAGTTCATTTTTTATAGCTTCATTACATATACTGCCTTGGTGGACTATTTTTTGTTGCCTTGGTTTGTTATGTTTTTAGTATTCTCTCAAAAAAAGAGCTTTTCCTCATCCCAAATGCATTGATACCAAACTACATTGCATGGAGATATATTACTAGAGAGGGCATAGCCTATCTCAATACATCAAGAGGCCTGAAGCATTATTTTGGAATCAAAAGTTTTTGGCTTCCCGCACTTTGTGTTTCGAGTCGTTTTTTAAAAGTTATACTTTATAAGTTGTCGTGTCAACGAGATTGAACACAGGGTTTAACCCTGAAATCATTTTTCCAGAATAATACCTGGGAGCCAGTGAGGTTAGTCCTGGATGTTAAACCACGCCCACCATGTCAAATCGGACCAACCTCATTGGTTCCTCAACACTATTTTCCCACGCTGTCCACTATAAGTGAACACAGGGTTGAACCTCTTGCCAAAACCCACGTGCTTAACGATATATATATATATATATATATATATATATATATATATATATATATTTTATTCTTTATATACATATAAGTCACACCTTATTTTTTTTCCTTATTTACCCTGGTATTTTTATAAATAATGTAATATTCTACTGTTGCAGCTCCTATGAATGTCACTACATTGAGCAGGATTCCTTCACAATATAACCTAGATAACCGAGGCAAACAATAATCTTGTCAAAGAAAGAAGCAGAAAGAAAATTGCACCCCGCCACACAAATTCTAAGACCTTCAATGGCCGGCTATATTTTGACTCGAGTCTAGTCAGTAAAGATATTTTTTTATTTCTAAGCTTAATGTTTTAAATAATAATTAATGTTGTTAAATAATAATTAAATTGTTTAAAACTTAGCTTAATGTTTAAATTAATAATTTAATTGTTTTAAACTTAGGCTTAAAAAATAATAAATTGTTTTAAAACTTAGCTTAGGTTTTAAATAATAATTAAAAAAGTGTTTAAACTTAGCTAATGTTTAAATAATAAATTGTTTCAAGTCTTNTGTACTGTCCCTTGGTATACCTATCTAAATTATTTAAAGAGATCTCAGTAAAATGCTTATTCTACATGTGACTATTGTAGATTCTGTGAACCATATACCACTGCATCAAGTGGTAATTTTTAGGCCACCGAAGGGTCCCTTGCTTTCAGACTGCATTTTTTATTGAATTAAGCACTATAAAAAAAAAACATTAAAATAATACAATTCCAACAAAATTTATCTCTCTACCCCCCAATTTTTTTATTTTTTTTTTTTAATTGGGTCTTAAAAGATCTAATTCCAATAAAATTTATCTCTCTACCCCACGATTTTTAATTTTATTTAATTGGGTCCTAAAAGATCTTCACATAAAATTTATCTCTCTACCCACACATAAAATTTATCTCTCTATCCCACGTTTCGTAATTTTTTATTTAATAGGGTCCTAAATCTAATCGAATAAAATTATCTCTCTCCCCAACGTTTCCTAATTTTTTTTAATAGGGTCCTAATAGATCTAATTGTAATTATTATGAAAAATCAAAAAATTACATCAGTTATGGCACCATACTACTCAAGGAATGATAAGAGCTGTTGTATCCTCCCTCTTAGTATTATAGTTCTTTTGATATCAGCTTAAAAAATAGTTTTTTGAATTGATATCCAACCATAACAGTTAAAATTCAACTGAGACAGAGTTGATTTCTTGGTAATTAACTTTAACACTCTTTAATACTTACGATCTTCTGCTTTAAATTTTATTTCGGTTTTTACTTTTAATTAATTTATACCATTGAAAAGTATTGTGTTGGCTAAAAATTATGAAACCGGGATATCTCCAGAATTATCCGTTTCATGTGTTTTAAGGCCTCATGAGTGGTTTTCACAAAGTCTGTATGTGTGTGTGTGCTATCATAGTAGCTCCTAGATTACTTATGCTAGAAAGTTGAAACTTTGTACAAAAATCATTCTACCGCTGTTGTTGTGCTATTCGGAAAATATGTTTTTTTTATGATATCATTAACCCACAATAATAATAGCGTATGTGTCAAATTTTATCTCTTTATCAGCATTAGTTCAATTTTTATCAAATAGCTTCTGTACGTTATTAAAAAAAATAAAAAACAAAAAATAATCTAATTAAGTTAAAATTTGGTACAAATGTATACCTTTACGTAATAAGTAAGTACTCTAAGATTCATTACCCGATTTCTTCCATCCGAAAAATGTTCTTAAAATGGATGGACGGAACACCTAACTTTGTTAGTCTATCCTTTTTACACAAAAGGTTTTGGTTTTAAAGTGTATATTGTTGTTTCATATATTTTTGTATAAATAAACAATTCATTTATTATTTATCTTGTTTCACATAGCACCCTCTAATAATTATGTTATTGTTTCAGATTGTCTAAGAAGTATAATGAGGGGATTTGTTTGTCAAACAAAAGTTTTTGAGGGTGACCCCCAGAGACTTGATTGCTGTAATTTCCAGTTTCCTCGTCAGCCTGTATTTGCAGTAGTTTGGGGAAAACAAATTTGTTTTGGAAACTCTGATAAAGGTGATTATTTGTTTGTAGTTAAATGTTATTAGGGCATTTCTTTAGTTTAGGTGACCCCTAAGATTTTTGTCTTTATTTACCTTTGTCTATTATTTTTTAATTGTGTTAATTATTATGTTGTAATTTATGAATACAAAACAATAGGGTCATCTAATCTAAAGAAATACCGTTAGTATTAGTCCTAATGCACTGCCATTTCAAGTCTTTTGTACAATCCCTTTGTATACCTATCTAAATTGTTTAAAGAGATCTCAGTAAAATGCTTATTCTACATGTGACTACTGTAGATTCGGTAAACCATAAACCACTGCATCAAGTGGTCATTTTAAGGCCACCCTAGGGTCCCTTACTTTGGGACTGCATTTATTTTTATTAAATTAAGCACTGTAAAACTTTTATGAACCTTTTATAAACAACATTAATAAATAAACCTAATTCCAATTAGATTTATCTCTACCCACACGCTTCTTAATTTTTTATTTAACTAGGTCTTAAAAATCTAATTCGAATAAGATTTATCTCCCCACCCCCCCCCCATGTCTTAATTTTTTATTTCATAGTTTCTTAATATATCTAATTCCAATAAGATTTATCTCACTCACCCAAACATTTCTTAATTTTTCTAAAAAAGGGTCCAAGAGATCTAATTCAAATAAAATTTTTCTCTCTACCCCAACGTTTCTTAATTTTTTTTTTAAATAGGTCCAAGAGATCTAATTCAAATAAAATTTATCTCTACCCAAACGTTTCTTATTTTTTTTTTTAAATAGGGTCCAAGAGATCTAATTCAAATAAAATTTATCTCTCTACCCAAACGTTTCTTATTTTTTTTTTAAATAGGGTCCAAGAGATCTAATTCAAATAAAATTTATCTCTCTACCCAAACGTTTCTTTTTTTTTTTAAATAGGGTCCAAGAAATCTAATTCAAATAAAATTTTCTCTCTACCCCTACGTTTCTTATTTTTTATTTAATAGGGTCCTAATAGAAGTTATTCAAATAAAATTTATCTCTCTACCCCCATGTGTTTTAATTTTGATTATATTGTGTCTTCATAGATCTAATTCTAATAAGATTTATCCCCCTACCTGTAGGTTTTTTTTATATGGGTCTTAAAAAATCTCCAACCCTTCCTAATTTATTATGTCACAGTGCCTTAATATATCTAATTCGAATAAAATTTATCTCTCTACCCCCCCCTCATCCTGACATTTTCTTATTTTTTTTTAATAGGGTTCTAATAGAGCTAATTCGAATAAAATTTATGTGTATACTCCCATGTATCTTAATTTATTATTAAATAGGGCCATAATAGATCTAATTTGAATAAAATTTAACTGTTTACCCCCATGTGTTTTAATTTTGATTTTATTGTTCTTCATATATCTATTTCTAATAAGATTTATCCCCCTACCTGTAGGTTTTTTATATGGGTCTTAAAAGATCTCATTTAAATAAGATTTATCTCTCTACCCGGAAATTTTCTTATTTTTTATTAAATAGTGTCTTAATATATCTAATTTGAATAAGATTTATTTCTCTTCCCCCAGGTTTCTTAATTTTTTATTTCATAGTGTCTTAATATATCTAAATCGAATAAGATTTATCCCCCTACCTGTATGTTTTTTTAAATGGGGTTTAAAAGGTCTAATTCTAAACAAAATGTATGTGTCTACTCCCACCCTTCCTAATTTTTTATGTCATAGTGTTTTGATATATCTATTTCGGATTAAATTTATTTCTCTACCCCTGACGTTTTCTAATTTTTTATTTCATAAGATTCTATTAGATCTAATTCGAATAAAATTTAAGTGTCTACTCCCATGTTTCTTAATTTTTATTAAATAGGGTCATAATATAATTCTATTAAGATTTATCTCTCTACCCGATGTGTTTAATTTTTTTTATTGTGTCTTAATATATCTAATTCTATTAAGATTTATCTCTCTAATTTTGATTTTATTGTGTCTTAATATATCTAATTCTATTAAGATTTATCTCTCTAACCCGATGTGTTTAAATTTTGATTAATATATCTAATTCTATTAAGATTTATCTCTCTACCCCATGTGTTTAATTTTGATTTATTGTGTCTTAATATATCTAATTCTATTAAGATTTATCTCTCTACCCGTGTGTTTTAATTTTGATTTATTGTGTAGATCTAATTCGATGTTTTAATTTGTTTTATTGTGTCTTAATATATCTATTCTATTAAGATTTATCTCTACCCCCATGTGTTTTAATTTTGATTTTATTGTGTCTTAATATATCTAATTCTATTAAGATTTATCTCTCTACCCCCATGTGTTTTAATTTTGATTTTATTGTGTCTTAATATATCTAATTCTATTAGATTTATCTCTCTACCCCCGTGTTTTAATTTGATTTTATTGTGTCTTAATATATCTAATTTATTAAGATTTATCTCTCTACCCCCGTGTGTTTTAATTTGATTTTATTGTGCCTTAATATATCTAATTCTATTAAGATTTATCTCTCTACCCCATGTGTTTTGATTTAATGTCTCTTAATATATCTAATTCTAATAATATTTGTCCCCCTACTTGCATTTTTTTATATGGGTCTCTCTACCCCTACGTTTCTTTTTTTTTTAATAAGGTCCTAATAGATCTTATTCCAATAAATTTTATCTCCCTACCCCCACGTTACGTTATTATTTATTTCATAGTGTCTTAATATATCTAATTAAAATAAGATATATCTCTTTACCCCGATGTTTTCTTATTTAATAAGATCCTAATAGATCTAATTCCAATAAAATTTATGTGTCTACTCCAACCCTTCCTAATTTTTTATGTCATAGTGTCTTAATATATCTAATTTGAATAATATTTATCTCTCTACCCCTGACATTTTCCTATTTTTTTAATAAGATCATAATAGAGCTAATTTAATATAATTTATGTGTCCACTACCATGTTTCTTAATTTATTATTAAATAGGGTCATAATGAATCTAATTCAAATAAACTTAATTTTCTACCCCCCCCCCCACCCCAAGTTTTCTTATTTTTTATTTATTAGGGTCCTAATAAATCTAATTCTAATAAGATTTATCTGTTTATCCCCACGTGTTTTAATTTTGATTTAATTTATCTTAATATATCTAATTTTAATAATTTATCCCCCTACCTGTAGGTTTTTTTTATGGGTCTCTTTTTTTATTTCATAGTGTCTTAATATATCTAATTGGAATAAGATATATCTCTTTACCCCCATGTTTATTATTTTTTATTTAATAAGATCCCAATAGAGCTAATTAGAATAAAATGTATCTCCCTACCCCCACGTTACGTTATTATTTATTTCATAGTGTCTTAATATATCTAATTAAAATAAGATATATCTCTTTACCCCGATGTTTTCTTATTTAATAAGATCCTAATAGATCTAATTCCAATAAAATTTATGTGTCTACTCCAACCCTTCCTAATTTTTTATGTCATAGTGTCTTAATATATCTAATTTGAATAATATTTATCTCTCTACCCCTGACATTTTCCTATTTTTTTAATAAGATCATAATAGAGCTAATTTAATATAATTTATGTGTCCACTACCATGTTTCTTAATTTATTATTAAATAGGGTCATAATGAATCTAATTCAAATAAACTTAATTTTTCTATATGAATGAGCTAATTAGAATAAAATGTATCTCTCTACCCCCACGTTTCGTTATTTTTTTATTTCGTAGTGTTAATTATCTAATTAATAAGATATATGTGTTTTAATATTGATTTTATTGTGTCTTAATATATGTAATTCTAATAAGATTAACTCCCCCTACCTGTAGGTTTTTTTATATGGTTCTAGAAAGATCTAATTTAAATAAGATTTATCTCTCCGCCCGACTTGAATATATTCATTGTGTTGATTATATTGTTATACTTTGAATTAATGAATGAAGAGACAGCCTGATGTCTGTTGATTTTTCCCTTCACTTCTTTACTTTGAATTAATGAACTAAAATGCAGATTAATGTCTGTTTACTTCTATCTCTATTATTTTACTTTGAATCAATGAATGATGAGACAGCTTGATGTCTTTTGACTTCTATCTCTATTATTTTACTGTTAGTTTTATGGGGACCTAAGAACAAAGTTTGTGACGGCTTGTTATGGCATATTAGGTCGGGGTTTTTTGTACTTATTCTTTTGCTTTTATTATTATTATTCGTTTTATATCTTTTTCCTTTGGTATTACATATGTTGGCTTAATAGTTTAATGTTATTTTACTTTTGTCAATGCCTCCTGTATCTTGGATATAGAAGGCTATGTCATAACCTTTATCTTAGTTTTGTAATGTCATTTCTATTTTAATCTTTGTCGATTGGACATATCTGCTTTTATGTTGTGACATTTTTTAATTTTATCATGTTTTATTAGTTTGTACCTTTAACGTTTTCAATTTTTATCTTGCTGTTTTAACTTTTTATGACAAGTTATTTTGCTTTGATATCTAGTGACTTTGAACCACTAAAAGTTCGGGGAGGGGGGTTTGTTTTTTACTTATTTACTTGTTTTTATTATTATTATTTATTTTCTCTTTTTCTTCTTTTTGGCTTTACATATGTTGGCTT
This sequence comes from Microvelia longipes, assembly GCA_018340805.1. Taxonomy (NCBI): domain Eukaryota; kingdom Metazoa; phylum Arthropoda; class Insecta; order Hemiptera; family Veliidae; genus Microvelia; species Microvelia longipes. The sequence goes on from JACMZG010001918.1 coordinate 731,380, forward strand.
TCATAGTTTAATGTTATTTTAGTTTTGTCAATGCCTTCTGTATCTGGGTATAGAAGGCCTTGTCATAACCTTCATCTTAGTTATATAATGTCATTTCTATTTTAACCTTTGTGGTGTGAACATCCTCTTCTTTTATGTTGTGATTTTTGTATCTTTTACCTTTCATGATGTTTTATTAATTTGTAACTTTAACGTTTTTAACTTTTACTTTGCTTTTTAATTTAGTTTTTATGACAAATTATTTTAAATTATTGTACTTAGCTTTTTATTTTAAAGTTTCATTTTGAATTTTGCATGTGTCATCTGGCCCATAGTAGATAAAGACTGTGATTATTTTGTAAGTAATTTTTTTGCGTTTTTTATCTTACTGTTTTATCGTATTGTGTTGATTATATTGTTATACTTTGAATTAATGAATGAAGTGACAGCTTAATGTCTGTTGACTTTAATGTCTATTATTTTACTTTGAATCAATTTGAAGAGACTACTTGATGGCTGTTAACCTCTATCTCATTTATTTTACTTTGAGCAGATGCAGTGTGTTTAAATAACTCTAAAACCATCTAGGAAGCACACCCTCCGTACATGGGGGCACAAATGACTATTCCACAGTGTGCCTAGTTCATCTAGCCCAACCAGACTCTATCCAAACTCACCCCTCTAGCTTGTGGGATGCTAGCATCCACCTCTCTAGCACTAGCCAGAACGGCGAGTCTAGCTGTTCTAGATGAACTATGCATACTGTAAACTAGTCATATGTGCTGTGCCATGTACGGAGGGTGTGCTTCCTAGATGATTGTGTGTGTATGAATGTTAGGGTGGATTAGCTGAGTGAGAGGATAACGCTAATACGTCCCTATGGGTTTAAGCATAAAAATGCTATAGTGTTATTTTAGTTCATTTTTCAACACTTGATTATTAAGGCCCTAATTCAACTGAGGCAGGACTGATTACCTCTTAGGCATTAACTGACATCCTGTAATACTCATTTTCTTGTTTCAGTTTGCCGATGAAGCTCAAGAGTTATGAAGTGTGGGACTAATGTTGAGGATAAGCTCAGAGATATGATCCTGAAATTCCCTGTTTCCTCATCAGCCTGTTTTTGGAGGGGGTTTGGGGAAAACTACTCTATTTTGGAAACTCTGACAAAGGTGATTATTTATTTGTTTTACGAAGTTGTGCCCTAATGCAACACCACTTAAAGTCTTTTGTACAATGCCTTTGCCCATCTGAATACTCAGGGGTGGACTGGCCAGTGAGGGTGGGGGCAGCAGCCTCTTTGAACCCTCAGCCAAAAATAAACTTAAAGAAAATTAACAAAAATTTAAAGAAAAAAATATTTTTTTTAAGGTTATAATACATAAAGTTATTTCTTTATTATAATTATATTTATTTAAATATAATTAATTATATTTATAACACCAGAGTCAAAGGGGCCTAATACTCTAATGTAGGGCCTATATAAAGGCTCCTAGAGACAAATATTTTAAAATACTTAAAAATATTCTTACCTGAATCTAAGGTCCATAAGGTGCCTATTTATTTATTTGGACTTTTAAGGGCCCCTTTCAGAAGACTGGCCCAAACCCTCATCAGACTTTATTGGCTCAGTCCGCCACTGGGATTATTGTATACAAGATTAAATAAGTCATTTATAAATTTGCTTGGGTAGTAACTTTCAACAAACTATTATAATCGTTCTTTATTTTCTTGGAGGATGACACTAATATGTCCCTAAGGGTTTAAGTGTAAAAAATACTATAACATTGCATAGTGTTATTTTAGTTCACTTTTTTGAATACTGATTGAACTACTGATTCAATCAGTATTCAAAACTACTGAACTACTGATTGAACCGTAGTTCTGCTTTTCAACACTTGATTATTAAGGCCCTCTTTCAACTGAGGCAGGACTGATTACCTCTTAGACATTAACTGACATCCTGTAATACTCATTTTCTTGTTTCAGTTTGCCGATAAAGCTCAAGAGTTATGAAGTGTGGGACTAATGTTGTGGATAAGCTCAGAGATATGATCCTGAAATTCCTGTTTCCTTATCAGCCTGTTTTTGGAGGGGTTTGGGGAAAACTACTCTATTTTGGAAACTCTGATAAAGGTGATTATTTATTTGTTTTACGAAGTTGTGCCCTAATGCAACACCACTTAAAGTCTTTTGTACAATGCCTTTGCCCATCTGAATACTCAGGGGTGGACTGGCCAGTGAGGGTGGGGGCGGCCTCCTTGGGCCCCTCAGCCAAAAATAAACTTAAAGAAAATTAACAAAAATTCAAAAGAAAACAAATTTTTTTTAAGGTTATTTATTTTACAATACAACGTATTGCAAATATTAAATTGGATGTATAAAATATTATAAAATATTAAATAAATTATTAAAATAAATATAAAAAATATAAAATAAAAATAAATAAAATAAAAATATAAAATAAATATTAAATATGATAAAATATTTATTTATTATAATTATTTAATGTATTCATAACAACAGAGTCAAAGGGGCCTATAATACGACACACAGCTAAAATCAATTGACAGCGCGCAAATATCTGTGAGGGAAAGAATTCTATTGGTTCAGACCGACCACGCTTCTTCCCCCTCCACCTCATGCCAACCTCGGTATAAAAAATACCTTTTTTGTAAATAAAATCATAAAAAGGCAACACTTGTTGTAAACATTTGTAACCTCTCGTCGCTTTTATTTCCCTCATTGTGCATTTTGATCTGTTTGATTTCATTTTGTTTCATTCCAAACTGTTCAATTCATCCAATTATTGCAGAGTTGTAATATGATCTGGAAACCTGGGAATTTTTTTTGTCACTTAAAAGAAGGGATTTTTTTTGTAAAAAAAGAGGGTTGAAAAAGCATTGAGATTTTGGCGGGCTGTCAATTGACTTTAGCCATGTGTTATATTATAATACTCTAATGTAGGGCCTATAAAGAGCTCCTAGAGATAAATATTTTAAAGTACTCAAAAATATTCTTACCTGAATCTAAGGTTCATAAGGTGCCTATTTATTTATTTGGACTTTTAAGGGCCCCATACAGAAGACTGGGCCAAACCCTCATCGAGGTTATTTGGCTCAGTCGCCTGGTTACTGAATACAAGAGTAAAAAGGCATTTATAAATTCGATTGGGTAGTAACTTTCAACTATCTATTATAATCGTTCTTTATTTTCTTTCAGGTTGCTCTTGATGCTATTGAGAGTAAAATTGGATATTTCTGTAAAACACTGGACTGAAGCCATCCTGATATCGCATACTGTTTAACCAATGGACTGAAGCCATCCTGATATCCCATACTGTTTAAGTACAAATTATAGTATAGCATACGGTTATAATAAGTTGACAGCGTGGGGAAATAGTGTTGAGGAACCAATGAGGTTGATGAGATATAAAATTGTGGGCGTGGTTAAACATCCAGGACAAATCACATTAAATCCCCGCATTATTTTCCTACACTGTCAACTGATTATAACTATCTGTATAATAGTATTGCTATAGTGTGTGTATTCTATTGTATATATTAACATTAGAATAGCTTGTTTCAAAACAATATTAGTTAGAGTAATGTAGTGTAAGACAAAAAACTTTATAGGGACCTCTATTTTAAATTATTAAAGCTTTTGAGGAGGAATAGGTCCAAAATAATAAAAACAACTAATTTTGCTGAGCTTTCGATATAATTTTTATCATTTTTCAAGGCTTAACATAATAAATAATAACAAAAACAGTTACATGATTGCCAACAAATAGATGTTAGGACAACAACTAGAGTAAGAGACAAATTATTCCGTTATTTTGGACCTATTCCTCCTCAAAAGCTTTAATAAAGTAAGTGGTAACTAAAATTTCATTTTTTAAAAAAAGTAATGGATGTAAATGAAAGTAAATAAACTTTAAAAATGTTCATGTCTTCCCCATTAAAAGTAACCATCTGTTTGAATCAAATTTGTACAGTTGTCTTCATAGCCAGAGGCTATACAGTGTATCGACGACCTTAAAAATATTGACAGCTCAGTTTAGGCACCACCGATTCTAAAAAAAAAAAATTCCTACAAAAAGGCAGCGGGGAAAAAACTTTGTAAACAAATCAGGTTATGTTACCCGTGTTTTCTTGGCGATGTTTCTACAATTCTTTGGTGTAGTTTTTATTATTTAGGAATTATGCAAATGTGGAAAAAAATGAATTGTGAAGGGAAATAATAAACACAAGAAGAACCACAAACGAAGTGAACGAATGCCGGGAAGGAGGTTATTTCCCTACAGGGGTTATGGGAGTAGGGATTTTTTTTTTCTCTTTCAAGAGAGGGGTTGGCAGCGGCTTCTCTGATTGGTCGATCCCCAAAATGCATATGACCTTGGGGATTTTTATACTTGACGATACACTGTAGTTAATTTATCGGCTGCTACATGCATCTTGCTTTAAATAAATTATGTTTGTGTATTTCGAGAACCTTTGTGGAAATCCTTTTTTCATTTATTTTACACGTTTATTGTAAATTTTTGGTTTGTTAGTTTAGTTTTTGACTCTTTCATATTATTGGGTTCTTGGCACTGTTGATGACCGTTCAGACTTTTTTTGAATAATAAATCATCAGTGGAAAGACAAACTTTATTTATTTATTCAGTGATATACTGTACAAAGTTGCGTTTTATTTAGATACGCCTCAATGGGTGTGAATCCATATTATGTTTATGTTATAATTTAGTAAAATTATGTATATTTTTTACAAGAAAATATGTATTCTATAATTTTTGTTTTTGCTATAATAAATTGTTATTATTATTATTATTATTATAAATAAGGACAAACTTTATTTATTTAATTAAAGTGGGGTTATTTTATTAAGTTTGGGTGTGAATCCATTTTATGTTTCAATAACATAAAACGACTACGTGCAACCTCATAGTTAATTTATTGGTTTGTAATAAAGTCATTATGAGGAGGGAGGGGGAAGATGATTCAATTAGAGAGTTTTCACAAATAAAAACCCCCTTCCGTAGGGTTTTAAAAACACAAATATTTGTTATTTTATGATTTTATAAATAAAGACATTTTTTATTGGTGTTCTTTTTTCATCCTGGTCCTACTGCATTGTTTTTTCTCTTTCAAGGACAAGTTAGGTAAAATATTTCTGTACAAAATATCTGGTAAAATTATTTTATTTATCAAACAAAAATACAGTGCAAATACAATAAAGTACAGAATTCAAAACAATATACTAATTACATTATTAAAAATACAACATTAATGTGCAATAATACAAGGTACAAATTCAGCATAATTAAAACACAATAATATAAAAACAATATACTAATAATTCAAAAAAATAAAAACACAATAATACAGTATTAAAAACAATATACTAATTACATTATTAAAACACAACATCAAAAATACCAGTATTAAAACAATATAATACTAATAATTCAACAAAATAAAAACACAATAATATAGTATTAAAAACAATATACTAATAATTCAACAAAATAAATAAAAACAATATACTAATAATTCAACAAAATAATACACAATAATACAGTATTAAAACAATATACTAATTACATTATTAAAACACAACATTAATACGCAATAATACAAGGTACAAATTCAGCATAATTAAAACACAATAATATAAAAAACAAATACTAATAATTTCAAAAAAATAAAAACACATAATACAGTATTAAAAAACAATATACTAATTACATTATTAAAACACAACATTAATAAAAAACAATATACTAATTACATTATTAAACACAATATTAA